>VDFB02058242.1:216434132-216775112 GCA_007258455.2 Sequoia sempervirens
GTGTCAAACTCTGCATGGCTGGGAAGCAAATCTTATCCTCCCATCTATTGAGAGCTCCCTCTTTTTTGGCTTATTGAAATATTTGTTGAATCTTGCGTAAAGATAGCCAGGCCTTCTTGACGAATATTCCTGCCAATCTTATTGATATGTGCATTTGGCACCTCTGTGTAAGTATATTCACGTGTCTGTGGTGGGGATTATGCGTCATACTTTACTGTTACCAGGTTTGATAGATGGAATTTGTATATGGCATTTCCAGCTTATAATGGAATCCAGAGTTTTCTCACCACGGAAATGCCCTGGATAAGTAGTTGGGTTGTTAAGGAGGCTGGACAGATCATTTTGCAAGAACAAAAGGGAAAACGAATGAGTTGTAAACTTTTAAAGGGAAAATTGTATACGATCGGGAGTGTATATGATTTTATCATTTGTAAAACACTATCCTTTTCCAGTTTTGAAGGATACGTTTAGATGTCAATAGCTTCTCAACTTAAGTAGGACGGGTAAAATCTCAAGGAATAGTGTTGCTTTGTCCGACAGAGGTGTGCATTTGGCAGCCCAAGGTTCAAGGAGAGACAAAAGAGTACTGTTTTTTGTATAGGATGTTTTACATGCCATAGTGGGTTGTAAATTTTAAAGGGAACACTGTATGTTTTTTGTATAGAAAGTTTGATGTGCTGTAAAATTTTAAAGGGAACACTGTATGCCATTGGGAGTACATGTGATTTTTTCATTTGTAAGACGCTCTCTCTTTTCCTGTAGTCTCTATGACCATTTTTTGACCTTCGGAAAGAATGTTAACACCTTCTCAACCCCAGAATGACAGATAAAACCTCAAGGGTTAGTCCTGCTTTATCCCACAGACGTTTATGGAGTGACAGAAAATATGTTTTCTTATTGCAGGATTTACATGCCATAATTCATTGCTCTCAGGTTTGGTCTTGAAATTATATAAATTCGAATTGAACTTGGACCTTAAAATTCGATTGAATTTTTTTCACTGTTCTAAAAAATTTCAGTGGAAATATGTAGGATGAATAACCTGGATACCTATGTTTAGTTTCTGAGAAGAGCTGCACTGCATTTCTTGGATGCTATTTGATTTGGATACAAAAACACTGGTATCCGTTGTTGTACGTGACTCAGGTGCCTATGAAGACTTTGGGAGGAAAGCTGGGTTCCACGGTGGTTGACTGTGGGAGAAACAAATTGAAAAAAAGCAGGTGAGGAGGCGAACCCCATTGAAAACGAGAGGGGCGCGGCTCAAAAGAAGGACGTCCGTTCTATTAATAAGGCATGGCGTCCCTTCTTTTGCAGGGAAGAATGCAGGTCATGGGTAGAAAATGGTGCGCCGGGTAGACTTTAAACCCTCGCGACCCCCTTATATGCTCATTCAAGACTGGTTTGGAAGGAGAGAGTGGGAAAAAGGGCGTGACTGAGACGTTTTGAACTGTGACGAGTTTTGGAGGAAGGAAAGTGTGAAGGGCAACGGGACAAGGCAGATTAACTCGCCCTTTTAGACGCTGGGACATTTGGATTCCAGGTTATTCCTGTGTCTGTAGTCGTTTTTCTGATTTGTGTTGCTATTTTCACGGTCGAAAGGCAAGAAAAGATTGTTAAAATGGCTTCTGGTATTTGCTGCGACCTAGGGTATGAGTGTTGTTTGTTTTTGAAAAGTAAATCAAACCCCAGATAGCACCAAATCACCTCTTAACAGTTCAGCTCGTTTACCTACATTTCTTGGAGGTGCTGGTCTCAGAAGTAACAAACTTAGGCCCAGTCTTGACGCTTTGGAGAAGCTCGCCCACTCTCTGTGCTTTTACACCTCTAAATTGGCCATCGAGCCTTAGCTGGAGATGATTATCATACTATAATATAATAATGACTCTCTATAAAATACTCCAAGGCACCCAGTAGTAAGTGACATATGTTGAATGCTTCTGAGTAGGTTTTCATGAACAAATATTTTCCTGTTTGAAATCACTCATCGTTCTAGACATAAATTATGCAACCCAAACTTCATAACGTTATAAATTCTAACGACGACATTGCTCATTCTAAAATGGCCTATGGAGTAAAATTACCAGTACTGACCTCTAGCTAGTGACTCCCCTGCATACAAAGGGAAAACATCTTCCTTCTCTGTATAAGAGTTTATTGCGCAGATTGATGATGGGTGATTGAGGACCTTTGGATTCATGACTATGAGAAGTAAGATACATAATTTATTCTACTAGAGGCATTAATTTCAATCTTAGTGAACAATCTCTCAAACCATGGTCAAGTCTCGGTAACGACTTGGATACTTTATAAGTCATTTGATTGAGCTCTTGGGGTTGTTTAAACTAGGAGCTTAAAGTCTTTTCAGTAATATACTATTGTTAATAAAACAACATGAAAGAAGAGTTAAAAATCTGAATGTCAAGGTTTGTTTGAAAAGTTGTATAAAGATATGGATCATTATTATTAGAAATAAACCAATATGATTTGGTAACATGTAAATTGTTCAAATTTTAAGAGTTAAAATCTTCTCCATGAAGTTTATTAAGAGACCTAAGAATTTGGGTTTTTTATCTATCTAAACCATGCCATCTTTATATGACTATAGGATAATCCTTTAAGATTAAATTACTTCATTTTTCAAAGGCATGAACTTTTGACTATACAAAAGGGGAGGGTGGCATGCATATTCTTACCTTAATATTTTACATGGAATGAGGTGGGTTAAAAATATAACTATATAGGCCTCTTTATATAATATGAACTACAAACATGTTTGCTTAATCCAAGTTTTGAATTATGGTTGCATAATGATGTAAGTGATGATGACATGTTTTAGTAGCATTAGGACCATATTGTATTAAATATATTTGTAATGTTTGCAAGTTGATACTCTTGGCAACCCACTTTGGATTTTAGGGTAAAGGCTTAAAGTGACTAAGTGATGTCTATTAACCTCTGAAATATGAGATAGATGTAGTGAACCACAATATGATTGCATACTAAATTGAAGACAACTATCATTTCATTTGATTGTGTTGTTGATATTGAGTTAAGAGATAAATCCTATGTGATCATGGTATGCACCTTCTCTTAAGACCTTATTGTTGACCATCAAGGTCATATTAGTATTGTTAAAAAATGGAGGTAATTAAGTAGCTTTAAAACTTGTAAAACTATGAGATTGTAGATCTAATTAAGTGCTTTGTGTTACAATTATTTGTGTATGATTATCTGTTTAGATCAATTTTACCAATTGTAGAAAGAGACAGAAGATTGTAGAAGAATGAGACAAGAAGATAGAAGTGACACAACATATACGTGGAGAAACCCTTTCGGGAAAAAACTCCACCAGAATCAATAGTGCTTGTATTATTTAATCTTAAAACAAGATTACAATAATACTGTATCAATCCTTTGCTTGATATGCTTCTTTTTCCTTCAACAATTCTTCTTCACAACCTGTAATAAACTCTGATAAAACTATCTTCAACTTGTTGCAATTAATAGACAATTATGAGCATTGTAAACTCCAAATAATTGTCAATTACAAGAGCACAAAGCTCCTCTCAAAAACATATGCCTATTTTGTGCAAGTAGAGTTCCATCATGTAACATGAAGTCAAATCCAGAGTCTCCTCAATTTAGGTGCCCCAAACTAAACTCTTAACTGATTGTTGGTCAAGAAAATATCTTCCAAGCTTCTCCTCAAAGTTGGCACCTAAGAATGGGCCCACTTAACTGAGCCTTGTAAATATTTTCTCATGCAAAAGGTGTTAACTCAAAGATGCCAACTTGGGCGCCCAAGGTGGGTCCAAGTCAATCTTTGTTAACTGAAATATATCTTTCCATCAATTCATGCAAACATTATGCATGATTGATCATCCCCACTCAACCGAATGTATCACTTGTTATTTGTTATGCAACTGAAGTCATTAGTCATGCAACTCAAGTGAACTGAAGTCAACTAACATGCAACTCAAACTAACTACATGCAACTGAAGATAACTGAACCATAACTTAACTGAACTGAACTGAACTAAATTGAATTAAACTGAACTAAACTGACCTCCACTCATGTAAATATCAATCCCTAACTGGTAGGATCTTTACATGCATTACTAAAGTGTTATCTTTCTTCCAAACAATTAACTTAATGTGCTCCTATTTTGTAGGAGCTCTTCTTGGGCATCCCCACATGTTCCTATCATTTAGGAATAATTACAAATGTCAATTAATATGTTCATTTCATTCAAATTTAATCTATTTCTAATCCTAGCATTGGGGAACACTTTCCAAGGACTTAGGAGATACATGAAATATGTTTAGGATTGCAATTAAATGACATCCTATTCCCAACATTCTCTCACTTGACATTATACATTGCAATTATTCTAAACAAGGAATCATTATTATAAATCAAGTACATGACTCAAGGCTAATGGCCTTCCTATACCAAGAGAACTTATTTGTAGGAATTGGTTTTGTAAGATAATCTGCAACATTGATCAAAATGTCAACTTTCTCAATCAATACCTTCCCACTCAACCATTTCTTGCACAAAGTGATATTGAACATCAACATTCTTAGTACGAGAATGATACATAGGATTTTTGGCTAAACAAATAGCACTCTAACTATCACACTCAAGTTTAATTTGCTTGCAATTAAAACCAATACCTTTCCCAAGTCTCTGTAACAAAACTGCCTCTTTAGAGGTATGTGTAGCAGCCATGTACTCTTCTTCTATGGTGGAAAAAGCAATCATGGGATGCCTCTTACTCATCCAACTAACCACAACTCCAAACAAAGTAAACACATAGCCACTTGTTGACTTCTGACTGTCTAGGTCTCCTGCCCAATTTGAATCAACAAAACCCTGTATGTCCAATGATCTGTGCATAATATCAATATGATTAGCACCATGATAAACCAAACAATAATTAGAAGTACCTCGTAAATATCTAAATACCCTCTTAACATAAGTCCAATGTTCTTTACCAAGGTTAGACATAAACCTAATTAGAACTCCCACTGCTTGGGCTATATCTGGTCTTGTACAGACCATTGCATACATTAAACTACCAACTACACTAGCATATGGAATTTCAGACATTTCCCCATGATCAAAATCCAATTTAGGACTCATGTTTAAACTTCATGCCAACTAGTAAAGGAATATTAATTGGTTTACTCTCCTGCATGTTAAACCGTTTCAAAATAGTATCAACATAGTTGCTTTGACTTAAGCAAAGCTTTCGGTTACCTCTATCTCTGTTGATCTCCATACCAAGGATATATTTTTCAGCCCATAGATATTTCATCTCAAATGTGTTAAAGAGTTGTGCTTTCAATTATTTGATCATTACCTTGTTGTTACCAATAAACAACATGTAATCAACATATAAGATAATAATTAAAAGCTGATCACCAATACATTTTATATAAACACAATGATCTTCCTCACTCCTAACATAACCAATTTTTAATACAAAAGCATTAAAAATTTGGTACCACATACTAGGTGACTGTTTCAATCCATATAAATATCTCTTTAACCTACAAACCAATTCTTCTTTTCCTTCCACAACAAAACCATCAAGTTGTCTCATATAAATCTCCTCATCAAGATTCCCATGCAAAAGAGAAGTTTTCACATCCATTTGCTCTATCTCAAAATCATATGTAGTAGCAATAGATAAAAAGAATCTAATAGAAGTTAATTTAGCAACAAGAGAGAAGATTTCATTAAAGTCAACTCCCTCTCTCTGGGAGTAGCCCTTGGCTACTGATCTAGCCTTGTACCTTTTGAGATTACCATCTATTCCAATTTTCTTTTTAAAGATCCATTTACAACCAATGGCCTTTCTTCCTTTGGGAAAACTCTCAAGATCCCATGAGTCACAAGTATCCAAGGATTCCATTTCCTCATGCATAGCTTGTGACCAAACCTTGTTCTCATCTGAAGACAAAGCTTCCCTGTAAGATCTAAGTTCATCATTAGTACTCATCAAAGAAAATATACAATGGAAATTAGGTGGGCTATACCTATCAATGGGATTCCGTTGTCTTGTGGATCTTCTCAAAGGGGGTTCTTCTTGTTCCTCAATATGCTCATCATGACCATCTATCTTAGAAGAACTCTATGAACTCTCCTCATCCAATCCATCCAATTGTTCTTCAACATGTGCATCTTCATGCTTCTTAGTATTTATCTCAAAATGCACTGTTCAAGAAGTATCCTTCTCCTTTGGTTGTTCTTCTCCTGAATAAGCTCTAAATTCCCTAAAAATCACCTCTAGATAAAGTAATTTTTTGGGTTAGAGGATTGCAAAGCTTGTAACCTTTTACATTTTCACCATAACCTATGAATATATATTTCTATGCTTTTGGATCCAACTTAGAGCACTTTTCATTAGGCACATGAACAAAATCCTCACAACCAAAGATCCTTAAATGTGCAACACTAGGTTTCCTACCTAACCACATTCCATAAGGAGTTTTATCTTCAATAGATGAACTAGGAGATCTATTGATTAAATAACAAGAAGTACTTACAGCCTCGGCCCAAAGGTACCGATCTAGCTTAGCACTACTTAACATACTCCTAGCTATTTGCATTAAGGTTCAGTTTATCATTTCTACTACTCCATTTTGTTGAGGTGTATATGGAGTAGTTTTATGTCTCACAATTCCCGTATGCTTACAATAATCATCAAATTCCTTAGAACAATATTCACCACCATTATTTGATCCCAACACTTTTATCTTATGATCCGATTGTTTCTCCACCAAAGCCTTAAATTCTTTAAACTTTTTAAACACATTAGATTTGTTATGCATAAAATATATCCAAGTGTATCTTGAGACATCATCAATAAATGTGACATAATATCTAGATTTTCCAATAGAGTCAATATCCATAGGGCCCATTACATTTGAATGAATAATCTCTAATAATATTTTAGCTTTATTTGTTCCACTAGGAAATGAAGATCTAGATTGCTTTCCAAACACACAATGCTCACAAAAATCATTTTTTCCAATATTATAATAAAAAATATCGTTAACCAATTTCTTATTAAGAATAGTCCTAAGACCTTTTTCACCAATGTGGCCCAATCTATGGTGCCACAACATACATGTATTTTCAGCTTTAGTTACATTGGCCGATTTATTCAAATTAGAGGTATTAAGCTTAAACAAAGTCCCAATATGAGATCCTTTAGCAACCACCATATTCCCTTTCATCAATCTGTAACCACCTTTGTCAAATGTCACATGCATTACATAATCATTGAACTTAGATACATAAAGTAGATTTCTAGCAAGTCCTGGAATATGTAAAACATCATTAAGGTTCTTAACCCTACCATCACTGAAACACAACTTTACCTCTCCTTTTCCCAAAACCTTTGTTGTGCTATTATCTCCAAAGAAGACATTTCCTCCATCATATGAAGTATACTTAGTGAACCACTCCTTGTTAGGAGACATATGATAGGAGCAACCTAAATTAATAAGCCAAGAGTTATCAACAACATTATTAGATGAAATGGCCAATGCATCATTACTGTCATATGAGGATTTCTCTGTAGAAGTATCAAAACTCTTTTTCTTTCTTTTACAGTCTTTCTTTACTTGTCCAGGTTTCCCACAATTCTAACACTTTATCTTACTCTTACTAGGGGTTTTAGACCATCCTTTTGATTTACCCTTTCCTTTCTTGTCTCCCTTAGGTCCATTTTCCTTAGGCCTACCTCTTACAAACAAGGCATCTTGGGATCCCATTTTATACTTCCTCCTCATCTCCTATGATAGGATTATGAATTATATTGTCCATCTTAGGATCCACACCACTACCACTGATAGCAACAATTAGATTTTCCCAAGATTCTAGTAAAAAACAAAGCAACAAAATGCATTTATCTTCATCTTCTAGCTTTACATCTACAGATGTTAACTGACTTAGAATCAAATTAAAAGCATTTAAATGATGTACAACAAAATCACCATCTTTCATCTTTAAAGAATACAACTGTCTTTTCAGGTACAACTTATTAGTAAGACTTTTGGTTTGATAGATATCACCTATTCTCTTCCATAGTTTATATGTAGTAGTTTCATCTAAAAGATTCAAGAGAACAACATCATCAAGACATAATCAAGCTTAGCCCAATCCTCATCTGACATCGTTGAAGGTGACTTTGTCTCATTACAAAAGACTAACCATTGATCTCTCTCTTCAAGGAGATCCTCCATTTTTAGTTTCCACATATCATAACTAGATCCATCGAATCTTTCAATATCTAAAGGAGAATTAGAACTCATTGTAACACACTTGTTTTAAAAAACAACAATAACACAATAGTAAAAGCTCCCACTACAACCAAAAAAACTTCAAACTTTTAAGAGAAATGCATCCCAAACTCTACCCAACCGTTAGCTCTGATACCAAATGTTGAAAAATGGAGGTAATTATGTAGCTTTAAAACTTGTAAAACTATGAGACTGTAGATTTAATTAAGTGTTTTTTGTTACAATTCTTTGTGTATGATTATCTGTTTAGATCAATTTTACCAATTGTAGAAAGAGACAAAAGATTGTAGAAGAATGTGACAAGAAGATAGAAGTGACATAGAAGTGACACAACATATACATGGAGAAACCCTTTCGGGAAAAAACTCCACCAAAATCAATAGTGCTTGTATTATTTAACCTTAGAATAAGATTACAATAATACTATATCAATCCTTTGCTTGATATGCTTCTTTTTCCTTCAACAATTCTTCACAACCTGCAATAAACTCTGATAAAACTCTCTTCAACTTGCTGCAATTAATAGACAATTGTGAGCATTGTAAACTCCAAATAATTGTCAATTATAAGAGCACAAAGCTCCTCTCAAAAACCTACACCTATTTTGTGCATGCAGAGCTCCATCATGTAACATGAAGTCAAATCCAGATTCTCCTCAATTTAGGCGCCCCAAACTGAACTCTTAACTGATTGTAGGTCAAGAAAATATCTTCCAAGCTTCTTAAAGTTGGTGCCCAAGAATGGGCCCACTTAACTGAGCATTGTAAATATCTTCTCATGCAAAAGGTTTTAACTCAAAGATGCCAACTTGGGTGCCCAAGGTGGGTCCAAGTCAGTCTTTGTTAACTGAAACATATCTTTCCATCAAATCATGCAAACATTATGCATGATTGATCATCCCCACTTAACTAAATGTATCACCTGTTATCTGTCATGCAACTCAAGTCAAGTGAAGTCAACTAACATGCAACTCAAACTAACTACATGCAACTGAAGATAACTGAACTGAATTGAACTGAACTAAACTGAACTAAATTGAACTGAACTGAACTGAACTCCACTCATGTAAATATCAATCCCTAACTTGTAGGATCTTTACATGCATTACTGAAGTGTAATTTTTCCTCCAAACAGTTAAATTAAGCAAGGTGGGTTCCACCTTCCACGTGGGTGTCCCATGTGCTCCTATTTTGTAGGAGCTCTTCTTGGGTGTCCCCACATGTTCCTATTATTTAGGAATAATTGCAAATGTCAACTAACATGTTCATTTCATTCAAATTTAATCTCTTTCTAATCCTAGTGTTGGGGAACACTTTCCAAGGACTTAGGAGATACATGAAATATGTTTAGGATTGCAATTAAATGACATCCTATTCCCAACAAGTATAAATTACAATATAAATAAATTTTATAGTCTATGAACTAGAATATTAGAAAACTATGGCATTGCACTATAGGGTAAAGAAAATTAGAAGATCAAGAATATTATTAGGAATTTTGTTATTGGGTTTATATTTTTGTATGTTTTTTGAATGGAAATAATGTTGCCAACTTTCTTATTCGAGCATTGATTATACTTAAAAAAAGCTTATAAATACTATTGAATGCCCTTCAAAGATGTCTATAAGATCTTCTTAGATGGTCCTATTGAATTAGGAATAATAATGGTGGTGAGGTTTTATTTGAGATCTTGACATACTTGGATGGAAGTGTAGTGGTATAGGTTTGCTAAATTGGGAAACTGTGTGCATGACTTAATCTTAAATTGAGTCAGGACTACCTAACTACCTTGTACCTAGGTATGTTTCGATCTCCATGCCTAGGGAGATGTATATTGGATAACAATATTCTTAACAAAACCTAGCTAATCCTTATTCTCCATGTAAGAGAATCTTAATGTGAATAGAAACTTGGTGTGTTTGGAAAGAAAAAATAATATTAGTTGATGATGTTTAGTTAACTCCATTGGGTGGAAAATCATATTACTATTATTTATTATTTTGATGAGGGGTAAATTTTGTATAAGAATTCTAGGTGTATGTTCCTTGAGACAAGCCTTGTGAGGAGAACTACATGTGATTTTGATCCCATTGGGAAGCGAGTGTTTAGGCAATCCTTGGGTGAAGGACACCTCTATGATCTCAAGTTTGTAGGGGGAGGATTTAGAGCAATAACTCCAAGGTTGGGGATTTTCCTAAATTTGTTTGGCATTCCCTCTTGAATAAGATTTGGTTTGAGGTTGAAATGTGTATTAGATGGTTATGGATGAGTCAAGGGAAATTGATAACTCATATCCCATTATGATGTAAAATTAGTTTAACAAGATTTGATGGGGAAAATTAATAGGTATTCTTATTGGCTATGGATGGTCCATTTGTTGTAGCTATGTTCCTAACCTCAAGTTGAATTTGGGATGAATTCATTAATTTTTCTTATGTTTTATGTAAGAAAAAACTATAAGTATTACTAAATAAGGTTGGATATTGGCCTTGTATCTTTCTAATAAGGAATGTGTTGCTAATTGTGTGTGTTTGGATGACAACTTGAATGAAGTGAGTGGATTTTACTACTTTATAGTCTGCATGTATTTGTGTAGATGTTGAGTAGAGGCCATCTTGTGTGGGTTCAATGTGGTTCTTATGTGTTTTTGATATTCAACTCCAAACCTATAGTATTCTATGTATAGGCTCTTGAATCACTTGATCATGATATACTTATCTAAGTCCACTTTGCTAGTACTTATGAAAATCATTATGTAATACCCCTACAAGTGTGGACCTTTGGGATACTTTAATGATAGGAAGTCATTGGACTATTCCAATGATCAATGTTTGGGCTATTGCAAGGGATTACCCAACATTCACCTAGCTCATGAAGCTAAAGGATTGTGAACTCCATTATGTGAGACCCCCATAAGTGTGAACCTATAGGATACTTTAGTGATAAGAAGTCATTGGATTGTGCTAATGATCAATGTCTGGGCTACTGCAAGGGATTACCTATAATTCTCTTGGATCATGAAGATGAAGGATTGCTAAGGGCTACCTTTGATATGATATTGGAGCAGTTACGTGGGTAGTTACCCTACCTTGTAGGTAATAGTAATCAAAGCTAACTATTGTATTAGGAAGCTTAGAAAAAATACCTATAATACAAGGGTGACTGAATCTAATCACTACCTATATTGTAAAGAAGAACACAAACAATATCACTAAAGCCATAAGGTGGTATATGTCGAAAGCTACTTATTGGGTAGACAGGCTTGCCATTAATGGCTTATGGGCACTTGAAGTTAAAATCCACCTGGTTGGATGGATTCACCATTTAGGGAAATATTCTTGTGTCTATATGAATCCTGGGATGGAGGGTGGAACCTCGGTGTAGTATGGGATGTGTACGTGAAAAGTGTTCCAAAATGAATGATTTAACTATTAAAATAAAATGGAGACACAAAGCAATAAAACATTCAGGTTAGGTCAAAGAGAGATTCAACATGCATAGAATTCAATGAAATAAAACTATGTTAGACCTCTCATTATGTAGATTTTCCTATGATATTCAATTCAATATGTGCTCACTATTATTTTTGGTAGCATAACGACACTCCAATTATAATTGAGTGAGATCCTTTGAAAATGGCTAAGTGTTTGGATAGATAGGTTGAGAGTAAAAAGTGGATGGTTAAGATTTGATCAAAAGATCAATGGCTAGGATGAGAGATTATCTCCCAACTCGTAGGATGGTTCCAGGTGGCACCATGAGAGGAGTCGAGAGGGGAGATTGGACTTTGGAGTGTAAGAGATCTTTCCATAAAGGAAATTTTTTTCCTCACACTCCAAAGGGAAGGGAATGATAGGAATAAATATTTTTTTTATTATTTTTGGATACTTTTGGAAGCAAGACCCATGTGCCCAAAGACATAGAGTCTTTTCCAAAAGGGAAAAGTTGCATGAAGAAATGAAAAGAGTCAATGAGCGAGGGTTTGACCCCACATAATAAGTGCACATAGTTAGGGAATGGATTGGGTGATAATTAGGGGTTAATAGGAAAAATTGGAAGATGTGACATGTGAGAGAAATTAGAAAGTGAATAATGATGGGTAAGTAATTAGAAATAATTATTTACTTTAGATTAAACTTTAGGGGAAAGAGAGGGAATTATTTTAGATGAATATCAAGATGGAGAATATTAATTAAATAATAGTAATATAAATTACTTAATATAGGGGTCAAGGATATAAAATAAATTAGGGTAAATTGACCAAATATAATGGTCAATGTTAGGTGTTTATATTTTCCCCCTCTTTGAAGTGGTGTTAAAATACTGTTTTTTAAAATAAAATTAAAACATAGCACTTTAAAGAAAATGGTCAGATTAGGGAAGATGCCCTAGTCATTTGAAAGAGAGACTAGGAAGAAAGGTGATGGGAATATAGATGAGGATGAGGATTCCCCCTCAAGAGGAAAAGTGGGTTTGGGAGAACGCAGTGTTCCCTCAAAATGGATGGGATGATGCAAGATAAATGAGAAAGATGATGAAAATAATGGCTAGAAGGTGGGATGGGAAGAGGGAGAGAGAATGGATGAGGGGATGACAAGCAAGTAAGCATGCACAAAATGATTCAAAGAAAAACATGATGCTGCCCCAATTAAGGTAAAAAGCCAAGATTGATTGATGTTGGATGGATTGTTGTTGATATGGGAACAATATATCCCAAAAAAACACAAAGATTGAGAAAGATACATCTCGATGATGATTGGATTTGGACCAAGGCTTGCAACAAGGCTAGGAACAAGACCAAAGATTCAATTGAATGATTTGTACAAGATTTCTTGTTTGGATTGCACAAATTAGGATTATCTTGTAATGTGAGATTGCCAGGAGCATTGAGATTGATGTAATGGATGGATATGATGGATGAAAATATGCTTAGACTAACAAATCTATGTTAGCCTAAAATGAACCTAATTGATAATAAAATGATAGGATGGATAAAAAGATGGTGAGACTAACAAATCTATACTAGCCTACAATGAATTAGATGGATAGGGAAATAATATGATGGATGGAAAGATGCTTAGGATGGTGGATGGATGAAAGTTTCAAGCCACAATACATCAAATGTAGGATCAAAATCGGTGGAAATGGGAAGATGAGAGAGGACACATGTGAACACAATATCCATGATTAAGTGGAGTGAGAGAAACATATAGGATAAGTAAATGGGAGATAGGGATGTGGGATGAAGGGGTTAGAAGGGGTCATAAACATGTGGGATAAACGAATGGGGGGATTTGAAGCACTGAATTAAAAACTACGATGTAGTGAGCACTTAATTTTATTTATTGTGAGATACTATAAACAAAGATATTGAGGAACCAGGGTGATGTATTGTATGCATAGGACTGAGTTACAAATAAGAGGGTTAGTCCAACATCTCACAATCATAGGGGAATTTGGTGAGCATGATACTAGAAAACCACTAATAGAAGGAATTCCCTAACATAACAAAAGATCACAAAGGACCTCAATGGGAACAACGTAGGACAAGACGAGAAAAAAAATCACACAAAATCCAAGACATGCCTCTAGCTTCACTATTCAAAGTACACCATGATATTATGGATTGTGGTGACCCTGGGTAGGTAAAATAGGAAGCTCAAGATAAAGATAAGCAAAGATCCAAAAGTACCAATGAAATAACAAGCATCTCAAGTACCTTTTTCCATAAAGATGATGGATAGGGTAGATGTGGTTTGATGTGAGAAATGGTATATCCTTCAAAGGCCAAAGATGAGTGGATAGAACCTAAGATTTTCCTGACAAGAGGAAATCAAGATACTTGAACCCAAGGGGGCTAATTGATTTTTTTGGAGTACTAGTTGAAAGGGGATTATTGGCAACATGGCAGACACAAGGATGGGACTTGGTGAAACATATGTATAATGGTGAGCCTAGATGGAGGGAAATATAAGAGTGACTATATTTACATGATGCTTAATATATATGGGATGTACAATATTTACATGGGATGAAATTTTGTGATATCTTAGTATGAAGCAATGATTGTGATTATGTCTTAGAGTTTTTAGGATATGTCAAAAAACTAATGCATGAAGCTCAAGAATGAGATAGTTATCCAAGTCATCAAAGGATCAACTGGGATTACAATTTTAAGGCTTGTTTGAAAAGTTGTATAAAGGTGTGGATCACTATTAATAGAAATAAGGGGATATGATTTGGTAACATGCAAATTTCTCAAACTTTAGAAGTTGGATCCCTATTAACTTAGTAAAAGGGAGGTGTTGTCATGGTGGTTATTCAATAAAATTTATTAAGATACCTAAAAATTGGATTTCCTATCTATCTAAACTATGCCATCTTTATATAATTATAGGAAAATCTTTCAATATTAAATTATTTCATTTTCCAAAGGCATGAACTTCTAACTAAACAAAAGGGGAGGGTGATGCATATTCTTACCTTCATATTTTACATGGAGTGAGGTGGGTTAAAAATATAATTGTATAGACCTCTTTATATGTTATGAACTAGGAACATGATTACCTAATCCAACATTTGGATTATGGTTGCTTAATAATGTAAGTGATGATGACTAGTTATAGTGGCATTAGGACCACATTCTACTAAAAATGTTTTTAATGTTTCAAGTTGATACTCTTGGTAACCCACTTTGGATTCAAGGGTAAATGTTTAACATGGCTACATGATGTTTATCAACCTCTTAAATATGAGAACCTTGACATGGGAAAAATCATTTGAACAAGGGAAGGATATTATATGTTACTGAATCACAATATGATTGTATACTAAATGAAAGGTAACTATCATTTAATTTGACTGTATTGTTGAAATTGAATTAAGAGATAAAACCTATGTGATCATGCTATGCATCATCTCTTGAGACCTTACTATTGATCATCAAGGTCATATTTAGTATAAATGACATGCATGAATAAATTATCTAGTCTATGAACTAGACTATTATAAGAATATGGGGATGCATCATAGGGTAAAGGAAATTAGAAGACTAGGAATATTATTAATACTATTATTAATAAGTTTATATTTTTATCCATTTTTGAATGGATATAATATTACAACCTTTCTTAAGTAGGATTCAAGTATTTATTATACTTAAAATAAACTTATAAATACTATTATATGTCATTCAAAGATACCTATAAGTGATTATCAGATGCTCTTGTGGAATTAGTAATAATAATTATTGTGGTGAGGTTTGATTTGAGATCTTGACATACTTGGCTGGAAGTGTAGTTGTATAGGTTTAGTAAATTGGGATAATTTACATATGACCTAGCCTTCTAGATCAAGTCAAGATGGCCTAAAATCCTTATACCTAAGTATGTTTAGATATCTATGCATAGAGAGATGTATATTAGATAAAAATATTCTTGAAAAAATATAGCTAACTCTTATTCTTTGCATAAAAACATCTTAATTTGAATAGAACCACATGGTGTGTTTAGAAAGAAAAATAAAATTAGTTGCTAATGTTTAATTAACTCTCTTGGGTGAAAGTTGCATTACCCTTGTTTATTATTTGGACGTGAGGCATTTTTTGTGTAGGAATTCTAGGTGTATGTTGCTTGAGAGAAACCTTGTAAGGAGAACTACATGTGATTTTGATCTCGTTAGAAATTAGGTATCTAGGAAGTCCTTGGGAAAAGGATGCTATTGTGATCAAGTTCGTAGGGGGAGGGTTTAGGGGATAATGCCAAGATTGGGATTGTTCCTAAACTTGTTTGACCTTCCCTCTTTAGTAGGATTTAGTTTGAGGTTGAAATGTGTCTTAGATGGTTATGGGTGAGTTAACGGAACTTGATAACTCATATCCCATTATGCTATAAAATTAGGTTAATGGGATCTAATGGGGTAAACAATAGGTATTCTCGTTGGCTATAGATGGTCTACTTGTTGGAGCTATGTGCTTGGTCTTGGGTTGAATTTGAGATGATACATTAAGTTTTTCTATGTTGCTTATAAGAAAAAAACTATAAGTATTACTAAATAAGGTTTGATATTTTGTCCTTGTATCTTTCTAATTAAGAATGTGTTGTTGAACAATGTGTTTTGGATAAAAATTGGAATGAATGTGAGTGGATTTTACTACTTTATAGTTTGTATTTTTTTATGTGTACATATCGAGTAGATGTCATCTCATGTGAGTTCAATGTTTAACATAAAAGAGGGGTAAAAATTTATTAAAACAAGAAAAAATTACAAAGCAAGGCCATTAAATAGCCTTATCAAGCTCCACCAAATGGTCCAATTGTTGAGATAAATTAGGGGGTAATTGACCCTGATCCACCAAGTTCCAATCCTGAATATGATTAGAAGCCCATTTAGCCAAACAATTAGTAACACCATTCCACTCTCTAGGAATACGAGTGAAAGTAACAAACTCTAGAGAAGTGCAAAGGTGGAGAATCTAATCAACAACCAAAGCCAGATGCCAACTAACATCATCTAACTATTGCCTAGTCAACAAGTTCACCACAACCTGGGAATTAGATTCACATATGATCCTACACCAGCTCAATTGACTTCCATGCTCCACAACCAATAAAATTTCATGAGCCTCCATTAAATTATTAGTATGAAGAACCTTATAAAAAAAGAAGATAAACTGCACATCTTCAAAGCTATCCTGATGAACACCGCCAATGCTAGCATGATTAGGGTTTCCACGAGAAGAGCCATCCGTGTTAATTTTAAAAACTCCCTGAGGAGGAGGGGACCAGCTTCCCTCCCTATTCACCTTCGGGGTAGGATGTCTACATCTGTTGCACATGAGTTGTCATTGCAGAGGAGGGAGATAATGATTAAAACAACCAACATCACAAGGAGCCACCGAATCTATCAGATCACACTTAGCCACAACTGTTTCTCCCAAAGAATGCAAAATCTTCCACCACAAACTAGGGGCCACCAACAACACATCCTAAAAAATTTGATGATTCCTCTCCAACCCAAGATTCCAAATAATGAAGGATGGGCCAATAGCCCAAGCAAGTTGAAGAAAGGAGGTAGAAATAGGAGCCCTGCCCCACCAATCCACAAACTTAGCCAATGAGGAAACATGCCCACAGGGCATATTCCACACCCTCCACCAAAATGCCAAATCTCCCGAGAATAAGAACATTGGAAGAAGAGATGAGACACTCTCCTCCGCAACATGACACAACACACAAATTGAGGGGTCATGGAATCCACGCTTGCATAAATTGTACCAAGTAAGACACCAATTTTGAGCCACTAACCACATGAAGAAATTGCACTTGGGCCATGGCAACTTGTGCCAAACTTGCTTCCACCAAGGGAACTCAATATCCCCAAACAAATGCCTACCCAACTGCTTATAACTAGCAGACACAAAGTACTTCTCAGAAATATCAACACCATCCCAAGCCAAAATATTCGGTCCCCTCAAAGAATTACAAGCACGGGAAGCCAAAATTTGAGCAAGCTCACGCCTATCCCCCTCAGACCCCCTAGGTGGCCACTCAAAAGGGTGCTTCCAGTGAAAGGTAATAGCAGAGACACAATGCTCAACAATCTTGTAATGCTCAATGGTATCCCAACTAGTAGCAGTAAAAACATTACAAAGGGGTTGAAGATAAGGAAAAGCAAAAAGAATTGGTGGGTGACCATCCCAAGAATCCAACCAAAAGAGAGCTTGTGAACCTAAGTGACAGATCCAAAAAAGTGCACGCTTAATCAATTGAGCCCCCACTTTCAAAGTGTGCCAAATCATAGAACCAATCCCCTCTAGAGGATAGTGAGGAAACTCAAAAGAAGCAACACCTCTAAGATACTTATAGTTGAGAATACAGGACCATAGCTAGTACTAATTGGTACACCAACACCAGTAAAGCTTAGCAACAAGAACTCTCCTATTCAAAATAGTAGAGTGTAAACTGAGACCACCCTCCTGCTTTGATCTACACACAGATTCCTATTTAACAAGAATCCACTTCGAAGACATCAAGTTTCTGCTCCAAAGAAATTGGTGAGAGAGAGCATCAAATTCCTTAAGGAAATACATAGGGGCTGATTGGACAAAGCACCTATAGATGGGAAGGGCCTGGATAACAGACTTAAGGAGAGTAACTCTAGCAGCTGTAGACAACCACCGATGAGTCCAATGAGTAACCTTCTTCCTCAACTTATCAAGCAGCATATGCCAAGAGGATCAAGGCTGATGACCAACATCAAGAGGAATCCCCAAATAGACAAAGGGTAGAGACCCAATTTGAAATCGCAGAATAGCTGCAATCCTCCGCTAGATAGTTTGAGGAGTATTAAAAAAGAAAATAAAAGACTTATGCTTATTGACTCTCTGACCCAAGGTAGCAAGGTAGATATCCAAAGCTTTCCTAAGGGATTCAACTTCCTGAATATGAGCCAACCCCATAAGAGAGGTGTCATCCACAAACTGGAGATGAGAAAGTGTTGGAAAACCCAACCCCCACTACCAACCATGAATCAATCCTTGAGAGACCCAGAATTTAAGAAAGCGACCCAGCCCCTCTGCTATAATAATAAACAAGTAAGGAGAGAGTGGATCCATCTAACGAAGGCCCCTGATCACTCCAAACAGCTCTGAAGGTTCCCCATTCACAATAACTAAAAATGAGGAAGAAGTCACACAACTCATAGTCCAACTCACTCAATCAGAAGAAAACCCAAAGGCCAATAGAATCTTCTGAAGAAAATTCCATTTAACTCTGTCATATGCTTTAGCCATATCCAGCTTGATGAACATAGACTTGTCCTTAGAAGTTTCCATGGAATGAATGACCTTAGAGGCAACCACCACCCCATCCAAAATTTGACGACCCACCACAAAGCCTCCTTGCTCCTTCGAAATGACAATAGGAAAAAAAGATTTAAGCCACTATTCAATCAACTTCGTAATGATCTTATACACCACATTACAAAGCACAATAGGTCTAAAGAATTCAAGCCTATCAGTACCCTCCTTCTTAGGAATGAGAAACAAAAAAGTAGCATTCAGGGCATGAAGCATCTGCTTATAATGAAGAGACTCACAAACAACCTCCAACAAATCCAGCTTCACAATGTCCCAAAACTCCTAGAAAAATTCAACTGGAAATCCATCAGGGCCAGGAGCCTTCCCCTTATTCATCCCAAACACAACCCCCTCCACTTCAGACAACGTAATCAGAAAAATAAGAGAAGCATTCATCACATTAGAGATCAAAGAAGGAATACAAGCAAGAACCACATTCTCCTTAGCATCAACATGAAGTGAATCCTCAATAAACAAAGCATAGAAGAACTAGTGAGCTTCTCTGGACAAAGCCTGTTGCGAAGATATAGCTAAACCTTCATAATTAACAAGAGAAGAGATATAACACTTATTCCGATGAGCCTATACAGAATGATGAAAGAAATTAGTATTCCTATCCCTCTCTTGAAGCCAATCAATCCTAGCCTTTTGTTTCCAGAATATCTCTTCACGAAGCTCCCACTCCACCAATTTTAGGGCCTGGGACTCAGCATACCCAAGAGCCTCTGAAAATCCCAGATCCCTAATCTAGCAAGTAATAACAGCAAGATGCTCCTATGCTTCCCTTTTCTTGGTTCCAAAATTGCCAAAACATAGCCTATTCCATCACTTAAGATGATACTTGGCACATTGCAGCTTCTTAACAAAAGAAAACATAACAATACCATACGCATGGGCTCCATCCCGCCACCACTGAGCAACAAGATTATACAAGGAAGAATCTCAAAGACACATAAGCTAAAATTTGAAAGGAGGATTCTTGGGATTAGGAAAAGAAGAAGCTAAAAACTTAATTGGCCAATGATCCGAGCCGCACTAATCCAGAATCTTAGAGCAAGTGACCAAACTGCCCCCAACCCAAAAACTAGAAACAAGAAACCTATCCAGCCGCTCAAAAATCGCTTCTGGCCCACTCCATTGATTATTCCACGTAAAAATTCCATTAGAGGGTTCAACATCAACAAGAGAAAGAGAATCCACATTAGCCTGAAAAAAATCTGAAGTAGGAACCAGTCTCGATAGCCCGCCTCTTTTCTCCTCCAGACACAAGACAAAATTAAAATCACCAGCTAAGATCCAAGGAAAATAAGGAGCACGAGACAAGTAACATATTTGATATGGGCCTAAAGCTGAATTTTACCATGGATGTCAATTGGAGCATAAACATTACTAACCAAAATAGTCTCACTAGAGTCCAAAACCAAAGCCACCATCAAAATAGAGGAATGGCTAGAAATCCACTAGCAAGGAACAACTTTACGAGGATCCCAGAAAAGTGCCAAACCTCCAGAACTTCCCCTAGAACTAATACACTAACACTGACTAGAAAACCAAATATGAGGAGCATACTGAAGCATCAAGTCCCCCTGAAGCTTGGTCTCCTAAAAACAAAAAATATCTGGAGAATGAACCCCAATCAAATCCTAAATAGTTTTTTGACGGGAGGCGCTACTCAACCCCTTTGCATTCCATGAAAGAATAATCATGAGGAAGGTTGAGCGAAGTGGGAATCAATGGTCTTAACATACCCAAATTCCACTAGCAAATCCCCAGTAGTTTTAATCTTGTCCACATCCTTCTTATGACTAACTTTAGAGGAGTTTTCAAAATGCCCCTTCTTGAGAGGGTGTTGCAGCACCCCCATAAAAGAAGCTGATCCCCAACCTTTACCTGAAGACAGAGCCTCCTTAGCTAAATCTGCTAAAATAATATCATCCTGTAAGCTAGCAGAAGCATCCGAAGGCCCAAAACCACCTTGCTCCAAAGGCAGAGAAGTGTCCTTAACAATAGTTGCCTGCTCCAGCCCTGTATCCAAACTAGTAGCCCCAGATGAAATCTCAATAGGAATCCGCTCCTCCAAGGCCTGATTATCCAAGACCTCAAAATGATTGAATCCCTGATCACTCTGTCTGTCCTTATAGGCCCGCTTCTGACCCTTCCCCTTAGCTTTTGGCTTAACAGGAATGAATCCATCCTTATTAGGCCCCCCCCTTAGCCACAGGCACCTTGCTTTTATCTCCCTTCTCCACCGAAGGCCCTGATGAAGGAGGAGAAGAAGCCCCAACTGATCTGGATTCTCGAGGAAAATGGCGTTGAAGGTGTCCATACTCATGACAAAAATGACATCGCAAAGGGAGGGACTCATAATCTATCTGCTGAATCCACATGGCAGAGCCAATAGAAATTTTCAAAGAATCTGGCAAAGGATTATTTAAGTCAATTTCAACACAGATGCGAGCAAAATAAAATAATTTTTTAACCAAAGTAGTTTGAGCAATGGCAATTGAATTCCCCAACAATGCAACAATCCAGTGCAAAATATCCTCTCTCCATAACTCCAAAGGCAGCCATGGTAGGTAGACCCACATAGGAACCCAGGAAGGTAGATCCTTTGCAACATTGAATCCCCCATGCCAAGGTTTCATGAACAAGCCCACCTGATTGTAAAAATATGACCCTCCCTCAAAAACAAGATTACGATTCAAAATGCAAGAAAAATCAACCAAGAAATAGCCATTCCTCGCCACCAAAATATCAAAATCACCCTCAACTTGCCAAGTTCGACACATCCAAGACTCCAAAGCTGAGAGGGGGACACGAATACCCAAAAACTTACAAATCAGAACATGTTGAGTCTATTGCACCAATTCTAGAGAGATAACCAAAACTAGACGAGCTTGACTCCGTTGTAAACAACCATTCACTTTCTTGAGCTTAGATCTCTCACCCACAAATGAGGTATCCATCTTTGGTACATGCACATCTGCAAAAATACCTGGAGACAACTTCACCCCCACAATCACCAAGCTTTGGGAAACCTCAGCCATTTCACCACACCCGAAACCCTCCCCAGCCAACAAGAGCCCCACCCCACACAGCCAAACACCACACTATCCTCCTCACCCCACACAATAGACCCCACTCAGCAGACAATCTGACACTAAGAGCCACCCAAGGGCTCATGCCACAAAAGCAACAAAGCACCAAATGAAAAACCTGGAACACAAGAAAATCCCACCCCGGCCAAGCTAACTCCTCCACGTAGTAGAACGACCTAGAATGACATGCATGCAAGCATAAAAAAACACATTATATAAGACCTCAACAAGTTTTAACCTCCATAATACTTGAGAAGTGATAGTAAGGTATGTGCAGGATCATGATGAGCCAAAAAGTGGCGATATGATGGGTATGTGTAGGGTATGTGGTTGACGACTTTTTTTTGCCCAAAATTGATGAAACAAAAATGGTTTTTAAAGGAGATTCTAAGCTTTCCACCAATATAAATTATGCTTTACTTTGAATTTAATAAATAATTATTATTTATTTTCTATTTGAATTATGACTAAAGTCTGATTGATAGACTAATTGAAAACATCTATAGCTTTCAACGGTATCACATTTTTAAATCCAAAACATGAGTCACTTTCTATAACTGCATACTATAGGATTAAAAAAAAATTGAATTTCATGAAGTTTGACCAACAAGGTGTGGTTTCAGTGATATTTTTAAAAATTGTAATAAAAATTCATAATTAATTATTTACTTGGAAAAAATTACCAAAAATATGCATCACATCTAGACATGAGTCCTCTACTTATATCTAAAATATTATCATTTTATTGTGATTAGGGTGGTAGGATAGACACCTTATTTTTTCCAAATTTAAGTACTACTGCATTGAAATTTCAAATTTTCACCAAATAGATTTAAAAAAAAGAAAGAAACCTAGTAGTTTAGAAACTACATTCAATTTGCTACAAATTCTGTTCTTACATATTTTTGAAATAATATAGATAACTTATTCAAATTTTTACGTCAAGTTTCCTAACTCTGATTTTTATGAATTTTTCGCCACTTAAGGGGCTATTTTTTCCATGATGATCCTGCACATACCCAGTAAATCATTGAATTATGCCAATAATACATTCCTTGGCTACTGCAAGAAATTAGTTAGAATTCACCTAGTTCATGGACATGAAGGATTTCCAAGAGATACCTTAGTTATGTTACTAGAGCAGTTGTAGGGGTAGTTACCCTACTTTGTGGGGAATATTAACTGGTGCTAATTGTTGTATTAGGAAAGTTAGTAGGTAGTCACCTATAGCATGTGGGTGATTGATGCCAAGCCCTAGCCATATTGTGAAAAAGATAGAAAAAAATATCCCTAAGGTCACAAGGTGCTATATGTCAAAAGTTACTGTTTCCTAAGTGGAAAAACTTGTCACCAATCTGATCTGTGAGTGATTGAAGTTGGAATCTGCAAGTTGGATGGGTTCACTACTTGTGGAAATATCATTTTTATATGACCTTTGAGATGGAGAGTGGACCCCCCTATATACTATGGGATACACTAAATCCTCTTCCCAATCATTTGATGGTGTCACAAGTAGTATGGGATGCTTGTCAACATCATGAAAAGTGCAAAAGACCAAGGAAAATGATGGACCCATGGTGTAGTGCATAATACACCAACATTATTTTCTTAATTGAGATGCACTAAAAGGGTAGGTGTTAGTCACCCATTTTGGATGTGTTAGTCTCTCACTGTTTATATGTCATTTATCAATTATGTACTTGTGTAAATGACCTCAAGTTTTGTGCACATTGTTATTGATGTACTTTCCAGTGATGGCATCAAGTACTATGGAATGATTGATTGTTGTCACAGATGGAGTGAATTGGGAAAATGATAGGACCCACGATGTAGTATGGGATGCATCAAAATTATTTTTCCAAGTGAGAGTTGCTTGCAAGCTTATGTAATTGTGATCTAGGTAGTGAGATGATGCATGCAATAGGTTACATCCATTTCCACTTTATTAACTATTCTTTATGTAAACATGGGATGCATGTGTGGATTATTCACATTGGATATATATGACACATGGTTAATCTAGGAATTGTTGTACTTGTAATGTGCATATAAGCCAGTCACTATTGTACTTATGATATGAGTACATGAGCTAGTCACTATTGTACTTGTGATGTGCATATGATCTAGTCACTAATGTATTTGTGATGTGTATATGAGCTAGTCACTATTGTACCTATGAATTGTGTATGAATTAGTCACCCTATGCATAAGTGATATATACTTGAGTCATTCACTATGTGAACTTGGGATTATGAAATGATATGACCCCTATATGAATTTGTGTGTTTGTACACTAATGTTTGGTATGGAACCAACACTTAATAGAAAATTGTTATCAATCTATTCTAATTGGACTAAATTTGAAAACTTACAATTAATTAATAGTCACCAATTAAAAGTAAGATCAAAGATCTCATATGTAATAGAAGAGGATGAAATCCTCTAACATTGACATACAAACTATAAAACCTATGATTTCCCAAAGGGGATGCATAGGTAGGGTCATCATGAATGAACCCATGAGGTTTAGCTCTAGGTCTAGGGATGACCTTGACATCAAGATATTAAAATTTTTTAGTGTAAGATTTTAAGTGGTGGCATGGAGTCATCACCATGATGATGGTTGGAAATTTTTTGAAGTTGGCATTTCTATATTGATTGGAAGATGCATTTTGATTAAGTTGGTTGCTTTGAATTAGAAAAATAAAAATTAGTACTGACCAAGGGACAATTTTTATGTCTCCACTTGGATTCTTACACTAATGATTTGTCTATTTCTCTAAATGATTTTTTCTTAGGATGCTTGGTGATGTGAAATATTTATTACTGATGTGTGTAAAAGAAATTCCTTTGGGTTGCATAATAATAAATTCAACAAAGGGAATCTTCATGAAATTATTGGGATTTGAAAAAAATGATCTTTGTTCTACGTTTCATTTGTTGTAACTTGAATTAGGTGTCTGATGTTATTTATGCAAGAAATAGAATGGAAACGCAAAGCTGAATTTAGACCTTTGTGTGACATAAGCAGTTTATGTGATAATTGGGATTTGAGAAAAAATCACTCTCAATTTTAAGTTGCTTTTTTGTAACTTGAATTAGATGACTTATGTTATTTATGTTGGAAATAAAATAGAAATGTGAAGTTAAATTTAGATCTTTGGGTGACATAAGAAGTTTGGAGATAGCAAGAGGAGCCATGTGTGTATGATAAAATTGTATTTGTTGTAACTTGAAATAGACGATTCATGTTATTTATGCAGGAAATAAAATAGAAATGTGAACTTAAATTCAGATCTTTGGGTGACATAAGCAATTCTGAGATAGCAAGAGGATCCATGTGTATATGATAAAATAGAAACAACCAAGCAACTTCATGTGCCCAAGAAGAATAGTTGATGTATACATGACTAGTCATCATTCAATTATTTGATAATTATGTGCTTTAGGTCTGAAATTAATAAATGACATATGATGCTATAATAAGGTATCATTTTGGTCTAGCTGGTGTGATAAAATTGCAAAGGAGCATTACAAATATGAAGACATGGGTTTAAATCTCACCTTGGGAACTACTGTGCAAACTTCCATGTTTACAAGCATATAAAAGCATGAGTAGTAACATTCTTGGGAATGGACCATGATTGAGGTTTCCCATAACCTTCGTTCCCAACCCCAAAAAAGGGAGATTGTCTAGACTCTTACTTACTTGCATTTGGAGAGATTTTTGCATAAGATTGATATTTAATTTTAAATTTATTTGTGAATGTATACACCTTTTTTTAATTTTGAAATATCTCATTTTAAATGTATTTTTTTGAGGATTGATTTTAACAATGATGAAAATATACCTCTCAAAATGAGCAACATATAAATTTATATACAATTAAAATTCACGCTAGTGTTAGTTTTTTACTTCAACACATGACAGTTATCTGATTGACAACATGAAAGTGAGATTCTTCAATCTTTTTGAAACTCCATATATTATTTTATTTAGAGAGGCATGATCAACAAAAGCCATGATATTTACCAAATAGTTTGATGAACTATATTCTTAGTTCTAAATGACATTGATAGATTTAAATGTTGAGTGCTTTTTTAATTGCAAAATAAATTGATACATAATATAATAATAGAGCAAAGTTTACTAAAGTCATTATGGTAGTTCTTAAGTATGCTTAGTTTGTAGTGTTAACAAATAGGATGTTCACTATTCTTGAGAATATTTAATCTTTTACTATTTCCAAGTGTTACTATTTACCTTATTTAACTTGTGTTTCTTACATTTTTTTTTATGTATTTAATTACATTTAGGGAGTTTGATTTATTGAAAAATGCAAGAAAATCCATATCAATGTTTTATTTGATCTTGGTTCATATGGAAACTTATTAAAACAATATGTCTTAATGGTCATATGGGAAAATGATGCCTTTGGATTTGAGCATAAGAGAGAGTGCTATTAGTGTGCACTATTGTGTTTTATTATCATACAAAAGAATATTCATAAAACATGAAATGATTAGACTAATTTTTTCATAGTTCATGAAGATTTTTTTGAGTACTTTTGAATTCAATTGTGTACATTCTTTTGCATTAATATTTCATATTACATATCATGATTAATCATAATGATGAGGTAGAAAATAATATTTTTAATCCTTTCATTGTTAAACCACTGTCCTCTAATGGCACATTGTTCCATAGGGACATGCCCATTAAAATGGATGCATTTATGGGACAAGGGTGTTATTAGAATGTAGAGATGTTCCCCTAGCCTCTTCCTTGCCCCAAAACACCAACACCACTAGAGGAGAAAATTATCTAGGATGCTCTCCTTGTAGAAGGGACATTTTTGGGATGCCCCCTTTTTGGGGATGTTGGGGATGTTGGGGTGATGTGGAGAAGTCCTTGAGATGATGCATGGAGAAAATGAATTTCCTTGACTATCTCAAAAAATTTAAGATTTCAAAAGTACAATTTTTATGCAAAATAATTTTTTTGAAAGCCTAATTCACTAACTCAAACCTTCAAATGCTAATGGGCCATCTCAACACTCCAAACCCAAAAAAATATAAACATTGTGATAAATTATGAAAAATGGTGTGCACCATGAAGGTTTGTGTGGTCTTTGTAATGTCTCAAGTAAATAATTTTTATAATTTATTAATACAAAAGAAACAAGTAAATATGATCCAAAATGATATATTACAATCCCTCATGAAATTAATTTTTAAAATAATTTAAAATACCCACAAAGATTTAGCCATTCCTTTGCAAATATATGCACCTAATTCAATAATTTTTTGTGTAAAACTCTTGTAACTTCTTTTGTAAATGAAGTATAATTTTATTACTTAAATTTTAGTAGTATAAAAGTTATTATAAACAATAACAACCAAACTGGAAATTATAAGAACAAAAAATTACCTGAAAACTACAACACACACAACATTGCCGATATTGCAAATGTACCAAATTAACCAAAAAATCATGCAACTTATATATATGATGTAAATATAATTTCTACATGATAATGGATTGATATGATAGTCATAACATCACAAAAAAAATCATACAAATCTAGAATCAACAACAAAAAATCAACTAAAGGTAAACTGATAATCTCATTGGAATATCACTTGTAACACTACCAAATTGCACCAACTTGTAATGTAAAAGATATAGATCCAAAAGAATGGTATTGGGTACTCATATACTAGAAAAATACACAACAAATAATAATATAAAAAATATATCAAACCGAAGCCAAACTACAATCCAACACCTGCAAACAAACACACCAAAAAATAGTTGAAACTGCAATCCCATGAAGTTCTGTTGCACTCCTTAGATGAGAATTCCCTCATGTACAAATTTTTTTTCATCCTTTGATACTTGCAATCGTTATTTTTTTTCACCAATCACCAATTTGCAATGGGTTTTCATCCATAGAAAATTATTTGTTGAACACAAGTGTCTAAACAAATTTTGACAAAGCTTTGATAAGATAAAAAGAGATGCTTGAACTACCATTTTTCCTAAAAATATAGAGTAAATCCAAATTACCCCCTATTGGAAAAATAAAAATAAATAATATTATTTTCATTAATTTCCCTCCAAAAATTCTTATCAAAATGGCTCTTGAAAGATTCCTAACTAAAATTAGAAAATATCTCTAACTATATGACAATATGTCTTAATTATCATAGAATATTATAGAATTAGGCGCAACATGATCTTGAAAGTGACTAATTGCATCATAGTAAATCCCATAATCTAATTTTGGATTCCAACACCAATAAATAATAAAATAGATTTTATATTTTAACAAGTCCCATTTAAATATATTTAAAATATAAAATAATCATGTGTCTAAAATTTTAAACGTTAAGTAAATATTTTCTAAACTCCTTCCTTAACCCACAAAGAATATTAAAATCAAAAAGTTTTCAATAAAATTGAATTAACTAAAATTGGGATATGACAAGCCCACCCTTCCCAAATTTCGTGTCCTCAAGCAATTGCAAACCATGATGCTCAAGAATCATTCTGCTAATGTGATGAGTCATGCTATACTTCCCATTGAGCCTAGATACTATACCTTATAGATGATGTATCTCTTTCCAAAGAACTATGAAATCCAAAATACTCAAATAACTATTCTAATATCATTAATCAAATTGTAATGTCTATGTAATTGGATCTTGTGTCTATCAAGTGAGATAACTCCTTCCAAAGAGGACTAGAAAAAATATTTTCTTTATTATCCATAAAATTCATGTACAAATCATGTAATTTGATCACCTCTTCTAAGAAAAATTGTATTTCATGAGAGAACATATGAAAGGAATGTGCACAACTCACAACATCATCTATGCAAACCTTTAAGAAATTCATAATGCAATGCTTGATTAAACCTTTGCTTTCTTGACATGAATCAAGCAACGAAGAAAACCAACCTTCTGTGTATTCTTTGATATGTAGGAGAATGATTCCTTCTCTCAAATTCTCAAGATGATCAACATCCTCTTGTGGAGCTTTTGTAAACTCTACAATATCTATTTCATCACTCCCTTTGCAAAACTCTAGTAAAAATAGGCACTGGAAAACTCATGGTTATACCAAAACATGCAACCTCCATCATTTTAGCTTTAGACATTATACCAATGAGAATTAATGAACCAAAAATATAAAATGACTTAACAGGAACCATACCAATGGACTTGTGATGAGTGAGATTGTAGTAGTAATCTCTAAGGTAAAATAATATTATCCATACTTGTTGACATGTAGTAGATTTGAAGAATTATTCCATAAATAACCTTCATTTAACTGATTGTCCTCCTATTTGTGTATATACACTAGCAAAGACACTTTAGACTGGAAACTCCTCGAACATTAAAATAATATAAATTTTATTTTTGCAGCATAAAGGACTATTTTGATAGTAAATGCATCCTCCATAACAATAGATCCAAACTTTACCTCAACTTTAGAGATGTTAATTTCATATTCATGGACCAATCTTGAATAGAATGAGTATAGTAGAGGAGAAAATACCCTACAAAAACAACACTTACACTACCAAAATATGAATATCAAATCTACAAACAACTTATTCCAATGGAAGATGATGTACCTTCTAAGACCATCCACTAGCACATACTTGTCACTTTCATAATTTCATTTGAAATTTCAGTGGTAAATATATTATTGTCATAATCTACCATAGTGGGAAACCTCTGATATAAATGAATGGTAGAAAAATAATAAGAATAAATCATCATGAAAAATACACCAACAACCACATTTCATATTTCCCATTTTTGTGACTCATCACTCTTGTGGACACGGAAAAAGTAACCCTTCTACTTTTCTCATGTTCAGGCCCTACTAGTGGACTTTGGCTTGATTTTTTCCTAGATTTAATGTTGTAATGTGGTCAACACATTCACATTAGGTCTTGGACCCTTGTGAATCATTAAGACTTCTAGGATGTCTTGTAAAGGTGTTGTAACCCACTTTCACACTTTTCTAGGACCCTTTCATTATAATTCACCTAAATATCCCATTTTTACCACTTATCAAGTCTTATTTCAAAGTGTTGTAAAGAGTTGTAACAAACTCTCATGCTTTTCTAGATTTTTCATCACTAATTCAACCCTTTCTCATGTTTAAATGACCTCTTAATGCACTTTTCGACCATTCTTAAGTGTGTTTTTGAGGATATTCCCGTTAGAAAATATTTAATGCCCTCCAATTCCCGACACCCACTTAAATTGCTTAAGTGGGACTAAGTCACCAATAGGGGTGACTTAGTCCTATTTGGCACAAAAATCAAAATTATTTTAATTTTCTAGCGGGATTTCATTCTCCAACCCTTGAGGTCGGCCTGTGATGTGTTATTTTTAGGAAATAGTGGAAAAACAAGTATAAATAAGGGTTTTTCTCCTAATTTTTCATCTCCTACAATCTCCTAATCTCTTGCACTCTCATAACTCATTAAGCGTTCAATCTTTCAAGCATTCAAGCACTCTAAGAATAATCAAGTCATTCATTGGAGAAATTCATTACATATCTTCATATTTCTACATCAAGGGCTTGGTAAGTTTATGACATTGCATGTTATCTATTTATTATTCTCTTCTCATTTCATTTCATTTCATAGGGTTTGATTACCAAAGTGGGGTTTGACCAAGGAAAACCCCTATACTCTAACCCTTAACCATTTTTCCCTCTTTGCATGTGTGTTTGTAGACTTTGTAGGCAGATTTTTCAAAGAAATAGGTGTTGAAAAGTGGTCAACAAGTCATAAAAGCTATTCAAGTCAATAAAGACCTAATTGGAGCTTGGAGACTCTTTTTATCCTTTTTTCTACAGAATCAAGATTAGACGCCTGTCAGAAAAGCAAGTGCAGACCTAAAGCTATAGGATCTTGTCTTGAAATTCTTGAAATTTGCAAGTGGACTAAGTTTCCACCAGAATTAGTCACACTACTAGGCCTGAAAATTGGTTTTTGCATTTTTGGATACCCATTTGGCAGATTCCTATTTTGACAAGTTTTCCCCGAAACTGGACTAAGTCGCCCAGCTTGGTGTAAGTGTCTCAATCACTATTTTCAGTCAATTCTGCAAGATTCCAAAATATCTCCACATCAGATTTTAGATTCCAGGTGCACCTCTCCAGTTTTTTTTAGTTATTTCATCATTTATTTGCATTTTAGGTGTTTTTTATATCACATTATGTTTTTGTGCACTTTGCATTTCTTAGGTTTAGCATCATTAAATCACTTCTTTTTCAAGTTATTGCATTAGTACATCATAATTAGATATATTACATCTCATTTACATTAATATTGAGTGTAGACATTAGCATTTTGGACCCAATCCCTCTCCTTTTAGGTGAAAAACCTAGAAGAGTTAGAGGCACCTTTGGGTAACCAAAATCTTTGTTTACAACTCCAACCATACTGAACCAAGAAATACTTATGTCTCATGTAATATATTTATATCACATATATACTATAAACCAATTTATGAATGAATTCTTTCAAAGCATATAAAATAGAAAACATCCCATCATACATAGAGGAGCTCTTTTTTGAATCTTTGAACTTTTTGCCTTCAATTTTCATGGGTTTCCATCTTTACATTGTAATCATGGAAACTATTTTTCTTGAAACATTACACCCTATAGAAATTTCTTGTGAGAAATATGAAATAATAATTTCATGAAATGAATTTCAATTACCTTATTAATTCTTTCTAAAACTTCTTGTGTAGCACCCTCTTGTATGCTTTGAGCACAAATGGCTTGGCTCAAGTGTGCGATATCAACCTCCCATGTAGATTCTTTGGAAAATAGATTATGATGGTGGAATGAATTACAAGTTTTGATGATTTCCTTATTGCTCCAAAAGTCACTTCTGAAACCAACTAAAATGATGTAAAATTTCTAAACTAAAATTTGGATTGCCCCATTATCATAGTCAAATAAGAAGTGACATCATTTGGCTTCTTGTATTTGACTCATAAGCTACAACCATTGAAATAAATTCACATCATTTTCCTTATGCTCGTGTATGATCAATTTAGATCTTCCTCCATAAGTTGCTGATCTAAAAATTTTAACATGGTGAAATCTAACATTAATATCTACTAATACATTTTTTCATGTGCATGTTTCACAATAAGGTTATCTTGGAACTCCTCCTCAAGACACATAGTGCAACAAATGAAAATAAAAAATTTACTCAATGTGACCCATGTAGCCACTGGAAAATAACTTGTGTACATGTTCCTTGCAAGACACATTAATCAAGTGATAACTACATATAAACTCAATATTTGAAAAATGATAAATGATGATGGCATGCTTACAACCCATTTCAAAATCTAAGGCATATTAAAATCCTATGTCATAAATATAAAACCCATTTATTGCATCCTTAAACTTCTTTCCCTCAATTTGAATGGAGTCCCACATTTACATTAATCAAGACTAATTACCTTCTCCTAAAACACCATATTCTACCACAAATGAATGTGAGAAATTTGAAATGGAAAATACAAAGACAAGATTTGGTTACCTTCATAGGCTCATCAAATGCTTCCTATGTTTCATTCTCCTACATATCTGAATTACAATTGATATGATGGATATTCTTTTGTAGCTAGAGTCTTATCTAGTTCTTGGTGGATAAAATAATCAATCCCTCTAACTTTCAATCCATCAATTTATTTCTCTAACATGTTTTAAAGTTCCCAAGCATGTTGAGGATTTACACTTAGATCCTTAATATAGAAATGTTTGCATAAATTTTTGAAAATTTTCTTTACTTTTTTTTTATTTTTGGAACAATCATCTTGTGAATTATCACCCCTCTTGAAAAATCCTCCATACATTGAAACATATAAATCTTGCATGTAGCTTGATCCCAAAAACACCTTGCTATGCTGAGTCATAAAATATAGAACATCAAAATGACATATTTTTCTTACCACCTTCCCACCTCATGCATTTTATTTTGACTCTATTCATTTTCCTACCATCTAATTTTTTTCTTTGAAATGGGCAACTTGACTTTAAGGAACATCTATAAATTTAAAATATTGATTCCTCATAACATTGTTAGCATGCACAAAATACTCTTTGTGATTTCTCATTAACTCTTTTTTACTACATATGTAAGAGGTAAGGAATTCAATATAAATATCATGTTTTCCACCTTTTCTATTTTCCAATGAATCACCTAGGTCCCAAATGAAAAAAATGAATTTGAGTTAATGAATCTACATACCAAATGTTACAAGATATATCGGGTTCAACATATCACATTTTTTAGAGGTTTTGATGTAGGATCATCTAGGGTGCAAGGGAAATCTTGTATCAACCAAAAATATTTCAAGTTTTAGTTAAGTTTTGTTTTGTTTTCTTTGGTTTTGGGTTATTGCTTCAAAGAATTTTTAAAGACAATTTGTGAAAAGTGAGAACATCACCTTGTAGAAGAGCTTAATGGGTACTTGTAGTTTAAATTTGGTGAAGATTGGGAAAAATTTGTTGAAGCTATAGCTTTGTGGGTTTTTGGTCTGCTACTAGCTTTGCAGACTTCAAGTTTGCTATTGAATTTGTAGACTTCTGGTTTGCTACTGGCTATGCAAAATTCTAGTATGATACTCACCTTATGTGGATGTTTGATCTACTAATGAAACTTTGCAAAGATTTGATTTTGAATTGGATACTTTCAACTGATTGCAACATATTTGATTAGTTTTGACGTGTTTGTGAACATGACCGCTGACATATAGTTTTTTTGTATTTGTGGAAATCTCATGGTTGATAGAGTTGGATTCTCTTGTATTAGCCCAATTAAATTTAGCTAGTTTCGATGACTTCTTCCACACAAACTTGTTCCAATGGTCCTTCCACACTTGTAGGAACTTCTAAGTCATCTAACCTTATGGGAGCTTCCTACCCATTTTCGCTTGTAATAACTTCTCTCCCAACTACCTTGTGGGAATTTAACTTCCTCTAGAATTTTGCAAAAATATTATGGCCATTTGAACTTTGTAGATAAAAATAAGTACATTGAGCATTTAAAGGTTTTCCATCAACTGGTTAGATGAATATTCTTGATGATGACATTAGCATGAAATAATTCAAATTCAACTAGATGATGATGTCACAATAAAAAATCATCAATTTTTTCTGTTATGAATCCAATGTTGGATTTTTTGTTGGAACTAGCTATTGTGAGGTTTCACAACACACCCCATTTTTCCCTCTAGAAAAATGTGGACCCATCTTTTTTGATTCCTTTCCTTTTTCTTTTCTTTCTACTTACTTTGGCGTGCTGCTTTCAAAGGAAATGGTAAAATGAAAGTCTTGCTCCAATTTTCTCGGCTCTCGCTTGAGTGGAAATTTCTTTAGATTTGGAGTGTTTGCAAATATTTTCCCCTAGCCTTATTGATTATCTGGATTCCTAGGTTTTCGGGTGTCGGATTTTTTTTCTTTAGATAATGCATCTTCTATGAATTTCATATTTTTCCCAGTTGGTCATTGCACTCGGTAAGTTTTCACCTGGGAGAAATTATCCTGAGTGTTCGTGTGTCAAATTTTTCCCTTGGTTAAACTCGGTAGTAGCTTTTCTTTTCTTTGGAACCAGAAACTAAAAGTTTTGGTAACTAATTTTTTTTGGAACCAAAGTGGTCTTACTTTTACCTAATCCCAGGCATCCTTTGCACCTAGTTCTCATAAAATCAGTAAGAAAAAGTCTGAACCCATGGTAATGCTTTGAAGTTGGGTGTTAGATAATTCAAATCTTATTGTTAGTTAAGCATTTAACATCCAAGCTAGACACTTCCTCTGAGGCCATTACCTCATAAGAACTAAAGTGACATGTAGACGTGCCATGTTGGCTACTTGTGCTACTTTTCACTCAAAGGTGAGCCTTGACACAAAAATCAATAAGTTCATAATATGAACCTTAATATGCCATGATTGCACCTTTGTTCAAGATAATTAATGCATAGTAAGTGAAATTAACAAAGGTGGTGAACAAGACACGTACTTGGCACCGCCTCGAGCATGTAGTTGCTTCCATAAAACATTATCTCACATAGAACCATCCACTTGTAAGGACATCAAGGAATTAAAAAAAAGGTTGTGGCATACAAAGAAAAGTAAGTTTTAGAACACTAAAGAACATGTCTATCAAGGTTTTAACCTGTGTTTATCCAATCACATTATCAATAAAAATAGGCACTTTTCTTGTAATTGAATTCTATTAATGTTTATGCATGCATGACTCTGGTTAAATAGCATTAACACTGGTTAGGTTGTGAAAAAATATTGATTATTCCTAAAAATTTGACCTAATTATAGTTAGTAATTGATCATGGGTAAGGAATTTTCATGAATTATTTAAAGTGTATGATTATAATTAGCCCTAACTCGTATACAAAGCACATATCTATTAATAACGTAGGAGATTAAGAAAGATATGAGTACTTCAAGAGAGAAGAAAACCAATGAGGAATTCAAATTCCTTGTCTCGTAAGCTGTACCAGCCTATGGAATTATTATAGACACTCATTTGGGGGGCTTTAATGAGTATGAATTTTCCACAAGGATTCAACAAGAAGGTACCACTCAATGCACCAAGAATATGGTCACTAGTGGAATGCATTTGGTAGGAGGGCTTCCATTGGTGATGGACACCCCTGAGTGGGTATTGGAATGTATGAAATGGCATAACCTAGATAGGAGGGTCATTGTGAAAGAAATGAGAGTCTATGCAGACCTCTCAACAAAGGGAATTGTGTATACATTTGGGCTTCCCGTGGTCAAATAGATGAATACATTGGATATGAAGGTTACCATCACAACATATATGAGCTCAGAAGAGAAAAACAAGTGGTTAATATTTTCAACATGGTCTCGAGAGAAGATGGCTAAGGTGAAAAAATAAATCGTGAGGGCATCATTTATTTAGGAGATTCAAGAAATGATAACTCTATTAAACAAAATAATTGGATGCAAATATGCTAGCAAATTCAAGACTTAGATGTTTAGAATTATGAGGAAAATGATGGATACCCCTATGCAGATTCAATTGGGGAATTTTTATCAACAATAGATTGCATGAATAGATATAGACATTACCGGACACCCAGTGGTTTACCATGTCTTCATATGTTGTCTATTCATGTGCCCTAAGGGAAAATATACAAGGTTTAAATAGAGTAGGTACCCTAGGCAAAGAATCAAGGAATAATATTATTTATCACAATCTGCCTCAAATTACTATTCACTAGCACTAGGAACATTACTGAAGGGTAAATGATCTTCTTGCAATGAAGTTGGTGAGGTTGATGGAAGGGGACAAATCCAAGAGATTATCTCTTGAAGCGTAGGATTTTATTCGAGCTACTGGGTGTTGGTTTATTTAGTTTCCTACTTTCACCTACATTAGAGTGGAAGGGTTTATAAATTATCCCTTCATGCTACCTAGATACCCAGTATATAAGATACTATTGCTTAAACTTGCAAGTCAGGTGCAACCCTCCCATGCCATTTTTTCACAAGTACACAAGAAAGGGTTTGTAATATTTCCTATCAATATTGGGAATTATAAATGCATTGCAATAAAAAATTCCAAGATGTGTGAGGATGCATTAAAACTCTATGGGTTAGAGTTCTTTACACTCGATAGGGAAAACTATGAACTTGTGGATAGTCTTGCCAAAAGTATAAGGAAGTATACCCATGTTTATCATATGGAGGAATTTTGACACAATTGTGATGATGATCATGATGTGAAAAAAAGGTCATATAAGAGGTTATCACTAGAATAAATAAAGGTTCTCGAAACCCATGACGTTCAAGAACAATTGGATGTTGAAAATGGAGAAGTAAGCAATCCAACTTACAAATAATAAAGTTTATGATGATCCCATCCTAGACCTAGAATACACAAGGGAGGAGGTAGTAACCATTGAAGGAATATATAAGCAGGTACTAATATATACTCAGTCCCATATTGATGGGTACATCATAAAAATGAAGGAAGCTAGGATAAAACCCACATACCCGTTCAATGTTAAGAGAAAGAAAAAGATGGTGAACGAATTAGGGCATAGTGGGGGTGCTATGAAGAAAAGAAAGGTTGTAGAAACAAGGAAAGTTGAGCAAGGTAGGGAGGAAGCTTTTGATACCACAAACTAGGGAATTTCAATGATGTCACAGCCAGCTAGCCTACACAAAGAAATTGTGGCCACTCTGGCCAATGTAATGGAGACACCAAAGGTGGCATTCTCTTCCACAACAAAGCCTAGATATTAGCATTTTACTGAGAAGGATGTGGGAATGAGAGAATAGGTACATGCTAAGACAAGGTCTGCATCACATAACCTCTCCAACCTCGGTCAATATTGTGGCAATGAGGCAAGCTTTGGGAGGAACTCCCATGACTGCAGAAGAAGATCCTGACATAATTAAAGAAGTTTTAGAGCAACTTAAGAAATGGTTTGCTAGGATGAAATAGTTTAAGGAGAAATGATCTCAAGGAGATCCAATGATGTAGCCTGTAGTGGAAGAAGTACCTACTACAAGGTCATATCTTGAGAGTAGAGAAGAAGAAGAATTCATAGCAAGATCACTCACTCAAGAGGTGGGAAACCCTAAGGAAATGGATGTAATGCAAGAGGTGTTGCCATTGAGAGAAATAGGGGGTACTAAAATTTAGAGTCCTATTTCTATTGTTGATGAAGAAGATGTACTTGATAATTTTACAACTGAGCATCAACCTTCACAAGGAAGGGTTGAAAATATTGTTGAGCAACCACCGACTTCTAGAGGACTAGGAGAAAGTTGGGATGTGGGTAAAGGTACAAAGTCTTCATAGACCTTGTATGGTAAATTGGGAAATGATGAGAATCTTGATGTTTTAGGATGACAAGAAAAGTTTGTTCCAAGGACTAATGTTGAAGATAGGGAAGAACATGAAAATGTAAGTCTCAGAGAGAAAGAGATAGTGACAGATCAAGGTAATCCAAAATCCTTGCCATTGAGGAAAAAAATGTAAAAGTCTCAAAGGTTGTGATGAGAAATTTTGGAGAATTGAGAGAAGAGGTTCCTAAACAATCTGATAATTAGGAATAGGTTAATACTGAAGAGGCATGACAAAATGAAAAGGCACCTGATTGGTTAGTTAGGAAATTAGCTCCATCATTGGAGGTGGAATTGGTGCCTCTAGATTTTAAAAGTTCAATGCAAGAACTAGAAACCCCTAAACCTAGAGCTAGAGAAAAGCCTAGAAATGCTATAAAAAGGAATTCAGATGGAGGAAGAACTCTCCAGATAGCTACTCTTGTAGGAGAAAGGAGCAAGAATAAAATGACAACTAGGGATTATAGGATGAAAATGATTGATGTAGGACATTAATCATGGGAGCAAGAGTTAGAGGAGATGAAAATGAATTTAGAACTACTATTGCCCGAGTGAAGAAGAATAAACAAAACAAGAAGGAATTAAAGGAACACATTGCTTGCCTAAAAAAATTTATCAGATCACTAGCCTAGTCTAGTCATTCACAGACTAAATTATCACAAAATCCAGTTTTGATGTCCAAAGAGCAGGTAGATGCTATCATAGTTCTCTGACATAAGTTGAGCATGTTTGAAGAGTGGATAGAACATTTGGTGAGACAAGGTGAAGAATCAATAAGGGAGGAAATTGGGAAGTGTAAGGAAGCATATTGTTGGCTCAACAATTCCAGAAAAATTGAGAGTGAATGCCAAGACCGACAAGAGTAGAATGACATAAAAAGGTAGAGGTTAAAGATGCTTCTTTAGATGAATTCCTAAGAATTAATAAATGAGAAGGTGGTTGCATAATAGGAAGTTCTGGTAATTGAGAAATGGAGAATACAATTAAGTTGGGAAAGTCTTTACTACAATGCATAATTGGATTAGAAAAGGCCACTAAGGTATGTAGGAAGTTAGTGGATAAAGATGAGAGCTTCATTGAAATGATAGCACAACAAAAATATGATCCTCAGACTCTAGGACAAGATGACAAGGAAGTGAAAGCTTTCAGGGGGTGGATCAAAAAGGTAAATAAGGACCTTATTCAGTCACTGAGTTGAGAGGTCATTGATGAAATTATAAGGTGTAGGAATGCCATGAGAAAATATGGGATGTAAGTAATGTGGAGGAATGAAACTATCATTTAAATAATAGAAGAATATTCAAGGCATGAATATAGTTGGAAGGTAATTCAAGGTGTTCCACAAAAATGTATACATCAAGTGTTATTTTCTTTTTAGGAATATCAATAGAGAAAGGGCGAAGATGAGTCTTCAGACCATGATTTTTGTGCATGGGTAGAGTTTTGAAATGAATTTTGTATGGTTATTCCCAAGCCTAACAAAGATAGTTAATCCCAAGGATTTTGAGAAAAGTGCTGACAGTTTTGCATTCTGTGTGAAAGTACCCATGACTCGGAGCTCGAAGTTTGGAGTTTGCTACTGAAGAAAAGTCAAAGTATCTTTGACTTAGTCTGGAAAGTCCTTGTGCCAACTATCACCTGCCACATACTATCTTTTGATTTATTTCTCTGGTTCTCTTTCATATGTTCCAGTTGAACTCTTTCGGGCCTTGTTCTTATAAAATTCCTTTAGTTGTTTTATTTTGATTTTATGTTCAAAATTTTTGGATTTCAGAGACTTAAAACTTTTTCAAGTTTCATTCTGTTTCCTATTTTTTTGTTCCATTCTAGATTAAAAACTTGAATGTTTCATTTGAGATTAACTAATATCGAAGCCAATTAAAAAGCTATTTCCTGATATGAAATCATACATAGACGATTATTTGTTCCTATCAGAAAAGACTGTGTTATGTCAAATTTGGGTGCATATTGACACTATTCAATGGGAAATAATCCCCTTTTCTTTAAACTCTTGCATCATTCTATGCCTAGCTATGAAACAATTTGGTGAAGTATAGAATGGTTTTCTTTGATTTAGTTATTTCTTGAGGCATGCATGGATAATATCTAATAGAAATCTTTACATTTAAGTATTTTTTATTCTTTGTTTTAGAGTAGATGCTTTATATTTTCAAAAAATGTTCCAAAATTGATGAATACATGGTGCTTTATTACAAATATTTTGATTCCATGAAGTTGTTGAATTCTTAATGCTAAATCTACTTGAATGTATGCACGTAATTTTTAATTTCATGAAATGTTATTACAAATCTTTTGATTTCATGAAGTTATTGAGTGACATGTGAATGATTAGACTTAGATTATGTCTCTACCATTTGAATACTAGCCAATTTGTGACAACCATAGGCCCCTCAATCCATTGATAGTGATCTTTTTAAAATGGAAGGAAAATATTCCTACTATCCTAACTAAAGCCTATGCAGAAGCCATAAGTGTGAATCTAGAAATGAAACACCTTGGAAGTGGATCATCTATGAATGGAGGGAATGGTTTGAATAATTATCCTATCTTGAGTATGAGTGGAATCTTGTTAAATAATACAATGGATTAAAACTATTTTCCTTCAATGGTCCAAAAGGGAAATTTCCACAGAGTAGTTTCTTCCAATCCGCAAGTAGTCAAGCTTTAGTCCCACACCCTAGCTCCAATATCATAGAAATACATCCCAATGGAAATTATTTCTTTAGCAGACCCAAGAGAATTAGAGACTAAAAATTCAATAGGATAAAAAAGAGATTAAGGAAACAATAGCTCAGCTTAAGAGATTAACCACTGAGGTTACACAATTGAGGAATTCAAATTTTTATTCTCAAAATAACAACCAAAATTCACAAGGTCGAGCATACAATGATCCTAGGCCACCTAGACCTTGGAACACATGACCTAACAACAAAGGAGTATCCACACTTATAGATACTGATAACTCCTCAGAGGATAGGTGTATGTCTAAAGTGAATTTACTTGAACTTTCCATGAGTAATTGGTGTAGAATCCACAATATGACTGCTCATATAGAAATGGTTTGTCCACAATTCAAAACTACGTCAAACATTTTCCTAGTTGTTACATCATAACAATCAATGTGATTCTCACCCACCCTAGGGGAATGAATTAGTTCCATTTGGATGTGACTCAACGTTAGTATTAGATAGGTATGCGTATTTTGAGTCACCTGTTGTTGGAAAGAGTAATACCTATGAGTGGGGGATAGTTTAGCTATAAATCTGGAATCCTACACGTTTCCTTATCAAGACAAAAATGAACCTTAGAATGAAGTTGATGAAATTCATGCTTTTCAATATTATCCAAAAGGAAATAGCTACAACCTAAGGTGTAATATCAATGGTGGAAGTAGGTTTAAAGGGCCCTTGACTACATCAATCCCGCCTAATAACTTCAAAGCTCTGCCAGATGAAAAATATAGTGTTAGGGTTACCAAAGGTGACCTCACAATATAATAATTCTCAGAACACTCCATGGAGTGGTAAAACAAAATTCACCGATCAAAGTAATTTGGCTAGTTATTTGGCGAAAGAAAAAAAGGTTAAGATTAGCCTATCTTTATTAGAATTGCTTAAAATAGTTGTAATCAGGAAATCTTTCTTAAATACATTAGAAGAATTTCCCAAAGAAAGAGTAGTTGATAAAGAGATGTGGGTGAAGGAAAAATCTATTAAAACAAAATAAAAAAAAAAGTTCCTATGGAGGCTGTACATGTGGATTTTTATAAAGGAAAGATAGAGTCCCTGCCATTTTTGTTAACACTAAGAATATTTGGTAAAGATATCTATAATTTCCTGGTAGATTTAGGAGCATCCACTAATGCGATGCATTTTTCCATATGTCAAATGCTAGGCTTAACCCTGACTAGTTCCTCAAAGAAAGTTAATGAACTAGATAAAAATGAGGTGAATGTAGTTGGAGAGTTAACTAACATCCATATGCAGTTAGTGTTGGACCCTAGGATTCAATACTACATTGATATCCAAGTGGTCGAAATAACAGATACTTATGAGATGTTATCAAGTAGAGACTGGTCAAAGACCTTGAATGGATATATGGCTACTTATTTATCACATATGTGGGTAACTTGGAAAGGAATCCCTAATTATCTACCAGGATAGAGAGAGAACCACATATGAGAAGTTGTACATGATCATAAATTATAAGCAGAAAAATGAAGTTCTATACATCGATGTAGAACTTGGTGTATATGGGATTAAAAGTTTCAAAGTTAAGATTGCAGAAGTTTTCATGTGTAATGTAGAAAATAATGATCAAATAACTCCAGGGACAGATGTGCTAGTAGAATTTGTCTATGATTATTCTAAAGGATAAGATAGTCACTTGGACAAAATTTGGAAGAATATTGCTAGAGAAGCTCGTAAGAGTTGGAAAACTAAAGATTTATTAAAAGTTTTATTCTATAGGGTTGGTGCAGGTTATATAATTCTGCACATTTAGAGGATAGTTATGTTATGTGTTTGGAAGTTATTCATAGAATTGGAAATTGGTACTATGTAGAAGATACAACTCTTAATAGTCATAAGCCTAAAACACTTGTTGACAAAACATAGGAAACCCAAATTGAAAATGTTAACTTATTAGTTTTTAAGAATGCTAAGCTCAAAGCCGCTAAAGATCAAACTTGGAACCTTAGGTTCAATGGGTCAAAATCTAAACAAGGAATCAGAGTAGGGGTTGAGTTGATTAGTCCCCAAGTTAAGTCATTTCTCACTGCCTATAGATTGCAATTTCAATGTATTAACAATGTGGCAGAATATGAAGCTCTCATCCATGGTTTGATGCTCACAATCAAGAAGGTTAAGATTCTTAAGGTTTTTGGTGATTCAAAACTAGTGTTCAAGCAAGTCAAGAAGCAATATATTTGTCATTACAAATGCATTTCCAGCTATCGACACTGAGTGTGGGACTTAATAGAAGATTTTTATGATTTTAACATTAATCATATCCCATGAAGATTTAATTAGAGAGAAGATTCCTTGGCTACTATCACTAGTACTTTAGAACTGTTGGATGCTTCAGATTTGAGAAGGTTTACTATCGAGTTGGTACAGTTTCCCTTAGTTCCATACAATGTTACCAATTTGCAATTATTTGAATATTACTGACACATTTTGGATTTTATCACTAGTTCTGGCATCTTCGAGCTGAAATAATTGAGGAAATATATCATACAGATGGAGAAATTCAAGATGATGAGTTAGCTCAATCAAAAGATAACAATATTCTGAAAGGAATAATTGAATTAGAAAGATTATTTTATATGGATTAGATAATTTAGTAGAAAGACCTACCTAAATCTGATGGGGGACAGTCTAAGCTATATAATTTCAACAATGAGGAGGACCCTAAGAATTTTTTCATAGGAAAAGTATGCACTAAGGAGGAAAGAAGGAATATTTCCCAAGCACTCAAGGATTACCAGAAAGTTATAGCATGGACATATTTCCTCACTTTCCTAGCACACATTGGTTAGTAAATGCTAGATGGGAATGGGCAAGCTATCTTGCTACAATGGAAAAGCAAGATTTAAAGGAGAAAGTAAAAGAGTCAAACTTCATTGCATTATCTTTAGATGAAGCTACTATGGTAGATAGTACTTCTTGGGTCTGTATGCATGTGTATACTGTAAAACATGTCTACCAAGCTCATCTTCTGTATGTTCATAAAATGAAGGATAGTTCAACAATGCAAAATCTATTTGAACTAGTCAAGAAATATTTGAATGAAATTGGAGGTATGAATGACTTGATAATTGCCAAAAAATTGGTGTAGGAGCTGATGGAGCTACAATAATGCAAGGTCACAGGACTAGTGTTTGCACAAAGTTACAAACTACTTCTGCACCATACATGCTTGGAATTCATAGTGCGGCCCACAAAATGAATTTAGCATTTAGAATTGTAAGAAAGTATCCTATAGTAACAAAATTTGAAAATCTAGTCCATGATCTCCACGCATAATTCTTCTGAAGTCCCAAATGTTTCATTGAATTTCAAAATTTTGTTGAGGGAATAGCAACAGGAAACGAGCTTCTTAAGGATGTTGATACCAGATGGATCTCCTTGCATAGAAAAATGTAACGAGTTCTTTCAGAATATCAAACCTTTGTTTGGAGTAATGTATGAGCATCACAACAAAATATAAAAAGCTTCTGAGATCTTACACAGGTTAAGCAATAAAGAGACACTCTTGAATTTAGCTAGTCTTCTCCCCATGCTGGATGAGATGAAAAATATTGTGAAGAAAGCCCAAGATAGAACTATGTATATATATGAAGATACCAAACTACGTAGAATGGCATGCATGACCCTCAATCATCTATATCTAGATCCAACTTCTAAAAGCCCAAATTTTTTAAGTTGGTAGAAAATTATAGATTTGAATTATCCTAAAAATTATTTATAGTTTAATGCAAGTGGAAACTTATGTGTTTGTGTACATGGATTTGAGATACCAATATACCATTGTACAATAGTTAGGCACTCTATTAGAGAAGTACCTATTGCAAAGGAATATTTTAATGACATTGTTAAATCTGTTAGTGATAATTTGAAGGAAATTGCAAAATATCTTTCCATGAAGATTTATAATAGATTTCCTCGAGAAGAAATACTTGAAGCCATGGCTATTGTGTATCCTCAATTTTGGATTCAAAGAAACTGAGATAGTCCAAGCTATTTTCATGATAAAGTAATTATCTTGGCCGAACACTTTTCAAATAGTGTAAAATATAATGAAAAAAAAAAGAAGGAATTATAAATGGACATAAGCTTAGACAACAATGTAAGCATTTTTCAAGAAGGATGATGGAACAGTTTGATTCCATGGAGAAGCCCTTTGAACCAAGATCAACAACTAAGGCTTGGAAAACCTTAGGCCAAAGTGAAATATTGCGTGGTTCGATATAAAAATATTTGAAACTTTTGATTTATGTCAAACAATGATATTGGGGTCGGTGGAGGATGAGAGATTTTTTAGTTCATTAGCATTTCTAAATCAAAGATAAGAAACAAACTAGACAAGAATTTGGAAAATCGCTTGAGGGTGTTTGGAACTATGTATAATGTCAAAACTTTTCCTTTTGAAAGGGAACTCACAATATGGAGGTCCATATGCAAAAGAAGAGGGTTGTGCAACACTTCAAACACTAGTAGTGGTGGCACTAGAAGTGAGAAAAATGAGAGTGACACAATGAATGTTGAATTTGAGATGTAGTGCAAAGAAAATGAAGACTAGATTCAAAATCAAGATGACTCTTTTACTTTATTTCAAGTTGAATTTCAGTTTGAGGACCCTGAATTGATTTGGAAAATGGAAGTGAATTAGGAGTTTTTAGGTATTTATACTTCACTTCATGAATCATATTCCAAATTGTAGTTGATGATATTTTATATTGTATTCCATTAAATTGTGAATCATTACACTTCATGATATTTTATTTTATATTGCACTTCATGAATCATATTCCAAATTGTAGTTGATGATATTTTATATTGTATTCCATGATATTGAAATTGATATTTGATTCTGCATCATTTTTCATAGTTTATGAATTATTTTGATCAATGCCTTATCCACAACTGAGTCAGAAAATGAAATATACTCCTACATGTGCAGTTTTCGCACACATGCCCCGCTGAAAGCAGGGTCCCTCTTTCGCTTTGGTTTTTGGTGTCTTGGCCCTTTGATTTTGAGGATTTTTCTTGCTTTGGCATGTGCTTAAATGTTTATTTTTATTGCCTAAGTGATTCCCTTATGTTATTCATTGAAAATCTTAAGTTCTGGGTGAATTTTGGGTTTTTACCCCGGTTTGGGATTTTCCACCCCATGCGGATTTTCCCGGATCCTGCTCGAACTCGGGCTGAACGCTGTCACTCAGGGATTTTCGGTCTTCGCAGAATTTTGTGTGGGCCAGATTTTTCTAAAATTTGTCCTGTCGTTGGGTTCCCGAGTTTTCCTGCTTGTCTTGTTGGCAACATTAATGTCATCCGTACTGTTGTAAGGGATGCATTCAATCGATCTTTGAGTACTTTTGTGTCATTATGCTTTGGTGTCTGTGTTCGATTGAGCTTAGAAGTGCATTCTTTTGGTGTTAGACTTGATTTGAGGCATTTGATATGCAAATTATTCGATTTGGTGAAGATTTCTTTGGCATTTTCACTGCTGTTCCTTGCTGAGCGCTGATAAGCTGATATTTGTTGTCACAATCAGTTTTTACTTCGTCAAATGGTATGTATACGATTTCTTTTCTTTCAATTGATGGAAGTGAGTAGTGCTTTGGCGTTTTGGTTTGCTTGGAGTTCAAATTTCTGTGGTTTTGAGAGTTTGATGCTAGGGTCGCATGATATTGTTTGATTTATGGTCTCCCAAGTAGTTTATGAGGTTGTTCATTTGCTTGCATTATGAGATAACTTGCTTGTGAGTTGTGAATACCCCTAGTAAAGACCCAATAGTTGCAATGTTTGAATCCTGAGCTTCTCTGTGCATCAATGGTGGATCTATAGGGTTTGATACCTAGAGCATCACCATTTAACTTTAGTCTACTTTTGAATTGGCCTAGAATTCTAAGAAAACCTATAGAAGGCCCATATCAAACTTGTCGCAGGCCTATATTCTTGAAATTTATGATTGATCCATTAATCTGGGCGAAGTCGTGATTGAATGCCGAAGTTTAGGTTTTTTATCCATCTCAAGATTTTCTGGCTCTGGCAGATTTTCTTGATTGTCCTTGTCTCCTTCGTTTTCTCAGAATCCGCTATTTTTCAGAGATTCATCTTCTTTGCGGATTTTCGTAGACTCCAAATTTTCTAGAAATTCTGTGTTCCCCAGTTTTTTCGAAATTTGCAGAATGTCTCTTCCTTTGCGGAAATTCATCTCGTGCAGATTTTCCCAGAATCTGGTGGAAAGTGAGAGAATATGAAATAGCATGATGTGTTAGTGAATGATGGTGAATTTCATGATTAATTTATGCTATTTTGAGATATCACATGCTTTTTATTGATTGATAATGATCAGATTGAGTTGCTAATAGGTGTTTTCATGTTCATTCCACTGGAATTCATCTGGTATGGAATTCTCTAAAATTCCTCCCTGGCTTGGATTCCACGGATGGTCCTGAAACCCGAAGTTTAATATGATCATTTTATTTGAGGTTTAATGACACCTTGCTTATATGGGATTCATTTTAATGATGATTTTGATTGATTAACATTAGTTTCCTATGGTTTTTACTATGGTTTCTTTGTCAAGTGTAGGCTGAATCTAGCAAGGTAGTAGTTAGAAAAGCTAAGGGTGACATGGAGGGGTCTTTAGTATTTGAAGCATAAAAAATTAAGATGGATATCAAGAGAACAATCCCAGAGAGCAAGATTACCTCTATTTGGTCAGAGGTGACTGACACGAATGTTGGACTATGGGATTATGAGGAATTCAAAGGCAGAATGGCAGTGCAAGATCTTCCTTTGGTGGCCAAAAGAATGTTGGAGTCAGGATTGGCACACATAGCTAGTTTTCCCTCTACAGTGCAGTGTTATGAGTTAGTCCTTGAGTGTGCCAGGAATTATGACAGTGATACATAGAGAATAATTGGTCCTCAAGGGAGGATTGTGGAAAATATGAACCTTGTCTCCATAGCTCAGACCTTTGACATGCCTGACAGATCTCATGTGGTTGAATTTAACATGGAAACAACTAAGAAGTACTATGAAGAGGAGATTGTTAAATCACAACAGCTTATCAATTCCTGGTTGGAGAAGCCCAAGTCTCATTATTCTAAACTACCTAAACAGTTGTTCAGAGCAAAGTTCAAGGAGTATTATGATGCCATGACTCTTCTTAGCAGGGTGGTTGGATTAAAGAGTGTAGGCATGTTTGAGGGTTGGATGTACCATGTTATTGCAAGGATGGAATAGGAGAATATCAACTATCATTGGGCACGTGTCATAAGTAGGGTGATTCATGAGCAGTTGTCCAATGTGTTGCAAACCAAGATCTTCATAATGACCTCGTACTTAGTCTATGCACTTGCGAGATTTCATCCATACAAGGGATTAAGTACAAGGGGAGTCTTTGGGAAGGATGTTATTTATGAGGTTTACCCTCAATTGCACTTAGGGAGATCAAGTTACAAAAGAGTGAATGATGCATTCACCATGCATATCACTAGATTGCTTCAGGGTGTAGAACATATGAGGATTTCAGACCAAGCCAAGGAGATCATCAAGAAATATGGTGCTTGGTTTATTTAGTTCCCAACCTTCTCATACATCCGAGTTGATGGCTGTCAAAGGGCTCAATACAGGATTCCAAGGTATCCCACTGATCATATCTTACTTTTGGAAGTCACCAGATAGATATGTGACTTTGATGCTATTGTTAAAAGAGACAAACATAAGACTGGTTTTGGTGGAGACTTCCCTTTGAGGATAGGCACTGGGGAGGCATGCCCTTCCATTAATTCTGCTCAGGTTTCAGAGGAGGAGTTGAGTACTCTTGGTTTATCTTTCCATTCCAAGAGATCTAGATTCGACATAACAAGTGAAGCACAAAAGAAGGCTAGTAGAGAATATAGCCATAAGGTTGATTTGGAAGATTACTGGGCCAACTCCAGTGATGAATATGAGGTTAGAAAGAAGAAGTTTTCCTGACTTCCAATTGAATTAGTCTGATTATATAATGTGAAGGCAGTTCCTGACCAACTTGAAGATGATGGGGACCTAATTCAAGGCCATGCTTATGAGGCAATTAAGGACAGGCCAATTGGTGATGTGGATTGGCTGGAAGAAGAAAATACATAATTAGGACAGATAATGGATCCAGTCACTAAGCATACCAAGATGTGGCTAAAGCATAAAATATGGGAGTTGGAAAATGAGGGTGTACAATGCACCTTTGATTTGATGGGAGATTTGGACCCTCATTCTACTTCTGAGGAATCAACTGAGCAAGATCCCAAGGGTAAAGGCAAGGTGGGCTCCCCTTTCAAGATCAAAATCAAAGATATTCAAATGGAGAAAGCTTAGGAAGTAGAAAAACCGAGAAAGCCTATTGCTAAGAAAAGAGGGCATACTTCAAAGGCTACGAAATCTGGAAATGAAGAAACTGAAAAGAAAGGTCCTGAGGTTGGTGCTCCTGTGCCTAAAATAAGGAGGATTGTAATATTGTCACAAAAGGCAGGTTCTAAGGATGGAGGGGAAGTTAATTCACCTGTGGTAAATGTAGAGAGTTCAGAAGAAAAGACACAGGTGTATACAAGGATTCAAGGAATCCTTCTCCTAAAGACAGTGTGCCCAAAGTGGATCCTCCTTTGGTTACTTCTCAAGAGGAACAAAATGATGATGTTCCTTCTTCCCATGAAGCTCAAAATGATGAATTAGGTGAATCTAAGGAAGCTGAGGATCATCAAGAAATAGAAGGAGAAGAATTTCATGAGGGTGAGCTTTATAATGCTAAGGCCAAAGTAGAAAAAGTGATGCAGTCTCCCCTGGTTGCATATGAAGATTCACTAGTTAGAACTAAAGAAGTTGAATCACCTCCAGAAGAGGAAGTATTAGAAAAGGTTCTGTCACCTGAGCACAAGGAGGAGCATGCTGAAGAAAAGGACAAGGATGAAGAAATTCTTGAGAGGCAGAATTTGAATGAAGATATGCCTAAAGATCAACAGGAGGAAGTAGGACAGAGTAAAGTACAATTGGAGTCCACTGTTCTAGATTGGTTGGACAAGGAAATAAAGGGGAAGCAGGTTGTTGTGGAGGATACTCCACCCAACTGGGATCAGTTGCTGGCTAATATTGGAAAGGATAAAGGAAAGAAAAAGGCTAGGGTCATTTCAAAAATTGAAAGAGATGGGGCAAGCAATAGGGTGGTTCACATTGCAACTCCTACTCTAGATAAGAATATAGATGAGTTTACTGGAAAGGATTACTGTTGGTGTAATTAATTATTAATTACACTTTGCATAAGTTTACTTAGGCTTTATTTTAATTCCTAAGTTATAGGTTCTTATCTTTATCTTATTGAGCTATCTTGTTGCTCAAGATAAGATTAGGTTTATGCATCTTTGCTTTTATAAAGCAAATTATCTCTTGTAATTATTTGTACTTCGAATAATATTAATTTGCACATTCTTTTGCAACCTCTCTGCTTTTTCTGATTTTCTCTTCTGTGGAAGGTCTTTTCGGTTTGCAAATCTAATCTTGGTTTCTAACATGGTATTAGAGCCTCGATTTGTAGCCCCTTCTCAGCTTTTTTGGAGGAACACAATGCAGAGCTCGTTCGAGGTCCCTTGAGGGTTTCAGTCCTTGAGTACATTTATGCAACATCTTGGATTAGATTGGGGTTTTTTGTTGGATTCGGAGCGCTGGAAAAAGTCAGAAATGACTTTTATTTCATTCATTTTCATCACCATTTGCCAGATTTGTGAGGGTTGTAAGCTCGGTGATTTTTCTGATAGATCCGGGGGTTGCCTATTTTTTGGAGCACTTTGGGCCCAAATGGACCTCGCCGTTGGATTCACAACACCCAAAAACCCCTATTTCCATATAAAAATTTCCATTTTGGGAAAAATCGTCTGGAGAGGAAATCATTTTTTACCCAAGGGCTGTACGACCCCCAGGCATGCATTCTGATGCACGTTTTACGAAAAAAATTCAAAAAAATGTTAAAAAATCAAAATTTCTGATGCAGGGTTTGTGCGGCCAGCACAAATGGAACCGACCACCAGGTGGCCACCAGGCAGCCACCACCGAACCGCTGCCACCAGAAATCGCCACCACCCCGCTGCTCAGACTTCTGCCAGCCCTTGCGGGCCTCTGCGCAGAGCTGCCGACCATATGGGGGACCAGGCGCTATGCGCCCAGCCCCCACCCCGGTCACGTGGGTGACCATGGGCTGTGCCGAAACCCCCAGCCACCAGCCCCCTAGTTCGTCGATGCGACCAGGGGCTCTATTTTTTTAGCCCCTGAGGGCTTCTGGGGGCCAAATCGAAGCTTTTTGGACAAATTTCACAGAAACGACATATCTTGGGCATACGAGGTCTTTTTTTTGCAAACGAGATATCGTCGGAAAGCTGTTCCTGAGCTCTATGTAATGGTATAGGTGTGATTTTCTGGTTTTTCCTTTTTGATGCTTTTTTCAGCCTCAGAAGTCAGATGTTGCCTTTTTCACTCTGGGAGACATATCTTATGACTCGCTTATCCATTTTTCACAATTTTCACGGTGTTGGAAAGATGGTTTTGGCCTCTATGTAGATCTAAGGTTATTTATAGAATATGTGTACCTTATTTTATGCATGCATTTGTTTTTGTTTCGTGTGCTAGGTTTCCATTTTCGCTTATGTTTCTATAGTTTTGCAGTCTCTCCTTCTGCAATCATTGGGTATTGTAATAATGAACTGATATAAAGTTTCATTAAGGGGGGTTATTGCATCCATCTTTCATATTGGTGACAACTCGCATGAGTTTGTATGGTTTCCTATTGTTTCCCTTAGCTTCTTTCTTGCTTAGCTAGACACATCGTTGGTTTGCTTCGGTTCATAGTTCAGTTGGGATTTTATGGTTCTTGATCCGCATTGGTTCAGATCTTTCTCATTTGAGGGCCATTTTTTTATGGTTAATGTTCCAGAATCTTGATGGTACTCATCCTATGGGAAGTTTTAGTTTTAGTTTGGCATTGGCTTCAGAGACACAACTTCCATATTTGTGATCATTATGGGTCCATTCATCCTTTCATCTACTGTTGCTTATAGATCCTAGGGTTGATCCAGTATGTGAGTTTCCAGTGTTCCTTGGCATCGGGTCTACTATTGCATTTGTGATTCTATTTTTGGTTTCAGTTGTAGACAGAATTATCTTTCCTTGCTTGCCAGATTTGGGGTTCCACTATTACTTCATCAGAGTTCTTCCAGTGCTTCTTTGTGGCAGCTCATCTCTCTGAAGGGGGGTTTTTCCCATTGAGTTTTCTCTCTCTTTTCATTTGTACATGAGTATCTGATCAGGCCTTGTTGTCGGGACTCATATTTGCATAATAATCTACTTCTCCCTAAGTTACACTTATGGGGGGGTGTTGGTGTAATTAATTATTAATTACACTTTGCATAAGTTTACTTAGGCTTTATTTTAATTCCTAAGTTATAGGTTCTTATCTTTATCTTATCGAGCTATCTTGTTGCTCAAGATAAGATTAGGTTTATGCATCTTTGCTTTTATAAAGAAAATTATCTCTTATAATTATTTGTACTTCGAATAATATTAATTTGCACATTATTTTGCAACCTCTCTGCTTTTTCTGATTTTCTCTTCTGTGGAAGGTCTTTTCGGTTTGCAAATCTGATCTTGGTTTCTAACAATTACAACCTGTAGACTATCAATTTAGGGCCCACTTCCATTGAGCAAGACATTGAAGAGTATCAGGGTTCTAGTGCAGTCATATTGGGTAGATTGAGGAAAGAAATAAAGACTAAATAGGAGATGAAGAAGGAGATTGAAGGACTCAAGAAATGTTTGGAAGATCTGATGAAACCCTTGCAGTCCATTAGCTCCTCATCCTCTGCTGCAAATCTCCTACCCCAAGAAACTATCACTGAGCTAGAAAGAATGAAGGCTTCCACTCTTGCTACAACGAATTAGTTACAAGGGGTGCGAACTAAAGGAAATGAGGCTATCAAGGATGTTCTTTCAACAGGAAAAGATGCTATGAGGGAAACTGATTGGTTGAAGGAGGTATTAGCTCAAGATAAGGAAGATGCAAACCTCTTGTTGCAGAAAACCAAAACCATCATGGAGTATACCAGGGATAAGATTGTGAGTGATGGAATTCTTCCTTCCTCCAGAGCTGCCAAACCTTGGGAATGGTTTGAGGCTTTGCAAATTAGGCAAAAGGTTCTAAAGAAGATATACAAGTAGAGGAGGTATATTGAAGATACCCTAACTGGTGTTTATAATGGATGCATTTCTTTCTTTGAGATAATGACAGGGAGAAGGAAGATTACACCTAAGCATTTGAGCTTAGAGCAGTTGAGAAAATGGTGGCAAGATGTTTATGCTCCAGTTAGTGATGATCCTATTACTGAACACCAATTAGATGATGCGGCCACCTACATTGCTGTTATTGATAAATATCTGACATATAAGGTTGAATGGGATAAATCGGTGAAACAATCAAGGGAAGATATTACATCAATTGAGAGTTGACTTAAGGTTTTTCCTTTACCACCTGTGGTTGACTTGGATAGGGTGCTTTTGAAGGTACATGAAATGTTGGATCGAAATAAATACAAAGGGGTAAGATAGTTAATGTTGGGCTACATCGAGATTTGTGCTTCCCTATTATTTTTCATGCATTGGTATGAGATGCATTGGAGATCTCAGGCTGACCTAGATGAAATTCATGCATTTAATGCATATTTTATCTCATTTTGAATTTCTCTTGGCTGACTTGTTGTGGCTAATTATTATTGTGAAACCCTAATTAGGTCGACATTTCTTGGGGGGTCTCTATTAATATGGAATTTTTCCTCATTTGTAAGGGCTATATATAGACATAGACAAGAGATAGATAGCTAATATAGAGCGAATTAAGTAGAGCAAGAGTTAGCAAGTAGTTGTTCTCAAGCAAATATTGTAACAGAAAGCTGGAATTGTTGCTTCAGTGGATAATTTGATGCAAGTAATGACATTGTGATTTGGTGCCATACTTGTGTTTTTCTTATTTTGCATGGTTCTAGTTATTCTATCTTTAGAATTTCTTTGAGGAAAATTGATATTTAGGATTAGATTCGATTCAATGATGTTTATGTTTTAATATTTAAAGTGTTGCAGCAATCCCTAGTCCATACTTTTCACAACCAACTGATTGTTAGCTGCTTTGCAAAGTTGGCTTGGACTTTTATATTCATTCTGCTTAGTTCAATTGTGAAGGTTTATTCATTTCAATTGAAATAGGGTTGTCTGAATGAATGTTCATGATCTAAAAATCTTAACACCTTAGAAGATTGCATGTTTTCTATAAGATTGCAGATCCATCTAGGTCAAGTAGAAGTCAGTTTCTGAGGGATTGGTCCATTTCGAGTGTCTGTCATTTGCATTGTTAATCTTAGGTTTAGTGTTAAATCTAGAAATCTCTTTGAAACCTTATATATTTTGTTATTTCTTTATCATTTGGGTTAGATTTAGGTTGAAGTATCATTATATTGCTAGATCTGATAAATTAGAGATTCAGTATTTGCTTGTAGTAAGGTCCCATTGTGATTACCAGCATTTTAACATTTATCAATGAGTTGTTTATCATTGTCAAGACCTGACATTAGAGACCTTGGGGTTATCTCTTGAGGCTTGCTGATAGAGATTTACCTTTCAAGGGAGATAGGATTTCCATATTCTTTCTAAGTTGTTGCTATGAAAAAAACATCATCAACACTACAACATACCAACTCATAGTCATGGCTTCTTATAACCTCATCGCCTTATAATGAGAAACCAAGAAAAGAACAACACTTATCAAACTACTTATAAATTCCTATTGCATTTTCATTCACACAATCTTTGATAAATAATTTGAAAGGAATATTAATCCATTCCTTGAACAAAAGATAACAATTCAACATCCATAGCATAAACACATGATGTGATATGACAACTTATAAATAACCCTTGATTATTTTTGATTCAAAAGATAGTGAATACAATACTGGAGAGCAAGATAGGTCGATATTCAAAATTAAAGAAATACACTTAAGTATTTGAGTCATCTTTTTATATTACAAAGTAAAATTATAACATTTCCTATATGTGGTATCAAATAGCTTAAACTGTGCAAAAAGAGCTTACAAAGAATGATATGAAAGATCAAAAAATTAGAACACTTTGAAATTTTGAATGAGGCTCGAGATTCCCTTTTATAACATAAGGGAATAAACAAGCAAATAAGTGAAGAACCTCATCCCAAAAATTTCTACAACCAAATTCTCAAACATGAGGCATAGGAATAAAAGCATAGATTAACTCACAGGTTGGGGTAAAAATTATACTTTTCATTCCATGCCTTAAACATATCCTCAAAAGTCTTGTCATGATCTAAGATATTTTTTGAATTCTCCAAATTTTGATGATACTTGGCATCAAGTAAAGCACTGGCCTCTCTACAAAAAGTTTCCATCTTTTTTCTGCATCGACCATCTTGTCTAAATAGGAATCAAGCTGATTTAAATCAAGTTTATTGTCTTTGCAAATCAGAGGGAGGAGTGTGGGGATTAGAATATTGAGACTATCCTTCCATTTCTCTATGGTCTTCAACCCCCCATTTTCTTCTAATAGGTGCGGTACGACCCTTTTTTCAACATTTATGAAAGATTTCATTCTTGCTTGTGCAACTTCAATTATACTTTCCAAATACCCTTTATGATTATGTGCCATTTTTAAAATCTCAAAAGTAAGATAGATACCAGGTGGGGTATTAGATGTGTTTGTAGATCCCTTATACATACCTTCCAAAGATGAAAATATAGGATTCTATTGTTCAAATATACATTTGAGCCATTTGATCCTCACTTACTTTGGTAATGGAATTTCTCAAATTCATATATTACACATGGGTATTTTCCAACCTTCTAATGATTTTAGAGAGTTTGTGCTCGAGGATGCACATTGAAATGCATACATTCTTCTTTTGCTGATTTTGCTGAGCATTCTTCAACTACTATTCTAGCATTTGAATATTTTCTTTAAGCTCTACATTTTAAATCATCACATGAGTAGGGGGGACTGTAGAAGAGGATCCTTGTTCCTGCACACTTTCAAGAAGGGATTTTTTTGAGCCAATAATACCTATTGCTGGTTGTAAGATTCCATGAGATCATTATGTTCCTTCAACATTGTATTAATTCTATCTTGCAACCTTTGAACACTAGCTTCATTAAAATTGGCAACATCTACCACTAATTTAGTAGCTTCAGGGGCAGAGATGTCAGAAACCCTCTTTAAAATCAAGCTCCCTTTGATACCCTTACCCTTCAATGCTTCAAAAATTAAAGGCTTGTTTGTAGTTGTGGCAAGGGCCCAAATTGCAAGGGCTTCCTAATTTTCATCGAACCTTGATCCTAACAATTCCATCTCTGCTTCTTCTATAGAGAAAAATTCTCCTTCTTGTTTCCTAATAGTATCAAAGATAATTACAGAAGTAATATCCTATTCAAGGAGCAATAGAAATCCATTGTCTTCCACCTTTCTTCTCCCTTCATCAAGCATAATTTTTTTGGACTCAAAATTCATTTCTACCCTTACCTTTGTAGCTACTTCATCATTCTTCTCAATAGGCACATCTACTTGTGCCAACCAAAGTATTTTAAGGTACTCCTCCCTCTTTGATCTAAAAAAAATCTTTAAACTCCTAGGATTTTATAAACTCATCATCATACATGAATTGTGAACATTCGAATTCCGTCACATCATTTAGGTTATCTCTCCCCATATCCATGTCCAACTTGAACCTTTGCTGAAGAAGGCCAACAATATTTGGTTTTGGGGGGATGGCATATATTGCTGAATTTCATCCATGGTGATATGAACATCTTCACTTTCATCTGGATTAATGAGATTGTCAACCAACAATGGTGGTTGCTCAACTTTCATCCTCTTTTGTGGTTGCTCTCTTGGGGGAGAATTAGAATCCACACTGATTTTTTGAGGGTAAGGAGAGGGAGTGACTTGTGGTGGGTCTGATTGCATATTTTATCTGATAAAAGGACCTTGAGGCTAGGGCCTTCTGATAGAGAGGTCAGGTGAAGGTATAGGTTGTTTTGCTGGTTTCTCTTCTAGGATAGAGGCCTTACCTACAACGTTGTCAAAATTATAGAACACTGCCTAAATCTTGGCAGCTAGGTCAACAATATCAAAAAATGCTCCATGATAATCCTAATCATTCTTTATCCTAACAACCTTTTCCTTCATGAATGCAATCCATTTTTCCTTTCTATCTATTATCTCAGATTCATCCTTGTAATTTCTTATGACATATTTTCTTTCATCAACTTGATGGAAAAAAATAGACCTTTTGATACCTTTCCTAACCTCGTGTATGAAATCTTCAAGTTCAAAATTCTTGGAATTTAACTAAAATAACCTGTATTCCCCAAGCATTTCTTTTAGCCTATCCAAGCTATCTCTGGTAAAAGTGAAATCTGAAAAGGGAGTAACATAAGGGAAAAATGACCCTTTCCTATGTTTCCTTAAATGAAATTGATCAATCTCATTCAATTGTCATATAATTTCCATGAATGCCAACCTGGGTGACACATATTTGGGTAGCACATGGGGGCCTTAAGGGAAACCATATACTCTAATAAAAAATGAGTTCTCATGGAGGTAATAATCTCCCCAGTTATGTTGTACTCCTAACTTCAACCTCCACTCTTTGGGCCTAAGGAAATCCAAACTTTTCTTGTCTCTCAAGCTCTCAACCCTAAACCCAAAGTTTGAAAAAATAAGAATTCAAGAAATGATGAAACGCATGAATTTTGGCTTTCACTTACTAGGATTTTGATTCTTGAAAAGATTAATATTGACAAGTGTGGACTGGCTTTGTAAGTTTTTTGGAACCCAAAATTTCCCACTACAATGAGCAATTTGAAATCTCCATGTGTGTTGACTATCCCACTTAATAAAATCACTTGGCAGTAGAAAGTTCACTTTTTTTTTTTGAATATTAAAATGAATGAAACATCAACATGTTTCCTCCAAACTACACAATTAGTACATTACATTTCTGTAATGACACTTAGAAATAAATTCTCAAACAAATTAGATCGACTGTTGATCTTTGTAAATATAATGGATATAGGGTGATTATGGAGGTTTGAGTTCGCAAGCCTAGTGCTCTATGCATTTCATTTCATAATGCAACTACAACCATCCATCAAATGTTCATTGAATGGTTGAGTAATTTATGATATAAACAATAAACATGTATTTTAAAGTTGTTTTAAACTTTAATGGAACTAGGATACACAATCTTAATGGAGTCATTGAGATGAGTCCATGTGTCCATTCCATAGTTCCATGAGTCACATATAGATCTACTTGAAGTATCCTGTAGACTTGCAAAATACTTTAAAAGCAAGAAATTGATTGACATCAAGGCCAAGGGGCCAGTAACTTAATGTTGCAAAGGACTTAATAAAATGACTAATGATACTAAGAATTGGGGGATCAAGTTAGTGAAAAAATAGAATGAATACATTTCGGAAAACCCTAGCAAGAGTGACAACTTTTAGTGGTTTTAGTGTTTTTTGTCAATTTGATGGAAATTTTCTTTTTTCATTTGTATTTCTTTATATTATAAATATGCATGAAAATATTTCATAAATAGATAATAATTAATCTCTTAAAGGAAAAAAAATTGATTATTCTAAGTTTATTAAATATTTCATTCCATTAAAGTTCAAGAGGCCTTTTTAAAGGTGTTGTCACGTTGCAAATGACATTGAAGTTGCCAATAAGATCTAGAAGTGAAATTCGAGATGTTTTTAATAACTGTTTATGGTTTGTGTAGTTAAAGTTTAAATATTTTTGACACATTGCATAATGATGGATCACTGTATTGGAGTACAAAATTTATTTTGTGAGATGACGTATCAAATGGGATGTTGGAGGTTGAGTTCATGAGGTACAAAAGGCGGAATTCATTTCTCCTCATGCATTCCAGTTGTCAAGGACTATGGGTGTTATGCGCTTCAAGAAGTGTGTGAATTTACACATGGCAGTGGCTAAATAATCATCTCCATTTCATTGTAATGATATTTGTGTTGCTTCAAGATACTACTGTAGGGCTCAAGTGTGTGAAATATTCAATTCTCATGAATTCGATTTGGAGGAAATTAAAAACAATGTGGAGCAATGATGCAAATTCAGTTTTTCAATACAACCATCACTCTTTAAAAGTGCTTGTTTGTTTCATATTTACCATTGTTTTGGTGAAGGATTATATGCTCATCAATGGGTTTTTAGTTTGATGCATCATGAATTGGTGTCTTTCGAGTATTGCTTCTATGATATTTGGCCAGGTGAAATAGTTAATGTTATTTTTATCACTCAATCGTTTCCTATTTTTTAATGATTCTTGTGCTTAGTGTGATATGAAAATGGTGAGATTGTTGTCGTGTTTCATTGCTCATCAAATTCCTTAAAGAAGTGTTATCTTCCTACTGGGTCAAGTGTTCAATTTTAGTGAATAGTTTTGGGTGTCAAGTGTTGGGTTTTGGTGTTTATCTTTGGGTGGGCTTACAGTAACGAATAGGAGCTCTCAAAAGGGTGTGTTTACATAGTGCACTATCTATATTTTGCTTGTTTACTGGAAAATGTTTTTTGTTTGTGAAAGGTCAAGGGTGTTCTTTTAAAGGTTGGAGGTGTTATTTAAGTCAATAGAAATTGTGTTGCGAGCTCTTTCCATGGAGTACAATACAAAGAATTTCATAATTTTTGTGAAGGTAAAAGGGCACGAGTTGTTATTTTTGAAGGAAGTCATTGAGGAAGAGTTGTCCTAGGTATTTTGTATGGTTTTCCCAACTCTTTTGGACAATATCAAAATTGTAATTGGGGATGAAATAATTCATCCAAATTATAATTCCCCCATATTAATATTTTCTTCAAACCTTCTTTCCATATACCTGTCAAATCCTATGGATTTTTTTGCAGTCATATACATCCTTGAAAATAGTGTACACTAAAACTATTTGAAAAAAATTTCTTGTGGAAAATGGTCTTCTCAAGTGTGTCCAACAATATAATTTGGACAAAGGAAAAGAATATGTTGCAAGGATATTTCCTAAATGCTACCTCAAGCACAAGCATGCTTTTGCAGTGGTCTATGAGGCAGTGAAAAATGACCTTCATGATGATTATCCTTGGTTTATGTATAGGAAAATTAGTATGCATTCTAAAGAATTGGGTCTCCAAATGGTAAACATGGTAAAAGAAAAATATTTTTCTTTGTCTTCCATAATTTCCCATCAAGCTAGACATGGTCATAGGCAAGTTGCAATGGATAGAATTATTTCATTAGGGAGATATGTTGCTGAGTTTGAGGAAGGAAAGGGAGATAACATGTTGGATTTGAATGCAAGCCATTAAAATTCACAAGCTAATGAAAATGATATGGAAGAATGATAAAAATTCTAGTTTTTTGCCTATAGTATATTAGTTACTCTTCGAATTGGCAGTCATGTAGATAATGTGGTATTGAAACTACTTTGACAAATTTTCCCTATGGTTGGTCATCTCAGATGGAGTTTTTGGTTTCATAGTTTTTGACAAGCTAACTATCAGTACTATAATTCTGGTATATTTTGTAATTTTTGTTTATAACTATTAATATTAAATACTTAGGCCTATGCCTTTTATTGAGAAAAAAATATTTTATTCGATTATTTTATTCCATTTACATTACTTGTATAATTTGAGTAGACACCGAACACACCAAATAAGTCTTTAATGTAAATGAATACCAAAGAATAACACGACCATTTATTTTATTAAAAATGAATTACAATGTTGCATTATTACATAACTTTTTAAAGATGAGTAGAGCATGCAAGCTCTTGTTTTGTATAAATGACACATGTCACTTTACATCATAAACAATTGATGACAAGCTACTATTGGTGACAATTGAAGAGAATTTCTTATACCATATTCTCAAATCATGAGGCTTGCCAACCATGGTTTGGATCTTTGGATCTCGAATATGGTTTTACATTTATAATATGCTCAATTTGATGCACTAGAACAACCCAAAATGACATAATTGATTCCAAGTTGGTAGTGGCAGCTATGGGATCTATACCATATTAACAAACAAATGACTTTGAGAATCCATAGGGATTTCCAACCATGCCAGGGAAATGCGAGCTATGAAGATAGAAAATGTACCTATCTTGGTTATCAACTAGAGTCATACAGAAGATAAGGGGTAGTAAATTTTCTATCACCATATTCATGTAGCATCAATGCATTGGGATAGCCCAACATGACTTTGAAAGTCCACAGTTCCTTTTTGAGGTCCTCTATCAAAATGGAGTATGAGAAGTCACCGGATTTGAATGAAAACAATATTAAAATACTTATGTGGGAATACTCTCAATGAAAGAACTTATCTCCATTAGAGCTCCTCATCTTGGTTCAAAACTTGTCTGAGAATTCAAGTGAACTAGATCAACTTCTTTCCAATTCCATCCATTCTAAGATTGAAGGAAATTGGTCTTTTAGTCTATAACTACATAGCTGGAAGTAGGGGAATTTAGAGTATCCCAAATAATACCACATCATCTTCTTCCTTATTAACCTTGCAAAATGAAAACCCTTATGAGAATTTAGAACATTGCACTCAATAGTAGGAGCCTTTAGCCTTCTACGAATGATTTTAGTTGTGCTCACTATCCCTATTTACTTGTGAGTCATTCAAGGTATAATCGAGAAAACCAAGCAACCAACTTAATCATGTAACTTAACTCTTACATATACAATGTTTATTTTGATTGACGTATGGCTACATGCACACTATACCTCAAGTTGACAAGCTATCAAAATCACCACTCAAATGATATGAAATCATTACAAATATTATTTCAATTGATCACTGGATTAATGAAATCATCATCTACAATACATCATGTAGTTTTCAATATCAAGCTATCCAATCAATCGCTTTGGATGTACATTTGGCATTAATCCGCATTACTGCAACCACACTTTCTTCAAAGAAAGACAATCTAAATGATATGCAAAAATTGATAAAAAGAAAGCACGTGCCACATGTTGAATACTTTCTACCATTTTCAATATCAAGTTATCAAATCAAAAATTTCACTCACTTCAGATAGAAGAGTAACTTAATTTTGAATCTTTTAAAGATTTCTTAGGTACATATGGCATTAATTCACAGTACCACAACCACATTTTCTTCAATGAAATATAATTTGGTAGATATATGCGGTAATCGATAATTTTTTTTAGAATTAAATGAAAGGTAGAGTACTTCGAGGCATTAAAAAGAGAGAATTAAATGGCTTGTTGTAGCATAATCATTATCAATATCCACTAATAAGTCACAATAAATTTCGCTCACTTATGATCAAAAATATATGTTCAACTTGAATCATACAAAAAATATAAATATGTTTTCAGACTTCAAAGCCACATTTTTATATTGAAGAAGGAAAAAAGGATTTACAAGAATTGAGCCATAAAAAATATTTTAATTTAAGTAGCCATGAAGTACATATCCAGCTTGGCCAAAAATCCACTAACCATGACAAAAAAAGTAATCATAAAATACATATTACAAGAGTTGTACAATAAAATATAGATACAATTCATTACTAAATTTTTCTTGTAGCAATAGTAGAGGCCCTCAACTAGGTGTTTGAGTAGGAGGTGAATCAAATTGAGCAAAGTAAGATTAGAGAAGAAAAGGGAATCACCCAAATCCTTCCTCCAAAACTCCAAACTCTGTAATGATTCATTTATCGTATCACACACTAGACCACACTTATTAACCATGACAAGAGCTTGCATTGTAGAAGCAACTAGTTCAAGTTTGGGGAAGATTCCACCAATAGGCACTAACCCACTTTCAAAATTGTAATGCTCAAGTGTCAAATCCAATGAAGAAATAGAGTAAATGAACAACTGCAAATAATGTATTTCCAGCATCTTCACCAAATCTTTATCCAACAAAATGTCCATGCAATTGTTAAAGAAAGTAGAAGCTACCTAAGAAAATAGAGCAGAGGGGTTGTTCTGAAGCTATTCCCTACCCACAATTATTCTTATAGCATCCTCAACCTGCACATAAGGAATAGTAAAAACCATACCCAACTTTCATCTATCATATGCATCGTTGCTTCTTTTCTCCCAAAAACATTTGGGTAGCATGACATGCCATGAAGGCTCCATAATATCATAGTGAAATTGAGAATAAAGAAGAATGAAAGAAAACACATATATAATATGAATGATATGAAGAACATCAAGTTGATGAAGTATATATAGAATGAATACATCAAATACTCAACACTTGAACATTTAATTCACCACTTGATGTGACAATATTAATTCAAAAACTTGAGTCATGACTTTAAGTGATTTAATAAATAAAAAATCAACCATTGATATTTTAAAATATAACGGTTTTGAAATTATTCCAGAGGTTTGAATTCATAAGTCTAGTGCTTTAGACATTTGCTTCCGGAATGCAACTATAGCTGTCTATTGAAGATTCATCTAGGACCATTGATTTTCATGAGAATATTTGTCACTAGACTTGGGAGATATTAAAGTATTTGATACTCCATGAAACTGGTAATTGCTTAGGTTGAGGGGCTAGTTACCATGATGAATCCAAAGGCTTAATTCATAACTTAAGTGACCTTCAACTATTGGTAGCTAGCCAATGAATAAAATATTATTTTGGGTGTCATGACTTTAAGTGATTTAATAAGTAATAAAAGCTCAACCATTGATATTTGGAAATCTAACGGTTCTAGTGTTATTCCAAAGGTTTGAATTTGCAAGTCTAGTGCTTTATACATTTGCTTACAAAATGCAACTATAGTCGTCCATCAAAAATTCATCGAACGGTCATTAGTTATATTATTTTGTACTGACATCTAGCTTCAGACCAAATAAATATGTTGACACTTTTCCCTATTCTAGACGCTTTATGAAGGAATTTGGATGTGTGGAAAATTTATCCCAGAATAGAACAATATATAGTATTTGATATTTTCGCCACCCACGTTAGGATTTTTCATTGGCATACCAATTTATTTCATCAATGAATTTTTTTATTGGTTTGAAACTATGTTTAATTCGCCAATGTTTTTTTTATTCGTTTGAAAATAGGTTTAATTCCTAATGATTTTTTTTTTTTTGGTTTGAAAACATTTTTTAATCGTCAACAAAAATATTTTATTTTTTTGAGTACAGGTTTAATTTTCCAATAGAAATATTTTATTGGTTTGAAAACATGTTTAATTCGCCAATGGAAATATTTTATTGGTTTGAAATTAGGTTTTATTGCTTTTAAAAAAATTGCAATTCACCAAGATTTTTAATAGACTTCTAGCAATTACAAAAGATTTGGCAATTGAGATTATTTTATTTCTCAAAAAATGAAAAAAATTGCCAATTAAATTAATATTTTTTTTAGGAAGCATACAAGATTTTCTAGGATTTTACACCTTCACCCGGGGGGGGGGGTGGTTCTTAAATTTATCCCAGAATCTGCAAATCCTTTTTGGTAGAAACAACATCATGTGAATGTACTTTTAGAACCCTTGATTCAAAAGGAAGTGCAGAAGCTCCTCTCAACCCAGATCATTTTTCCTATTAGAAATTCTACCTGGGTGGCTAATTTAATACTTGTTAGAAAGAATAATGGAGACATTCAATTGTGTGTGGAGTTATGGAATCTTAAAAAGGAATTTGAAAAAGATAATTATCCCCTACCCTCACTGGATGAAGTATTACAAATTGTTAATGGTTTGTAGATGATGTCCTTTTTGGATGGATTCTCTAGATATAACTAGGTAATGGTTGTTGAGGAGGATAGGATGAAGAAAACATTCACCACAAAGTGGGGAACCTTTGCTTATAGAAGGATGTTGTTTGGATTAATAAATGTCAGGGCTACATTCTAGAGAGCCATGGATTATGCCTTTGGAGACTTGGTTGGCAAGTGCATCATTATATATATGGATGATCTCACAATGTTTTCCAAGAACATAGGAGATCATTTCCACGATCTTAGTGCAATATTACAAAAATGTGAAACATATGGAGTGTCACTAAACCCTAAGAAATGGATTTTCGGGGTGACTGAGGGAAAATTGCTCAGACACATTATCTCTAAAAGAGGTATTTCAATAGATCTAGGTTGAGTGAGTTCCCTACTCAAACTGCAACCCTTGGGAAGCAAGAAAGAATTAAAGTCCTATTTTAGAAAGATTAATTTTTTCAAAAAGTTTATTACTAGATTTGTTGAGATAGTGAAACCCCTTTATGACATGTTGAAGAAGGATGCCAAAATTGAGTGGAAAAATGAGACCAAGCTTTCCTTTGAGAACATGAAAGTTGTGATTGCAGAAGCACCAATGCTGGTAAGCCTAGATTATGTTAAATCATTTTATATTTATTCTTTTTCTTCATATCATACATGTGAAGTTGCACTAACACAAAGAGGTGAGAAAAAAGAAGAAAAACCAATTTATTTCATGAGTGCTCCCTTTGACGAGGTAGAACTAAGATATATGGATATCAAGAAACAAGATTTTGTGTTACTCAAGGTAGTAAGAAAATTACGACACTACATTCTTAGGAGTATAGTTAAAGTGATTGTGCTCGATGCAACAGTAAAGACACTGCTGACACAAAGTGATCTTAGAGGAAAAAGAGCTAAGTGGGTCACAATTCTACAAGAGTTTGATTTATAAATCATACCCATGAAGCTATTTCATGAATAGGAATTAGTTAAATCCATCATTGAGATTGATCCATAGACATCTAGCTATTAGTATACCCTAGATGTAGAAAATTGAGATGACTGGTACTCGAATATATGGTACTATTTGGTTAGAAAAAATTATCCAGATCACATGCAGAGACATCAAAAAAGAGCCTTGAAGATTAAGGCCTAGAGCTATATGATTAAAGGAGGAGTTCTATTCAAGAGAAACCATGAATGAATTTATTTAAGATGTTTAAATAAGAAAGAAGTGAGTGAAGTGTTGCAGGAATTGCATGATAGGTTTGGAATAGCTCACGAAGCACCCTTGGCCACTACACACCTCATTCTAAGAGTCGTCTACTATTGGCTAACTATTTTCAAAGATACGTATGAGCATGTAAAGAACTATTATACATTCCAAACTGTTACAAACAAGAGAAGATTTAATGTACAACCATTACAGCTTGTGATGGAATGCATCTCTTTCCACAATGGGGGTTAGATTTCATTGGAACAATTAACTAGCCATCATCTATAGGCCACAAGTATGTGCCAACTACCATTGATTATTGTACCATGTGGACTAAAGCATGCCATAGAAAATAATGCACCATAGAAGTGGTAATCAAATTCCTAGAGGAAACCATTATTACCAGGTTTGGAGCACCATATACCTTGGTATGTGATAATGACCACACTTTTTTTCATTAAAATTTTCTAATTGGGCATTTGAATACGGTATAACATTGAAATTTTTGTTTAATTATTAACTGCAAGGAAATGGACTAGTGAAATCATCAAATAAGAACCTGCTGGACATAATTAGAAAGTTAATTGAGAAGAATCCCAAGGAATGAAATTCCCTACTAAAATTTTCCCTTTGGGTTGATTGAACCAGGATGAAATCCACATTGGGGAATTCCCTTACTATTTAGTCTATGGGGCTGATCCTATATTGCCTATAAATTTGAAGATCCCTACCTAGTAGTTTACCTAAGAGTATATCGGATTAGATGACCATATTGAAGCTTGGTTGTTACAATTGATGCATTTAGATGAAAAGAATACTAGGGAAATAGATCATTTTGCTAGGCATCAATCTGTGGCAAAGCATTGGTTCGACAAAAGAGCTAAACTAAAATCTTTTAGAATATTTGACTTAGTCCTATCCTAGGACAAAGCCCATGAACACAAGGGTGAACATGGTAAGTTTGAAAAGTTGTGGAGTGGTCCTTACCAAGTATTTGAAATCTTAGGTGATAGCACCTATAGGCTCAAAACTCTTACTGGAGAGGACGTTCCGTTTCTTGTCAATGAGAAATTCCTAAAACATTATTTTCAAGCTTAGTGTTGGTCGCTGGTTGTCATTGTAAATATGTAAATAATTTTTTTTCTTTGGGTTTTTTGTGCTTTTTTTTCTTTGTTTTGCTTTATTTTTGAGGTTTTGTGTTGTAGAGATGTGAAAATAGTGATCAACCTCTGAAGGTAGTCAAAATAATAGAGTATCAATTTTGGAAATGTGATTCATGCTTTGAGTAGAAATATTTCTCTAATTATAGATAGTCGGGAATTGTTTGGATTCATTCACTTTTGTTCACATAAATCATTTAGTTGATATTGAGCTACAAATTACCACACTTAGATAATTCTACTGGAATTGGGATAGTAGCTGTTTGGATTGAGTGAAAAATCAAAAGGTAACCTTTGATACTGTTGTAATTCCCAACTTAATAGCAAGCTTCATTTCCTACAAGTTGAAACAAAATAGGTTACGATGAAATATCAAATGAAAAGATGAAAAGGAATATCAAAGAAATATCAAAAAGAGAACAAAATCAACTCTTTAGGCTATCCAAATATCTCTACCAGGGCTATGGACATAGTATTAGAGCTATGTTTGGGGGAATTACAGAGATAACCTTTCTAGGACTATGGATGCTTGACTAGCAATAAGATTCTATCCAAGGTTGGCTTAAAAGGGAATTACAAAATTATGTAGGTCAATGCAAACACATGCTATGCTCAGATGGATTTAATGTAGTGGAACAAATCACTCACACACATGTGATCTCAGTGAAATTTAATTTTGTTATGCTAACTAAAGTGAAAGGAATGTAAAATGACGGTATGATTATTTATAGTTCGAAAACTACATAAAATTGAAGTATGGTTATTATTTATGGAATTGATTTTCTGTTATTTAGGTTGGTTTTGGTTGGTTTCTAGTTGTTGTGAGGTTTTACAACATGCCACATTTCACTCTCTGGAAAAATGTGGACCCCTCTTTTCTGTTGCTTTTCCCTTTTCTTTTCCTTCTACTTGCTTTGGTGTGCTAATTTCAGAGGAAATGGTAAAATGAAAGTCTTGCTCCAATTTTCCCAGCTCTTGCTTGAGTGGATGTTTCTTTAGATTTTGAGTGTTTACAAATATTTTCCCCCAACCTTATTGATTATCTAGATTCTAGGGTTTTTGGGTGTCAAATGTTTTTCTTTAGATAATGCATCTTCTATGAAATTCATAATTTGCCCAGTTGGTTATTGTGCTTGGTAAGTTTTCACCCAGGAGAAATTGTCCTGAGTGTTCATGCGTTGGATTTTTCCCTTGGTTAAGCCAGGTAGTGGCTTTTATTTTCTTTGAAATTGGAAATTGAAAGTTTTGGTAATAGTTCATTTGGAACCAAAATGGTCTTACTTTTACCTAGTCCTAGGTATCCTTTGCACCCCATTATCATAAACCTGGTAAGAAAAAGTCTCGAACCTTGGTAATGCTTCGAAGTCGGGTGTCAAATGATTCAAATATTATTATTAGTTAACCATTTAGCATCCAAGCTAGATACTTCCTTTGAGGCCATTACCTTGTAAGAACGAAAGTGACACACAGATGTGCCACGTTGGCTACTTGTGCTATTTTTTCTCTCAAAGGTGGGCCCTGACAGAGAAATCAAAAAGTTTGTAATATGAACCCTAATCTACCATGATTGCACCTTTGTTTAGGATAACTAATGCACAGTAAGTGAAATTAATAAAAGTGGACAATGACACACATACTTGGAACCAACTTTAGCATGTAGTTGCTTCCATAATACACCACCTCATGCAGGACCATCCATTTGTAAGGACATCAAGGAATTAGAACAAAGGTTGTGGCACACAAATAAAACTAAGTTTTACAATGCTAAAGAACACGTCTATTAGGGTTTGAACCTGTGTTTATCCAATCACATTATCAACAAGACTAGCTTCTTTTCTTGTAATTGAATTTTGTTAATCTTTATGCATGCATGGCTCTGGTTAAATAACATTACCTCTAGTTAGGTCATGAAGAAAATAATGATTATTCCTGTAGTGTCAAAAAATTTCATCATGTACATTTTCACACTTAATTTGGGAATAATTAATGATAAATTAGACTTAATGTCACCTTGATCTAGTGTTGTGATGAGTTTTACACATCCACATTAGGTATTGGGCCCTTTTAAAGCTAAATAATTTAACTTTGCCTTAATTTAATGTTGTAAAGTGTATTTATTTACACCTTCACATTAAATTTAGGAGGCTTGTAAATAAAATGGACATAATCTAGTGTTGTAATGTGTTGTACACATTCACATGGGATTTTGGGCCTTTCTAAGCTAAATAGACCCAATTTAGCCTTAATTTAGTGTTGTAAAGTGTATTTATTTACACTTTCACATTGGATTTTGGGCCCTCTTGCATTTATAACCTTAATATCATCATTAATAGGCCCCTATGACCCCATATTGTGCATCCCAAGGCATATTTCAATAAAAAACCCAACAATATCAACATATAAACTTAATTTGCACACTCCTTGACACCTTAACACTCAAAATAGGCCCCGTGGGACCCATTCACCACTTTGAGTGAATGAGTCCCATCCAGGTGGGACCCATTCACCCAACTTGGTGAATGAATCGTATTTGACCTATTTTTAAGGTTTTGAGCAGGAAATTTTTGTTTTAAGTTCAAATTTATTCTATGTCAGCCTTGGTGATTTAATAATTGGTCATTTGAGTGGATTTCCTATATAAACAAGCTTTCAAATATTTATTTCACCCAAGCAACATAAGTGTTATTAAGTCAAGAATTCAAGAGTTAAGCATTCCAAGAATTCACAAGAGCATGAAGAGAGCATTCAAGGTCATTTCTATGGCATTCAAGGGCATAATTCTTCATCAATTATTACAACATTTCAAGTTCCATCATCATGTCAAGCATATCAAGCATCAGGCATGTTATTGAGTTAGTGTTGTGATGTAGCATTGAAGATCCAAGATTAAGCATTGTTCTACTCCTATTGTTAAGATCAAGATCTACATCCATCATGGCCATTTCATGTTGAGTTTCAAATTTACAAGACATCATTCAAGATTTAGGTGATTTAAAGACTTGAAGGATCATTGAAGATTAGTTTACAAGCTTGGAAAAAGTTGTTGGGTTTGTCTCCCCATTTCCAAGGTCATAATCTTTACCAAAAGGTCACCTACAACCCCAAAATTAGAGTTTCAGATTTAGAAACCTGGAGAAACAAATTGAGTAGATTGAGAAGAACAGATTCAGACTTTGAATTCCCAAAAATATGAAATGGGATTGATTTTCCACAAGTGGAAAATGAGTCCCACTATATTTTTTTTCTAATTTTTTTTGCAAATTCAGATACCCTTTTGCTCAAAACCTATTCCTGTGCAAAAATCCAGATCTGGGACTGATTCACCCAGAATGGAAAATGAGTCCCACTAGGTCAAAAAGTTAGAATTTCTAGCATTTTAGAGTTCTTTCTAGTCATATTTAGATTCCCAGGTGCACATATTTTATTTCATAGCTTGTTATTATGTTTTATATGTGTTTCTAGGTCATTTAGTTCAAGTTTATATCATATTAGGGTTTTTCATTTCATCTTTCATTTCATTGTCTTTTCCATGTCTTAACTTGGTGGTGAACCCATCTTGTAATATGAAATCATACCCTAAGATACCCTTCTAGCAGATCTCTTGCACCTCTATTCCACTCTCGGGGTGAGATCTCTAAGGCATCCTTGAATGTTAGTTGGAGAAAAGTGATGTTCTATGTCTTAAACCATAAAGCATCCATTTTTCAACTAATCCATTCCTAAAAAAATGACCTAATTATAGTTAGTAAATAATCATAAGTAAGGAATTTTCATGAATTATTGAAAGTGTATGATTATAATTATCCCTAACTCATATGCAGAGCACATATCTATTAATAATGCAAAAAATTAAGAAAGATACGAGCACTTCAAGAAAGAAGAAAAAAATGCGGAATTCAAATTCCTCGTCTCACAAGTTGTACCATCCTACAAAATGATTATAGAAACTCATCTAGGAGGCTTTAATGAGTGTGAATTTTCCATAAGAATTTAGCAAGAAGGCGCCACTCAATGTACCAAGAATATGGTCACTAGTGGAATGCATTTGGTAGAAGGGTTTCCATTGGCGATGGATGCCCCTAAGTTGGTATTGGAATGTATGAAATGGTATGACCTAGAAAGGAGGGTCATTGTGAAAGAAAGGAGAGTCTAGGAATACCTCTCAATAGAGGGTATTGTGTATACATTTGGGCTTCTCATGGTCAAGCAGATGAATACATTGGATATGAAGGTTGCCACCATAGCATATATGAGCTCAAAAGAGAAAAATAGGAGGTTCATGTTTTCAACATGGTTTTGGGAGAAGATGGCGAAGGTGAAAAAAAAATCCTAAGGGAATCATTTATTTAGGAGATTCAGGATATGATAACTCTATTAAGAAGAATAGCTAGATGAAAAGATGCTAGAAAATTCAAACCCTGGATGCTTGGAATTATGAGGAAAATGATGGATACCCCTGTGCATATTCATTGGGGAATTTTTATCAGTGATAGATTGCATGAACAGATGTGGAAATTCCTAGACACCTACTGGTTTACCATGTCTTCATATATTGTCTATTCCTACGCCCTAAGGTAAAATATACAAGGTTTAAATAGAGTAGGTACCCTAGGCAAAGAACTGAGGAATAATTTGATTTATCACAATTTTCCCTAGATTACTATTCACCGGTACTAGGAACATTATTAAAGGGTAAATGATGTGTTTGTGATGAAGCTCATGAGGTTGATGGAAGGGGACAAATCTAAGAGATTTTCTCTTGAAGGATAGGATGTTATTCAAGTTGTTGGGTGTTGGTTTATTTAGTTTTCTACTTTCACCTACATCAAAGTGGAAGGGTTTACAAATTATCCCTTCATGCCACCCAGATACCCAACAAATAAGATACTATTGCTTGAACTTGTGAGATAGGTGCAACTATCTAATGTAATTTTTCACAAGTACAAAAGAATATATATATATATAAGATTCCCTATCACTATTGGGAATTATACATGCATTGCAGCAAAAAATGCCAAGATGTGCAAGGATGAGTTAAAACACTATGGGTTAGAGTTCTTTACACTCCGGAGGGAAAACTTTGACCTACTGGATAGTCTTTCCAATAATATAAGAAGGAAGTATACCTATATTTATGATCTGGAGAAGTTCTAGCACAACCGTGATGATGATCATGATGTGAGAAAAAAATCATACAAGAGGTTATCACTAGAATAAATAAAGGTTCTCAGAACCCTTGATGTTCCTGAACAATTGGATGTTGACAATGGAGAAGTAAAAAAACTAGCATATGAATTAGATAAAGTACATGATGAGCCCATCCTAGAACCAAACTAGAAAAAGGAGGAGGTACTAACCATTGAAGAAATCTCTAAGCATGTATTGATATATGCTTAGTCCTAGATTGATGGTTACATCAGAACAATGAAGGAAGCTGGGATAAAACTGACATACCTGCACAATGTTAAGAGAAAGCATAAGATGGTGAATGAATTAGGTTATAGTGGGGGTGCTGAGAATAAAAGAAAGGTTGTAGAAACAAGGGAAGCATAGCAAGGTAGGGAGGAAGATCTTGATACCTCAAGCCAAGGAATTTTAATGATGTCACGACTAGCTAGCCTATGCAAAGAAACTGTGGCCACTTCGACCAATGTAATGGAGACACAAAAGGTGTCATTCTCTTACATTACAAAGCCTAGATCTCAACCTTTGACCGATGAGGATGTGGGAATGAGAGCATAGGCACATTCTAAGACAAGGTCTGCATCACAAAATGTAGTGGACATATTTACCTTTTTATAGGCATGAATTTGCACCCCTTACACAAATTCCCCTTTTACACTTCCTCACCTTAGAAAACCAAATCCAAAGGTGAAATTCCACATCAGCAAGCTACCTTCATTCCAGTTGGCATTTTTCCTTTGTGTCAGTGGAGAAATACTTGTTAGGGATGCCTGCATGCTGTGCAGACGTCTGCATGGTGTGCTTACATCCTTGATGGATTCTTGCATTTGAAGTTGGTAGAGGCATTACACTTCCCATTGGGGTCAGTTTATAACATTCCTTTTCAACTAACCGACCCGAAAATGGCAGTTTCTCTAAACCCACCTTCAAAAACACTCTTCATACATTTCATCTTCTACACAATCCTTTTTGATTTCTCAAGCACTTCAACTCCATTCTCTTCACTTCCATCACTTCAAGTAGCACTTTGGCACTTCATAGCAGTAGCAAGAACACTCCATCAACTCTGTAAAGTAAGTTTGGAACAAGCCATTGCAATAGGGGCTTGAGGTTTTGCAACACTTCCCTTTATCATAGTTGAGGCTATGGTGATTGTTCAAGCTCTCTTTCTCCATCATTGGATAGTGAGTTCCTGGTGGAGGTGGTAATGTTTTCACTCCTCTCCTTTACGTTTTGGTTGAGTAGCCTTATACTATTTTGTAGTGTTATTTGTGTACTTTCTTTCTTTACTTCTTTACCATATATTTCTCTATCGTTGATATCTTGGATGTTTGTGGTGGAAACACTGAAACAAGGGTCTGACTAAGGCAGACCCCTATATAGCCCCCAACAATTTTCCCTCTTTCTTGTGTATAGATGGTAATTATTTTTGGAGCTAGCTGGAAAATGAACATCTTTGTGAGATTATATTTGTCACCTTAGCCTTCATATATTTACTTTACCATATTCATTTGTATCTTTCCTACTTCATAGTTCTGTTTTGTTCCCTTAGAAGTGACTAGCTAGGTCGTCAGCTTGTTTTCTGGTGGTTCATACTATGCTTTTGGTCCTCTGGTCACATAGATGTCAGTGCACTTGAGAGATGCCAGCACATCGCGCTGTCATCCTAGAACTGCACTTCCATCCTAGGGAAAAGAGCTACCCGAGGTACAATGTTGAACCCAAAAAACTGGCCCGCCTAGCCCCAATTTGGATTTTGGGTTTGAAGAGTGGTTGTAAGGCCTTATAGTCATCATCACTCTTGTCCCTCATTTGAAACAACCCTTTAGAGTGAGGTAAGTTAGGGAAGCCTTCCGCTCTTGGCTCTCCATCACCTGGGGTCTTGACGTGGTCGATCCCCCTCTCCTACATTTTTGGTGAACTTGACATGAACCAACATCTGTTCATTCATTGGTGTTGAGGATTTTCCACTTGTACCTTGTGATTGTTGTGCCCCTAAGTGTTGTGAAGGTTTATGAGCATCACAACCTAGTCCACAACCTTCAGTTATATTGTCAGGAGAAGTGTACAACACCTTCTAATGGAAAGGATGAAGGTCACTACAGGTTTCTCTACAGGCCTTTTTGTTGGATCTGCCATTGGTCTTGCCACACAGGAGTAGTTGTCAAGGGGAGAGGTAGGATTATATGACGAGACTGACCACATCCCCACTCCTCCTCATCTCCCACACCATCATTGGTACACAAGCATGAGGCTATTCATATTCCTTCAGAGTATGTCTCCGCCCTTAGCAAAGGGTTGGCTGACTTGGAAAACCACTTGGAAAGAAATCTGAAGTTGGCTAGAGCCACCCAGGTTATCAAGGAATTAAAGTATATGGTGGGAAACGATCGAATAGGCATAGAACTTCTGGCTAGTCTCTCTAGTATGACTGAAGCATGTTCTCCCTCAAACAATCCTAACATTGTGCAAGGAGCCACTTTCAAAGATCATGAAAGATAGCTGGGAATGTCGATGCCTCCTATGTCCCTGTACATGGCCAATGCCGTCCCCTTGACTAGCATCCCCTCTACCTCCAAGACTATCAAAGTGAATAGGGTCCCTTTAGGCTTCAACTTCACCCCTCCTATCACCTCTAGCAGTGGAATTTTTGGCAGGATGAGTGGTGGAGGCTTTGATAGTGGTGGTGGCTTTAGTGATGGGGGTGGTGTTAGTGGAAGTAGTTCTGGTGGAGGTCATGCTGGTGGATTTGGAAGCAGAGGTGGCTTTGGTGGGGGCCCTGGTGGTGGTGGTGGCTCTAGCAATGGTCATGGTGGTGGTCATGGTGGTGGTTCTGGAGGTGCCTTTGGTGGTGGTTCTAGAGGAGGTCCCTCTGGCCTTGTGTCTTCTAATGACCCTATTTTGAACACTCTTCTTCAAAATATGGGTAAGATGAAAATCTAGCTGGCGAGTCTCTCCTAGGCCTCTTCCCAACTTATCTTTCAACCCTTTTTTTGACAAAGCCTATTATTGGTAGCAATCTTAAACACTCCCTTCCCTCAAGGAATGGAGATTCCTAAATTTGAGAAATACAATGACAAAGGTGACCCACAAACACATGTATCTTCGTTTAATGCTCTATGTATAGATTTCTTCCATCATGATGCATTGATGGAAAAACTATTCCCTCGATCTCTCAAGGATACAATGCTTGAATGGTACTACGCCTTGCCCGCTAATTCCATTTTCTCATTCAATAAACTAGTGAACTAGTTTCTCTGACAGTTTCAAGCTAACATCAAACTGAAGATGACCTTTTTTGATCTCGTCTAGTGCAAATAGGGAGATAATGAAAATATTACTGACTTCATCGTGTGATACCAAACACTCTTTTCAAAAATATGTTTTCCGCTGCCCGATTCGAATGTCCAGAAGGTATTCATAGGGAACTTACAAAGGCCTTAGTAAGAGAAGTTTTCCCTTATGAAGTACCCTTCTTTCACGCATTTGTGTGCAACGCTATGAGAGTATCAACAAACAGTAGTTTAGTTCAGGGGATCTTCATCGCACTCTCATTTTGAAGGAAAATCCATCGTATCAATCTCTAGGAAAGGCAAGGTTGTTGTGAATGTAGTAGCCGCTACGATTGATAACGGTCTCAGATGCAACTGGAAGTTCACAAAGTAAAATCTTACTCTTCCATCTTGTAGAAGTTGCTGAAAGATAAGATCATAACTTTGGAGAACCCTAAGCCTCTTAAAGAACCTTTCCCTAGTTGGTATGACCCTAATACCTACTGTCAATACCATTGAGTTAATGGACATGATACCAAACACTGTATGCGCCTGCGTCATGAGATACAGGACTGCATCGAGGATGGTACTATCCATCTTGATGTAAGTAAAAAAATAAAAATAAATTGGTGGCGAAAGAAAACAATAAATTATAGATATACATGAACCCGTTTATGTCACATTCTTCCAACATGATTGTCGATCCTTCTGATTCCACCACTCAACCTGAGGCCTATGTCAACATGGTCATGGTTACTCCTACTAAGCACCTTGCGACTGGTTCACCGGATGTGACATTCACTTCATAGGATGTGCCCGTGAACAAAAAATCTTCTCCTCTTTACATTCTCGCTCACCTCAACAACAACATTGTGACAGGAGTCCTAGTGGATCCCACGAGCCATGTGAATGTAATCATAGAAGAAACATTGATGCTAAATTCATTGCATAGAGAGGAGTACAAAGAAACAAAATCCACCATCTGTATGCATGATGGTCTTTGTATTAAACTATATGGCTCAATAACTTTGTTTGTCCTAGTTGGACCTAGGGTTGTGTTGCACAGTTTTTTATGTTATTCCAGATTTGGATTTGTTCAAGATGAAGTTAGGCATGCCTTGGTTAGCTTCTATGAATGGAATTTCCTCCATTATTTACAACTGTTAAAAATTATCCCATGAATGTGTGGTGCACATCGTGCATGACATTGGATACCAGCCTCTGGTAGCCTATGGGGGATATTCATTATACCACTTTTGGCCTACCCCGATTGGTCCGCTTCCTCCAAAAATGGACCTACTTTACAAAAAATACATGAAGTATAAGACTGGGGCAAGGGACAACAAAAACTAGCCCTTCTAGTAGTACAACAGTCGGCTGCCTCCTCTTCTCAGAAAGGGAAAGAGAAGCTACCCCATTCTTGGGATGGATCTCCTCCTCCTCTTTCTAGAGAAGAGTTTTGGATGAATATGCCTAGATTTTATCTGTTAAGTCCGATGATACCACCTTGGTGTAAACCTAAGATTGGGATATCAGACCTCCCTACTAAACCACTTGGACCTTGGTACTACTTGTATGGTAGAGGAAAAGGTCCATATGGGGAATCTTCTATGTCTCAACCTCCGTGGCTTCCTACTACTTCTACTTCCAAAGTAGTAAATGGAAAGAGGCTCATTCCTGAGGCATTAGAGCTGACTCCCCCCGCTACTTCTCAATCTAGTCCTCCTTCTCCCATTCAGGAGCCTGTCCCTCCGCTGGAAACAACTATGGAGGACACTCCCATGGCTGAGTAGGAGCCTTTTGTTCCTTCATAACCTCTGACCTCTACCTCAAAGAGTCATAGGAATTGCCTTGCACATGAGCGCAAGCACCAGTGAAAGGATCTTGTGGTAGAGCAAGCCATCTTACAGAGGGAGGAAGAGGAGATGACCGCCCCTGTATCAGGTCCTCCTATCATGTCCTCCTCTCTCCTCCCCTTTGCTTCTGTTCAATCTAGCTTTGCATCACTTCTGGATTCCATTGTGAGTACGAATGCTCCTGACACTAAAAAGGTGCAGGTGTTCATTGCTCCTTCAGTGGAGCCACCTCTGTTGATGTCCCTTCTAGATGTCCATCCTTTCTTGAAACCTGTAGATATGTCGAACACTTTGGTGGTATCTATTGCAATTTTCTCCTCCTCCTCTTCCTCTGTGCCTCTCACCTCATTTGTGGGGAGTTCACATCCCCCCACGGAGTAGAAGGTGGAGAGCGGTCCTTCCAGAAATAGAGGACATAAGAGGAGTCCACCTCCCCAAAAAGGTGGTCCTATGTTGACTTATTCTGTCCTAGTGATGGAACCAGTCTCAGCTTCCCCTAAGTTCGTCACCGCTCTTGAATCACTCAGTGAGGTTAGCGGTGAATCTTGGACACAAATTTCCCCATACATTGAGGTACAACATGGAACTCTTGTAAAGTGCATGTTTAACTCTCTGGATGAAGTTTCAGCCTTTTCAACGACTTTCACGAAATCATTGACCTTAGCTCCACAAGAGCTGAGTGAAGGAGACCTTACAAGGCCCTCTTCCTTAGCCATTTTTGTGGGAGGGTAGGACACTCCTCCTCTTAACATTCCACCACTACAAGCTCTTTCTCCTTCCCCCTATGATGATCTAGAGTAGGAATAAAATGACATCTTGGTCGATCAGTGCTAAGGGGAGGCCCCTTCTTTATCTTTAGAGTAGATGTGTGTGTGTGTGTATGTGTGTGTTGTGATGTGTTCCCTTGTGATCGTGGTATGTGTTCCTAGATGAACCTTTCCACCATTGGTGCTTGTATACAGGCATGGTTTTTATTTCATAAATCTTCTTCTATTTGTATCATCATTCTTCCATGTTTGTGATTGATTTTCAATGAAATTGGGGATGATGCACAACATTGGGGGAATTTGGGATTCCCTTCTATGTTGACCCAATTTTTTATTTTTAATTTGTATTCTTGTGCAGTCTTCACATGGTCTAATATTTTAGGGGGTTGATGACAATTCATTTTATATACTATTATTTAACTTTATATATTTATGAGTAGTTCTGACCTCGAAATATCAGCCTACCCTTGTGCCCTGCATTTATGTTCATTTCTCTTTTTCTCTTTTCTTATCTTTCTCTCTTTTTTGGTTGAGTAGTCCCTCTCATGTGTGACAACACCACTTCTATAAAACTCCAATTTTTAGAAAATACATTCATTTTTAATGGATATTTTCTCAAGAATCTTTGTGAATTTCTTTCCAAAGAATCATATTCTTGACTTGAAACCCTAACAAAACATGTTTCCTTCATCATGGGTTTGTAAAGAAAGAACTTGAGAACCTTTCCTTTGAGGTGGGAATAGCTTTGATCTTCCCCTCATAAGGGGGCATTTTCTTCCTTTCAAATTCCTTAATGAAGTGAACATCTTTCGAAAGGATTCATTGACGATGGATCGATTTGAGAAAAGATGTCTTTTTGTACTTTCAAACAACATGTCCCTTAAGTGGACTCATTTCTTCATGATGGGTTCCTGAGGGACCCCTTTGAAATTTTTCCAATCTATTAATGTTCTATGTGGTTGTTCACTTACTTTCTTGTGTGGCCACTTTCAAACATGTTCTATCTGTGGGTAAACATGTCACTTTGTAGGTGTGCCTACAAAGTCACTTTCTGACTTTACAGAGTCTTGTTCCTTTGGTTTCCTCCATGTGAGAGATCTTGGGGGTTACCTCCCTAGAGCTATGTGGGTCTGTAGGGAACTTCTTCTGAGCTTCCTCCATGTGAGAGATCTTGGGGGTCACTCCCCTACGGGTCTACGAGTCTATAGGGCACTTTCTTTAGGTTTCCTTTATGTGAGAGATCTTGGAGGATGCCTTTCCTATAGGTTTGTAGGTCTGTAGGGCACTTTCCTAGGTATCCTTCATGTGAGAGATATTGGAGGACACCTTCCTTGTAGTATTTTAAGGCACTTTCTCGACTTCCTCCATGTGAGAGATCTTGGGGGACACTTCCTTGTAGTTCTGTGGGCTTGTGAGGTTCTTACCTCTCGGGGATTCCTTCATGTGAGAGATCTTGGGGGTCACCTCCTTGCAGGTTTGCGAGATTGTAAGATGCTTTCATTCTACAGCTTCATAGTTTTGTGCAGCTATGAAGTCCTTTACTTGTCCCGCGGTCTCGAGTTTTCCAGATCATGGTCTACTTCCTCGATGGTTCAGGTATACATTTCTAACCCTACTACCTTTCTGATCTACTTTACCAAAGCACTCATTAGAATTCGTGCTCACTAAAGTGGGGGAAAAATGTATAGGCATGAATTTGCACCCCTTACACAAATTTCCCTTTTACACTTTCTCACCTTAGAAAACAAAATTTGAAGAAAAAATTTCACATCAACAAGCTACCTTCATTCCACTTGGCATCTATCCTTTGTGTTAGTGGAGGAATATTTTTTAGGGATTCCCACATGGTGGGCAGACGTCCATGCAACGCGCTTTCATCTCTAACAGATTCCTATGTCTAAAGTTGGTAGAGGTGTTACACTTCCCATTGGGGTTAGTTTGTAATGTCCCTCTTCAACCAACCGACCCGAAAATGGAAGTTTCTCTCATCCCACCTTCAAAAACACTCTCCCTTCATTCATTCCATCTTCTATACAATCCTTTTTGCATTCTCAAGCACTTCAACTCCATTCTCTTCACTTCCATCACTTCAAGCAGCACTTTGTCACTTCATACCAGTAATAAAAACATTCCATCAACTTCATAAAGCAAGTGTGGAACAAGCCATTGCAGTAGGGGCTTGAGGTTTTGCAACATGTCCCTTTATCAAAGTTGAGGCTGTGGTGATTGTTCAAGCTCTCTTTCTCCATCATTAGCTAGTGAGCTCTTGGTAGAGTTGGTAATTGTTTTCACTCCTCTCCTTTACGATTTGGTTGAGTAGCCTTAAACTATTTTGTAGTGTTATTTTTGTACTTTCTTTTTTACTTCTTTACCATACATTTCTCTATCATTGCTATCTTGGTTGTTAGTGGAGGTGGAAACACCAAAATAGGGGTCTAACTAGGGAAGACCCCTGTATAACTCCCAAAATTTTTCCCTCTTTCTTAGGTGTAGGTGGACATGTTTTTTTGGAGCTAGCTGGAAAATGAGCATCTTTGTGAGATTATCTTTGTCACCTTAGCCTTCATATATTTACTTTACCATATTTTTTTGTATCTTTCCTACTTCATAGTTCTATTTTTTTCCCTTATAAGTGACTAGATAGGTCGTTAGGTTATTTTCTGCTAGTTCATATTGTGTTTTTGGTACTTTGGTCGTATGAACACCAGCGCACCTAAGAGATGCCAGCACGCCATGCTGTCTTCCCAGAACAACACTTCCATCATCAGGCATAGAGCTACCTGAGGTACAATGTTGAACCCAAAAACCAGCCTGCCTAGTCCCAATTTGGATTTTGGGTTTGAAGAGTGGTTGCAGGGCCTTATAGTCCTCATCACTCTCATCTCTCATTCAAAACATCCCTTTAGAGTGAGGTAAGTTGGAGAAGCCTTCCGCTCTTGGCTCTCCATGACTTGGGGCCTTGACGTGGCTGGTACCCCTCTCTTACAACCTCTCCACTATTGGTCGATACTACAAAAATGAGGCAAGCTTTGGGATGAACTCCCATAATTGCATAAGAAGATCCTGACATAATTGAAGAAGTTGTAGAGAAACTTAAGAAATGGTCTACATGATGAAATAGTTTAAGTAGAAATTATATAAAGGAGATCCAATAATGTAGCCTATAGTAGAAGAAGTACCTGATACAGGGTCATATCCTAAGAGTAGAGTAGAAGAAGAATTCATAACATGATCACTTTCTCAAGAGGCAGGAAATCCTGAGGAAATGGATGTAAGGGAAGAGGTGTCGCCATCGAGAGAAATAGGGGGCACTAAAATTTAGGAGCCCTATTGTTTTGTTGATGAAGATGTAATTGATAATTTTACAATTGAGGATCAACCTTTAGAAGGAAGGGCTGAAAATATTGTTGAGTAACCACTGACTTCTAGAGGATTAGGAGAAAGTCGGGATGTGGGTAAAGGTACAAAGTCCTCATAGACCTTGGATAGTAAATTGGGAAATGATGAGAATACTGATGTTTCAAGATGACAAGAAAAGCTTGTTCCAAAGCAATGTTGGAGAAGTGAGACAAGAGGTTCTTGAACACTCTGATCATTAAGAATAGATTAATACTGAAGATGTAGGAAAAAATGAAGAAGCACCTGACTAGTTAGTCAAGAAATTAGCTCCATAGTTGGAGGTGGAATTGGTGCCTCTAGATTTTAAAATTTTAATGCAAGAATTGGAAACCCATAAACCTAGGACTATAGAAAATACTAGAAATTCTATAAAAAGGAATTCAGATGGAGGGAGAACTCTCTAGATAGCTACTCTAGTAGGAGAAAATATCAAACATGAAATGACAACTAGGGATTATAGGGTGACAATGATTGATGTAGGACATTCATCATGGGAGCAGGAGTTAGAGGAGATGAAAATGAATTTAGAAAATATTTTTTCCTGAGTGAAGAAGAATAAACAAAAGAAGAACGAATTAAGGGAATGGGTTTCTTTCCTAGAAAAAAATATCATATCACTAGCCCAATTTGGTTAGTCACAAATTGAATTACCATAGAATCCAACGTTGATGTCCAAAGAGTAGGTAGATGCTATCACAATGCTCTAACATTTAAGTTGAGCATGTTTAAAGAGTGGATAGAACATCTAGTGAGACAAGGTGAAGAATCAATAAGGGAGGCAATTGGAAAGTGTAAGGAAGCATAACGTTGGCTTGACAATTCTAGAAGACTTGAGAGTGAATTCCGAGACTTCCAAGAGAAGAATGACATAAAAGGGTGGAGGTTAAAGATACTTCTTTAGATAGATGTCTGAGAATTGATAAAAGGTAAGGTGGTTGTGAAATAGGAAGTTCAAGTGCTTGAGAAATGGAGAATACAAATAAGTTGGGAAAGTGACACTTTATTACAATGCATAAGTGGATTATAAAATTTCATTGAGGTATGTAGGAAGTTATGGGATAAAGATGAGAAATTCATTGAAATGTTAGCTCAAAAAAACTATGATCCTCAGAATCTAGGAAAAGATGACAAGGAAGTGAAATATTTTAAGGGGTTGATTAAAAAGGTAAATAAGGAACCTATTTAGTCATTGAGTCGAGAGGTCATTGATGACATTATAAGGTGCAAGAATTCCATGAGAAAATATGGGATGGAATTAATGTGGAGGAATGAAACTAGCATTGAAATAACAAAAGAATATTCAAGGCATAAGTATAGTTGGAAGGTAATTCAAGGTGTTCCAAAAGAACATATACATCAAGTGTTGATTTCTTTCTAGAAATATCAACGAAGAAAGGGAAAAGATAAGTCTTCAAATTGGGAGTCTAGTGAAGAAGAGCATATAGCTGCGTAGCGAAAGACTGGGAGTTTTATGCACAAGTAGAGTTTTGAAATGAATTTCATATGGTTATTCCCAGGCCTGACAAAGACAATTAATCTTAGGGATTTTAAAAAAGTGCTGAAAATTTTGCATTCTATGAGAAAGTAATCACGACTTGAAGCCTGAAGTTTGAATTTTACTGTAGAAGAAAAGTCAAAGTGTCTTTGACTTAGTCTAGAAAGTTATTGTGCCAACTGTCACCTGCCACATACTATCTTTTGATTTGTTTCTTTGATTCTCTTGCATATTTTCTAGTTGAACTCTTTGGGGCCTTGTTCTTATAAAATTCCATTAGTTGTTATATTTTGATTTTAAGTTTAGAATTTGTGGATTCCAGAGAATTAAACCTTTTTCAAGTTTTATTCTTTTTCCTATTTTTTGTTCCATTCCATATTAAAAACTTGTATGTTTCATTTGAGATTAACTAATATCAAAGCCAATGCAAAAACTATTTCCTGATATGAAATCATATGAAGCTAATTATTTGTTCCTATTAGAAAAGACTATGTGCTGCACCAGATTTGGGTGCATACTAACACTATTTGGTGGAAAACAATCCCTTTTTATTTAAAATCTTACATCATTCTATTCCTAGTTATGAAGCAATCTAGTGAAGTATAGAATGGTTTGATTTGATTTAGTTATTTCTTGGGACATGCATGGATAATACCTGAGAGAAATATTTACATTTCAATATTTTTTATAATTTGTTTTAGAGTAGATTCTTTATATTTCCATAAAATGTTCCAAAATTGATGAATACATGGAGCTTTATTATAAATATTTTGATTCCATGAAGTTGTTGAATTCTTAATGCTAAATCTACTTGAATATGCAAGTAATTTGAATTTTATGAAATGTTAATGCAAATCTTTTGATTTCATGAAGTTATTGAGTGACATGTGAATGATCGAAATTAGATTGTCTCCATTTTTCAAATACTAGCCAATTTATGACAACCATAGGCCCCTCATGTTTAACTGCAATTCACACAAAGAACCTTGAGTGAACCTAGTGCGTCAAGACCTAAAGTTCCCGAACCTTGGGATTGAGTTGAGATTGCCTTAGATTTAGGTTTTCCAGGTGGTATCTTTCAAGAGAGATAGGTTCTTGTGGTACTATGTGAGAATTTATCTACATGTTGGTGTGCGTTTACAACACCTGCATCAACACTAGCCATTTAAAAATCATTTGTTTGATACTACATTTACAAGATTTTTTCTAGTTGTTGCTCTTGTAGGAATTTCACTCATTTCAAAATTATCATTCCTATAATGATTTTAGTTTCACAAATGACCAAGATTAGATCTAATATGATTTCTTTGGCCATTGACTAATAAAAGGAAGATCAACACGTTTAGGGGCCTTTGGGGGTGTAGTGTAGAATATTGTATACCTTTACAATTTCACACTATGTTTGGGTCCCTTAATTATTAGACTTAATTAAGCTTCTAATTTTCCAAATTATGCATTCCAAATCCTTCTTACAATTTTTTGAAAAGGGAACGAACATTAAATAAATACATTTAATAATTAAATTATCTTGGATCATGTGTGTCTTAGAAGTTTAGGCCATGACCCATTCGCCCATGGGAAAATGGGTCCCCTTTATGAGCCAGGACCTAAATTAAAATACATTTTTGGTGGCATTCTAATGATCAAAATTTAAATTATAAGTGTCAGCTTTTGGAATCTAATTTTTGGGAAATTAGATAAATACCTAGTCTTTTGATCATTTGAAATCTAATAATTAAGGAAAAAATTTTGAGGAGGAAATATTATTGTCAAGAGAATTCAAGCGCAACATTATCAGTCATTCATAGAAGCAATCAAGATTCTCACATCATGTTAAATTTAATGTGGTCTTCTGAAGGCTAACAAGTGTTATAGGTCTTCATGTATTCAAGAATTCAAGAAAATCTACCAAACAAATTCCATACCCATGGAGTGATGTGTTTGGCTTTAGTCCTTTAAGGAAGCCATTGAAGGGTGGTGTGTTGTAGCAATTTTTTCATTCATGATTTTCTTCCTTTCCATTCAAGGTTTTATCATTGACATTGCCATTGTGAAAGTGGGAACACTATTCATGGGGTTTGGTTGAGGAAAGCCACTATATGGCACAAACATTTTCCCCTCTTTGTGTATCTATAGATTACAGGTTGAAGAAGGATTGAAAAGACCTTGAAGAGAAAATTTGCATTGTTATATTTTTTGTCATCATTCTTGTCAACCTACAAAAACTAAGTTGCATAATTCATTTCTAACATTTCAACAAATTTGTAGGTGGAAAAAAGAAGCTCAAATTTGACACTAGAGGACCCAAAAAGTTGATTAGGATCCCCTTTCAAAGACCCATTAATCATTGGGAAAATGAGTACTTGTAGGCACATCAAAACCATTGTTTTTGAGTAGGTTTTCTATCCTTTGCACTTCCTGATCCACTTGCAAACTGTTGTTTGTATCTATTAGTTGTTGGGATCTTGCATTTTATGTATTAGGGCATATAGGATAATTATTTTAATCATTATTAAATATTTCCAATTTATTCTAATCCCCCATTAGATATATATTAAGGTTTGATTAGCTCACCATTAGGGCTAAAAGTCCATGTTTTCACCTTGTGATCTACATCTCTAATGAAATGTGGAAAAGGGCCACCCTTACATCTTAGGTTCTTTGTATTTAGGACCTAGGATCCCTTTTTCTTCATTTAATTTTGGTGAATCTGATATGTCAACACTAAAAAATTTCTTAAATTGGGAGTTTTTCAAACCCTAGATCTAGGTTTTTCCTTGCATTGGTTTGCATTTCTTATTTAGGTTTTCATCTTTGCATCATAAATTTTGCACCGCATATTGTATTATAGATTGCATTATAGTGATCTTTAGATCATATTTATATTTAATTTGTGAAATGAAGAAAATAGGTTTGTATCAATAGGGTTATGATGGTCCTTTCATCCTCTATTTCATTAGGAAATGAGATCCACACAAAAAGATGATTGTCAACCCTTAGGTGAATCAAGTCAAAATGTGAATCTACAATTTTTTTTGTGTCACAATGGGGGTCCTGGTCAAACAACACTTTGGGGAGAAAAAATAAAAATAGTAAATCAACATCAAATTGCAATCTAAAACTTGGAATAGCAAGATTAAACTCAATATTGACAGAACCTGTAATCAAATTGCAGATAAGAGAAGGGAACATCTAAATGTACCTTTTACCAAAAGTCATTTTTTGAAGCTGATCTAGGACTCATTCACCTAGGGGCGAATGGGTCTTGAGTTAGGGTTCTTATGCAACTTTTGGGAGCCTCTGGCCCTATATCTGCACTTCTAGATTCTCCAAGTTTCAAGTTTGAAAAGCTAGAAATAAATTATATAGATGAGTTTTCGTGAGAAGATGACAACTTTGACAAATTTTTGCAACTTTGACAACTTCTTTAATTTTTCTCTTCAAGATATCTTCAATATTTCTTCCACCTAAATCTGTAATCACAAATCAAGAGGGATAAATTATTTGTTTTTGGTGAATGGGGGTTTGCCTTGGTCAAACCTCATTTTGGTAATCAAACCTTGAAATGAATTAAAAAATGAAAGAGGGAATGAAGAGTGAACAAAGTAATGTTACCACTTAGCAAACCCTTACATAAACCTTGGAATATAGATCTACAATTTGCATGAGATGTCTTGAATGGATGTGGATCTTGGACCTTGAATCTTGCTTTGAAATAGTACTTTGAATGCTTGACAGGATCATGAAACCTACATAATCTTATTATCTCCAAAAAAATGCATGATGAAAGAAGACTTTGAAATGAAAATTAGATCTTGATTTCTACAAAAAATATTCAATAAATTTTCCTTTGAAGTTCTCCAAAATTCTCTTGAATTGCTCTTGAAATATCACAAACTTTCTCATAAAAATTGCTATGTGAAACATAGTGAAATAGCCTTATATTTATAGGTATGCATCCTTAATTTCCTAAAATTCAAATACCACAAGCTGACACCTGAATATAGATTTGAAAATATTAAAATATCACCAAAAATATAATTTAAATTTAGATCCTAGGTCTAAGGGAGGACCCATTCGCCCTTGGGAAAATGGGTCCTAGGTTTCTAAACCGAGGACACACATTTCTCAATGAGAAGTGTTATGTTAACGCATTAATGAATGTTGGGTTTCCTCTTTAGAAAATTTAATTAATTAGGCTTGGTAAATGAATTAAGAGGCTAATTAAGGAATAATTAGGCTCATTTAATTAAAGGATCCCTAAATAAGTGTGAAAGTGTAAATAAATACATTTTACAACACTAAATTAAGGGACAATTAAGTCCAAATTAACTATAAGAGGGCCCAAACAAGTGTGAAAATGTAAAAGAGATACATTTTTCTACACTAAATATAGCCCCCACTTTAGTGAGAGGATGACCTTGCATTAAACTCACACTAAAGTAGACATTCAACACATATGTATGGAACAACAACAAGATTACTCAATCATGGAACATCAAAGAATTAAAGAAAAGTAAAAAATAAAAAGGGTAGATCAAGCCTCAATTGTCCAATGCAATGTGGAACATTCCTCAACCGTTTTTCCAAAAAAATTCACAAGTGGAACTCGATGTACACTATGGAAACAACACGCATGCTCACATGGGCGAATGGAACTCTAACTATCCACTAGGTCAGCCCCCAAGGGTGGAAAATGAGAGAATCTTATTAGGCTCGCATACCATATCAAAGCTATCCCTTTGATAACTTCAATAATGTACCACAAAACAAAAAAAAACTTCAAGCTTCATAAGGCCTAACAAGCTATGTTATGCTAAGTACCTATGAACAAACAAGGAAAGGCTCCATTGGAAAGCAAAGTGTGTTATGCTTGGTGGCCTTGAAAAGGGTTCGAGCTTCACAAAGTTAGCAAGTTGCATTATGCTAAACACTTATCAACAAAAATGCAAGTAAACATGTTCAAAGATATTTCACTTAGTTCATGTAAGGTCTCCTCTTAAGGAACATCGTGCCTAATATCTCCAAGAGAGAACAAGTCAAGGATAAAATATTCACAACTTAGGGAATGCAATGAGTAGCATCACCACAAAGAGGAAAGTCACATGCCAAGAATTATCATTCTCATGGAGGACATCAAACCCAATGACACCACCAAGAAAAAGATGCATCACAAGAAGAAAGAAAATCGCACAATGAAACATAAGGAATACCAAAAAATTCAAAAGTAATAATGCCAATGTATGCCCCCACTTTAAAGAAATTGCTAATACCATTGTTGTGATAAATTTACTTTAAATTAGAAAATAATAAATGTTGACCAATAAAGAATACATGAGAGTTTACTAGGAAATCCCTATGCCAAGTCATATGTTTCCAAATGAAGCGACATCATGAAAAGAGAGAGGAAGGGCTTTCCCCCAAAATGAAATCCCAAAACAAAGAAGGGATCCACAGATTCAGGGTTAGTATGTCTTTGCTACAATATGAATATAGAGCTTAGAAATTTCATCATTCCCAAAATACTCATAGAATAGGAAGAGTGACACATAAAGAGAGAAAGAAAAGAAAATGTTTTGGGTCAACATTGAAGAGACCTAAATGTCTTGATGCCTTACGTCATCCCCAAAAGGAAAACACAGGACAAAAGAAAATATAAATGCTTATGACATATAGAAGAATGTAGATACAAATAAAGGAATGCACATGACCAGAGATATAAAATAGAAGAGTATGGGGGGATCACATTATGCACATGCAATCACAAAAATACAAAAAAAAATAAAGACAAGACTAGCAAGGCACATGCAAGTCAACCTATAGTAGGTTTTCCACATCCCAATCTTGTTCAGTATATGCAGAAGGTAGATAACTAGCAAAAATGAAAGCATCAAGTGCCAAACTAGGACAAGCACCAAGTTCAAAACTCCTATTAGGAGGATCATCGTTTAAGCTCATAGAAGATGAAAATAATGAATTCAACTCATTATGTACTTGTTCATCAATCTTTGCAATTTCATGATCATCATCCAAGTTAATCATAATAAGAGGTGTAATGACAATATCCATAGAAGGTTGTTGTTGTTTATGTTGTGACGAAGGTGGAGAGGCATCATGCCTTGCTTGAGACAAGTTTGGATTTTTATTTTCTATGTTCTTTTCTTCTTTTTCTTGTAACAAAGGAGCAATGGCATAGTGTCTATGCCTACGCTCTATAGCATTTCAATTTCTTGTCATTTGATTTTCAAGTTGTGTTTGTGTAGGAGCGGGTTTGTCAACCATAGGTTTCTTTTCTTCCCTTAAGGGAGGAACATAAGGAACCATGTGAGGTTGTTCAACCACTTTCTTTTTAGCTTTGTAAAATTTTTTGACTTTAGGAGGCATAACATGATTTTTTTTATTATCTCGTGGTCTCTTATAGGAAATAGGTAAAGGATTTGTCATAGGATAGTCTTTGCTATTTGGGAGAGCTTTTTCTTCCATCATGGTTTCATCAAGGATAGGAGGCTCAATCATGGGTTGAGGCATATTGGTAAGGGATAATTCTGCTATGGGCTTTTCCATAAACTTTATTGAAAAAGAAGTCTCCACAGGGTCTAATAGGATCCATAGGCTTAGGCCAAAAGAAATCCAATGAGAAGTTCCTACGACAAGACACAAGATTAAATCCACTATGGTGCATAGTAAATATTTCATTTCCAAATGGAAACTTTAAGCATTTATGCACAACTAACAAGACGACATTCATGGAGTGAAGCCATAGATATCCTAACTTCACATGAAATTGGTCTGAAGCCAGGATGATGGTGAATGAGACATCTATTTGTTTCAATCCAAATTTTAAATAGAGATTTATCGAAATAATCATAGGAAAATAAAAACCATTATGCGTTTTGATCCATGCTATTATTTTTTCATAAGTATCTTGATAAAGCTCATGCACAAATAGGAATTATTCAATGATCATGTTCTCTATACATATGAGATCAATTAATATCCCATTAGTAGGATTTTCATTGGTTCTTCTAGCTATGTAAAGAGAATCATCAGGTGCATGTTTAAGTGTGTCTTGTTGTGAGAAAGTATTACATCTTAGTTAGGCCTTTAGGAGGTTTAGCTTCAATAAATGCAACCATAGATTCTATAGAGGTTTCTTCATTATCACTTGTGTTATCATCATCCGTGTCAACATTCATCAAATCATTCTTTGTTTCACTAGCTTTGACAAATGAAATGTTATGATTTGGCATAGGGTTGGTAAAGATTTGCAAGTTTTGGTTAGGAGGAGCTGCAAACTTATTACCTTGATCATTAACACCTCCAATTTGAATATGATTAGAATCAATGAGGTCTTGCACAAGATTTTTAAGACACAATGTTTTGTATCATGTCCATTTTGTCAATGAAAAGGGCAATAGGAATTTGGTCTATAGTTTGAAGGTAAAGGCTTAATAGGATCAGGAGCTATAATAGGAGGTAAGGAAATCAAATTTTTGCTAAGATACGCAACATGATATTATGAAGGGTATTAGGTAGGGGTGTAAATTGTCTATTTCTATCTGCAAAGGCATATGGTTTTGTCATCTTTATAGTAGCCACTTGGGTGTCAATATTTTGATTTGATTGAGGGGGATTAAGTTATAGAAAGCCATTATTCTATTTCTTGAAAGGTTAATAGTGTGTTTGAGGTGTGGATTTACAATTTTCAGGATGGTTAGAGGGAGTTTCACTTCATGACTACTAATCAAATTTTTATAATCACAAAGGGTTGTACATAATTGTGCGAAAGAAGGAAATATTAACATCTCAAGCTTATCTTGGACTTTGTCTTGCAAATTGGAAAAAAACATTGTTTGAAGGTCGGAATTAGGAATCTTAATGCTTATTTGTGAATAAAGCATTTGGTATTGTGCTATGAAATCAATGACCTTTCCATCCTCCTTTTTTTTACATCTCATCAAATCATCTAAGGTCATCTTAGGACCCATGTGAATTTGGAGGTGGTTGTAAAAGGAATCAATAAGTTCATTGAATGAACAAATTAAATTATTTAGTAAAGAGAAAAACCACTCTAAAGCAATATATTTCAAGGATCTAGGGAAGAGCTTAGCCAAGAGTTTATCTTCAAAAATGAAGTCACTAGATAAGGTTGTGTAAGTAGAAACATGGATAACAGAATCTCCTTTACCACCATATTTCTCAAACCTAGAAACCTCTATAGCTTGTAGAATTTGTGTTCTCAATATCTCCAAGGATAATGGGTTGGTTTTGATGTATTGTGAAGGTTGGCCATTTTTTATTTTTGTTTAATGTGGTGATTTTTTGTTGAAGGGATGAGGCATTTTGTAAAAGTGTGTTAAGGATTGGATCGTTGTTGGTATTGTGAGATGGAGGTGAATAAGGTGGAGTTGTGTATGTATGTGACATGAAAGTGAATTGTAGATTTGTGAGGGGAGATGGATGAGGAGGTATGAGATTTGAATGCACAAATCTAGAGGGATTCCCAGTGGAAATACCTAAGGAAGTGTTGACATTTCTAGTAGGTTGGATGGTTGTAGCAACATGAGTACTAGTGTATGTAGGTATAGAGGTAAGGATTGTGGAAGGAGGAATTGAATTTCCACCTTGACTTTAAGTATACCCAAAATCTTGAGCACAACTAGTCATGGTAGGGACATGTTTATCAACAATATGAGCTAGAATTTGCACAATGTATATTCCATGTTCATTTTCAATTATTTTCCTCGCATTATCTAAAGTAGGAATGACACTAGTAACAATGTTTTCAGAAGTGACAAAGTTTTAAAAAATTTCTATTTCTTCATCTATTCTTCTTATGTTCTCTAGCAAGACACTAGCAACCATTGTTTCAACATCATGCACATTAGTTATGGGTATGGAAGTCATTGGAAATGAGGTATGAAGACTATGATCCATAGTGGGTTGATTAGTATCAACACTATGAGTGAAAGAGTTGGAAAACCAAAGATCCACGGTGAATGGTGTATCGTGGGATGACATGAATCTCAAACTATGTCTCACAATAGTATATCTAATAGGAGACCAAGTTATGAAGATCATAAAATTTTCCCAAACTCAGTATGCACCCAAAATAGAAAGAAGGGGAAATGCAATAAAATAACCTAGGATGTAAAGTGCAATGCAAATATGTAAATGCAATTTTTAGATTCTAAACAAGATAATTTTCTAATTATGCAATGTAAAAACCTAAAAATGATGTCTTATAAATACAATTTTGGATTCACACAATGCACCAAATTTATCAAATGAAGCTTAATATGATTAATTCTAGGTAACAAAAATTCTACAAACTAAAACAAAAAAATGAAAACAAATAAATAAAACACATAAACAAATATTTTAATTCCCATAAACTCAAGAAAAATCCCTGATCAGAGACTCATTCGGCCCTAGGTGAATGGGTCCTAGTTGAGGGTTTTGAAAAATATTTTTATAGATTTGTGAGTTGATTCCTATGGCTTTCATATTTTGGTTTCAGACAGTGAGTTAGAGTTTTAGGTTTTTGTGAAATTAAGCATGAATTCAAATGCAAAATATGACTAAATGACAACTTAGGAGAGCTAATTTGAAATACAATTTTGATTCAATTTGGTAATTCAAATGAATGATGATGTAATACTATGTAAATTCTTTGTAAAATGACTAATTTTTTATACTATCTATATTTTAAAAGATGTAAAAATGCAATCCTAAAACCCTAAATGAGATGTAAACTAATGCAAGTTAAGAAATCCTAAATGAGATTCAATTCAATTCAATGCAATGAAAATGAATGCAAATCCTAGATCTAGGGTGAAAATGGACCCCAAAATCAGAAAGAAACAATGCTCAAAAGTCAGGTTCACCAAAATGAAATGAAGAAAATAGGTTTGCATCAATAGGGTTATGATGGACCTATCTTCCTCTATTTCATTAGGAAATGAGAACCACACAATAAGATGATTATCAACCCTTAGGTGAATCAATTCAAAGTGTGAATCTATAGATTTCCTTTTTCTGTCAGAATGGGGTCTTGGTCAAACAACACTTTGGGGAGAATAACTAAAAATAGTAAATCAACACCAAATTGCAATCTAACACTTGGAATAGCAATATTAAACTCAATGCTAACACAACCTATAATCAGATTACAAATCAAAGAAGGGAAGATCTAAATGTACCTTTCACCAAAAGTCACTTTCTAAAGCTGATCTGGGACCCATTCACCCAGGGGCGAATGGGTCCTGAGTTAGTGTTTTTCTACAACTTTCGGTAGCCTCTAGTCCTATCTCTGCACTTCCAGATTCTCTAGTTTTCAGGTTTAGAAAGCCGAAAATAAAATTTGTAGATAACTTTCCATGAGAAGATGACAACTTTGACAAATTTTTACAACTTTGACAACTTCAATTTTTCTCTTTAAAAGATCTTCAAGATTTCTTCCAACTAAATCTACAATCACAAATCAAGAGGGAATTTTTTTAAATTTTTAGTGAATGGGGGTATTCCTCAAGGTCAAACCCCCTTTCGGTAATCAAACCTTGAAATGAATAAAAACATGAAAGAGGGAATGAAGAATGAAAAAAGCAATGTTACCACTCAACAAACCCTTATATAAACTTTGGAATATAGATCTGCAACTTACACGAGATGGATTCAATGGATGTAGATCTTGAATGTTGAATCTTTCCTTGATATAGTACTTTGAATGCTCTATAGGATCATGAAACCTACATCATCATATTAGCTCCAAAATATGCATGATGCAAGAAGATGTTGACATGACAATTGGATCTTGGTTTATGCTGTAAATATTCAATAAATATGCCTTTGAAGCTCTCCAAAATGTTCTTGAATTTCTCTTGAAATCTCATAAACTTGCTCATAAAAATTTCAACATGAAACATAGTGAAATAACCTTATATTTATAGGTATGTATCCTTAATTTCTTGAAATTTAAATATCACAAGCCGACATCCGAATATAGATTTGAAAATATTAAAATACCGCCAATTTTTTTTTTAAATTTCAGTCCTAGGTGTAAGGGAACACCCATTCGCCCCTGGGAAAATGGGTCCTAGGTCCCTAAACCTAGGACACACATTGCTCAATGAGGAGTGTTATGTTAAGGTATTAATAATGTCGGGTTTCCTCTTTAGAAAATGTAATTAATTAGGCTTGGTAAACGAATTAAGAGGCCAATTAAGGCATAATTGAGCTCAATTAATTAAAGGAGTCGTGAATAAGTGTGAAAGGGTAAATAAATAAATTTTACAACACTAAATTAAGGCACAATTAAGTCCAAATTAACTAAGAAGGCCTAAACAAGTGTGAAAATGTAAAAGGGATACATTTTTCTACACTACAATTTGTATTCATTAAGTGGTTAAAAATTTGAAATTTTTCATCACATGTAAATTGCATCTTTCATTTTAGCTCAAAAACAAGTTTAAAAATTGCATAGTTTTGTTTCAAAAATTGCATCGAAATCATCATTTTTCAAGTTATGGCATCTTAAAATTAGTCAATTATTGCATTTTAGATCTAAAATTTGCATTAAATTTTTTTTCAAGACATTTTCACCTTTGTTTCACACTTACATACTGCATTACTTTTTCCTAAATTAAGCAAAAGCTAAAAAATAGTCATTGATTAACCTAATTACAATTGGAGAAAGAAACATTAAACAACATAAAACTTCAAAATTTTAGGTTTTAGAACCCTATATAAAGACCCATTCACCCTTGTGTGACCTTGTCCTTATATAGGTGTCTCAGATAACTTTTGCACAACCTTTTGCCTCTATATTATCAGTCCATTTCTACCTACAATTATCTGATTTGAAATTATGGAGAAATGTTATTTCATATGCAAGAAAGGTATCAGTTTTCTTGATTTGTTACAAATTTGGAAAAAATATTGCATTTTAGTATTGAAAACCATAAGATCTATAGGATAATTGTTTACATTTTCTAAAGCATTGCATAATTTGGGCATAATAGCTTTCATTTTTACAATTCATAACCTTAGGTTGTTACAACACATTGAAAAATTCATAAGGAAAGTAGAGGCATGTTTCCTTTTCAATCGTATGGATTTCATAAGGTATCACATGGCTTGTGCAATTGTAATATCCCTACTAATGAGCATAATCTAAGGAAAATAAATGAAACCATTGACAAGCATGTTAGTTACTCTCTTAATACCTCTTCCATTTGTGAGAATGCCATAGTGCAAGAGAATACAATAAGAGATAATCATGAAAATCATAATTGCTATTCTCCCAATACCTCTCCTCCTTGTGAATAAGGTACCTTGGTGTTATAAGACCCAATCATTGAGTGTCATGAGAATCTTGTTTGTACCTCTTCTAATACTTATACCATTTGGGAAAATATTATGGTGCGATCTTGAATATGAAATCATTGACACCTTCCTTAATGTCAATTTTCCTAGTCTTCATTCATCTTCTAATATCTCTCCCATTTGTGATGATGTTTTGATACAAGAGGATACAATCATTGAAAATGATGAAAATAATAGTTGTCCTTCTCCTGATACCTCTCCTATTTGTGATGAAGGTATCTTGGTGTTACAAGAAAAAATCCTTGAGTGTCATGAGAATCTTGTTTGTTTCTCTTTGTTGAACATTCAGAATACTGAGAGGGGGGTGAATCAATATTCTATGAAACCACTTAAAAATTTAAACATTCATTCCACATAGAATATTCAATTTACAATAGGAAAGGAAATTATGGAAAAATCCATCAATATCACATAGTACATGAACACCGTATTTTTACGTGGAAAACCCAAAAGGGAAAAACCACTATGATTAGCTCACAATATATTATAACTAGTTATAAGATATTATAGAATTTCTCATTATAGGTGGACTCACTACCCACTAAAAGAAGAAAAGATAGAAGAGAGTGGTGGAACATAGCCAATATTTGAACTATTATAGTTGCATCTAACATATGCATGGATTACAATTCCATTAAAGCTCAAAATATAGAATTTACACACTTCATGCCGATTTGCACTAACACTCTGCTCGACTATGCATTTTCCTTATACTCACACAATTCGTATCAACTACACATCACATATCATGTCTATCTCCAAAACACTAAAAAAAATCTTACATATATATTTTCTTCATCCATAAACACCTACAATATCAATTAGGTTGGCCTAATTAGATGTAATATACAAAATATATCTTGTCAACTCAAGATACATACACGCTTTGTGCGAAGATTCAAAACTTATAAAAAATCAAACTAGGTTGGCATGGACCTATAATAGCTCCAACATAATAGATGAAAACTTATTAAAATTCTACAATAGAAAACTCATTAGGTTGACACTAGTAATGACCTATCATAGAAATTCACCAACTATACATCCAAAAATTGACACACAAACCTCCAAACTTCATTACACTTGGAATTCACACTCTACTGACACCTACCAATATCTCTAAATCTGCAAAGCCAGATACCAATCTGTGGAGAGATGTAGATCCTCCAGAACATACATATTGTACTGGTAACACTATAACTTCCAAACCAATTTTTTTTTTCATGCATATCTTCAACACTGTAAACCTAAACACTATGAAATTTTGGATTTAGACTTGTCTAACATCCAAAAAATTATACCCAAACCACATAGTGAGATTCTAAACAATAGAACAATGCAGACCAAAATACTAGATGTCCTATACACTGAATTGCCTATTTTGACACTTAGTCAATTTTTCACTTCAACTGTCTTCACTAGATCAAAACTTCTTGAAAATTTCCACTGGATAGCTATCTTAAAAAATGATCAAGCCATACAAACTAGTCTACATTGTGATCTTCATACCAGAATAAAATGTTGACATCAATGATAACACTAAACTACATATTGTACAACTTATACTTATACTCCATGCTCATGTTTCCAGTAAGCATATCAATGAAAATCTTATTATTCTTCCAACAATATCCCCCTTTGACATCAAGGGAAAAGGGAACATACTTACATATATATATATATATATATATAGACAAACCAAAAAATTTACTAACTCTCTCTAAGGGTGCTATCTAATACTACTAGATCAAAAAATTACACAAGAAAATTGCCTTTTACTATCTGCATATGTACACTAAAATCTGAATAGTAAACTAAATTACATAAAAATAAAAATACAGTTACCCAGAGGAAGAATTTGACCCTTGTAGCTTCTCTAGGTGAGCTTGCCACTCTTGCTTTCCTTCCTCCCAACAATTCTTGGCTAGGCCAAGCATTCTACTCTGGGTCTCCAACTCCATCAAGAGTTAATCACCATCATTCAGAGTGTTGGGTACCAAATTTAAATTTAAAGCTTTGTCAGCACTTAATATGGCATTGGAAATAGGTATGAACTTAGTGTTCACCAGATTCTTGAAATGACCAAACTGCATTATAATCTTCTCCTTCTAAACTTGCAGCTGGATGAATTGCTCATGCAGGTTCTCTATTGTGGACCTTCTAATTCCATCCAAATCTTGTATTGGATCATAAGCATTGGAATCTTTATCTATTTGGGACTCAATTGATTCCATCTCATCTTTTATGCTCTTTGTAGATCTTGACCATTTCATGCAAAACTAAAATAAAACTTTGGCCTCTACCACACACTCCTACACACCTTTAAGATTATCTTGGAATTTTTTGTGCGCAACAACGTGCACTTCTCCGTTATGTCCAACAATATTTTCTCATTCATCTTTGAGTCCATATATTTCTCTAATTTCTCCTTTAATCCACTAGAATATTCCTTAAACGAATCAAGCAAAAGCTTCAAATTCTCCATACCAAATAAGGAGTTATCAATGCTTGCTCTAGGAATGCTTTAGATTGTAGCATTTTTATTGCTTCATCAATCATCTCTATATTCTTTTGATGTGTCTCAAAAATCTATTTTCATACAAAATCATGAAAAACATCACCCAAATGAAGCTTGTGTAGCAAAGAGATCTTATCCATGTCCACATGCCCCTATTGCATAAAAAGTTACAATAACTAGGCAGACATTACCAGTTAAAACTTTAACTACATACTTAGCAGACTTTTCAAAGGATCTCTGGAGGAACCAAAGGACTCTCCAACTATCTTTGTACTATATTTTTCCTTCAAAGCATTTTATTTGTCACCAGTATTAACCGCTGTCTCCAAATCCATATTCTTCTCTACATTACTGGATGTATCCTCATCGTTATTCTCCTTAGGATTTTGCGCATCACTCTTTCCTGTATTTATAGGCACATCTTCACCAATAGACTGATCTTTGTTATCTAGAGGCATTTTTTTCTCCATGTAGCCTTGAATATCCTCTACATCTTCCTTAGATACTAGAGGAGGTTTTTTATGAACAATGAGTACATCCTCCTTCTGAGCTTTTGTACCTATCTCTTTTGTAGTGGTGTCACTAGCAACACCTTCCTCTGCAACATTCTCCTCACCAATAATGTTCTCTTCAGCTATTTCTTCCACTTCTAGAAGAAAATTATCCTACACATTTCCTTCTTCATTTTCATGCTCATGTTGATCATCCTCTTGTTGAGCTTCTTCTATAATAGTTACTCTTGAGGCTGGAATGTTATCATGCATCTCTTCTTCACTGTCTAAAGTAAGTTCTAACATTTTTTCCAAATTGGAAACCTTATCTGCAAAGTCATTCCAGAGCCTCTCAAGATCATTTTGATCTTTTCTCATAAGGGTGATAACCCTTTGTTTATTTCAAAATTACCTAGTATATATACTTGAGTCAATGTGGCTTTATTTTCATCTACTAGTGGTGCACTAATCTTTTCTAGAGAAAATGCTCTCAACTTTTCATCTTCATCAATGACCTCCTATCTTCTTGGATATGGGTAAAAGCACAAAGTTGTGTCACACTTTTAGCCAAATAAATAGTTCCGAGCGAAATATTTTCAGCCAAAAAGGTTTCACCCGACTAGGTTTCGACCGAAACCATGTGGCGTATTACATGGCACATAGGTTTCGGTCGAATAAGTTTCGCCCGAATCCAAAAAAATCAAAATTTTCCTTTTCCCGCTTTAAAACTCAGCTTCAAAATTGGATTTTTTAATGTGGGTTTCTATAGAAAGGGTTTCTAGGAAATAGTTTCTATAGAAAGGATTTCACGAAACCCTTTCTATAGAAACTGTTTCTACCAAAACTGTCTATGTGGCATCCTAGTTGGCATCCAACTCAACTTTTTTCAGAATTTTTTGAAACTTTCAACTTTAGCTAAGTATTTCTTTAGTTAGAATGATTTTTTTGCAAAAAAAAAAAAACCCTTTTGTAGAGCTCGGAGTGGAGAATCCAAATATATAATTTTTTAAATATTTTTATTAGTTTTAATATATTTTATTTTTAAAATAATGCAAGTAGGTTTTCAAAATGAAAAAAGAAGTTGATTACAAATTAAAAACAAGATAGTAAAACTTATTAAAAAAATTTAAATCTTATATGGGGCACAAGAGGAGAGAGTCTTCTTCAAAAGGGTATAATTTTTTTTTTGAAAATGATTTAAAAATTTTGAAAATAGTTGACGGCCCGTGAAAACTGTCAAATTTTGACATGTTTGACTTTAAAACGTTATTACAAGAAAAATATACATCAAAATTTGATTTTTCTTTTTCCATGCACAAGATATTGAAGTTACCTATTTGGAGAAAAAATTAGGGAGAAATGAAGTTTTTTTCAATTTGTTTCTTGACGGCCCGTGAAGTCACTCTTTTTTGAAATTTTCAGCATTCCAAAATTTGTCCTTAAATTGATAAAAACATAATGAAAATAATTTTTTTAAAATTTTAAAAATTACAACAATAAACTTCATCAAAATTTCTACATTTCATTAGTTTACACCATTTTGAAATTCAAAACATAAAGACCACTTTTATGTGGTCGAAGTTCATAATTTGTTTTGTTGTTGGCTGATTCCTTTATAAAGTGTGACACAGGTTTGTGCTTTTACCCATATGGTACATCACTTAAATATTCAAATAATTACTTCTCAATATTCTTCATATTAACTTCAAAAGTAATAATATAATTTACAATAAATTCTTCAATAGTAGTTTTATCTTTATCATCCACAGTAGCGCACAAAGTAGTAGTTTCTCCTAGCATCCCATGCTCCACAATCCCATTGAACAAAGCATCAAGTTTCATAGGGCTATGTGACCTTACCAGAGTATTTTCCTTCATCTTCTTTCCTTCTTGAGACTACTTATCAGACTCTACTTTATTTTCTCTCATGTGTGTCACAAAGGATTCTTTTCCTTTTTCCACTTCTGTGTCATCATTTGTATCCACAATGTCTACTTTTTTTCCATTTTGCACTTGCTTCACCTTGTGAAGCTTCTTCTTTCCTTTTTTAGACCAATTTTTGTCATTCTTCCTCTCCTTCTTCATCATCAACACTTACTCTCAAATATGTCTCTCTTGTTACTTTGTATTTTATACTTATTCTCATAGGGCCTATTGTTTGTTGTGCTATCAAAGTAACCTTTTCTTTTCCATTCCCTTTTTTTCTTTTTTACTGGAGGTGTTTTCTCCATTATTGAAGTACTTACATCTCTTTTCTCTTCTCTCATCTAGCATGCGTAGTCCCAGAGGAATTTGGGGCAATAAGAGGAGTGGTAGTTGTTTTACCAAATCTTTTGGCACTTGATGAACCTCCCAATGAACCAAACATAGCTTTAGCCTTCTCTATATCCTCCTTTTTTGGTCCAAATGCCTCCACAACTATTGCAGTCATCTTCTCAACACTCTTCTTTATCTGTTTCTATCTTTGTTCCATGTACACTTCCATATATTTCTCTTCATATGTTCCATATCTCTCCTTAGATGTGTCTTTTGGTTTGCTCAACATAAATTCAATTTATTTGGTGATTTCATCCTCCATAATTTCATATCCAATCTTTGGGATCCAAATGGTTCTAGGCTCAACTACATGTATGATGCAACTATCTTTTGTAACCAAAAATGTAATGTCATCTTTATAATTTTCCACCATCTTCTAGGGAATCCTTTCTCTAGCTTGCATGTTCTTCTGAAAGGTCTTGAAAAATCCACATAATGTTTCTTTTGATCTTCCACACTACCCAACCTCCTTATGTGGTCTCTAATATGATGATCTACTAGTTTATCCTTCAGCCAAACACTGTTCTTTGTACTAAGGACCTCATTCAAAAAGTAAAATAGTAAAAAAATAGTAAAAGTGACAAACTTGAAAGCATAGATAGAGTCATTTGTCTTATGTAGATTTTCTAGAAGTTGCAATCTCAACAACTCACATAGATCATAGTCAGCTCCCTTCTCAACCATCTTATATGTTGTATTGATGGTGGTCGCTAATACTAAATTTTCTTTGTTGGTGAAGTATATTTTATATCCAATAATCATTTAAGCATACTTCACTACTGAGTTTCTAATTTTCTTGATTGTCAATGCCCTCTTATCATATGTCGCTCTAGTTAGCGCCATTACTACTTCATTTTTCATAAACTTTAGTGTCAAAACTATTCTAGTTGAGCATAAACTTGTAACAACCCTAATCGCCTCCTTATCGATCAAATGGGGTATGCCAAGACAAACAAAATTATCATGTATTATGCTTAGAGCATATCTAACCCACATATCATCACAAAAAAATTTAGGAAAACTATGTCATACATCAAGATTCTTCTGTGCCAAGCTCTCAAATTCAGGTTTCAATTCAAAGTCATCCCCAATGAGTTCATTAACTCACACATCACTCATTTTTCCATGATCATATTCTTCCAACTTTACATGAATATAAACCCTTACACCCTTTATGTGCAAAACCCTATATGGGATGTGTAAAAACACACCATCTAGATCATCCACCAAATAGTTTTTTAGGATGTTTGAGTTTGGGTTGGGGATGTTTTATAACCTCTACCACTTGTGGTGTATACATTTTTGTAGAAAATTGAAAGTTCTTCCATAAATGAGGGAAAATTGAAATTGAAAATACCTTTTAAATTGTTTTCCGGCTAGGGTTTCACTTGCACCAAATCTCAGTCGCTTCAATCACTCCTCTTCACTCTTTGTCTACTCTTCTCTCCTTGAGTTTTCATTTGCAAATATTTTTAATTAAGTGAAATATCTTATAAAACATTTATAAATTGACCTAATTTCATATTGAATGCTTTAGTTGATAAAGCTTTCAAACCCTATGTGCACAATTAACTTCAAATTCTCTACAAATTTCCATAATTTAATGTTTTTCACCAATTCTTTCTCCAATAGGTTAACCATGTCAACCTACACCATATATCCATGTGTTGAAGCATCAACACCATTTATATGGTAGGGGATAAATAATATTCTATTAATTCCCCCCCCTAAGCCAGAGCTTTCTTCTTAGTTTCTGAACGAAAACATCTACACCAAATGTTGACACAAACTCCGACTTAGTCTCATTTTCTTCCATCTTTTTCCAAATCTTCTCCATCTCTTTCTTCATCTTTGTTGCATCATCCTTTTTCACCAGATCATTCTTCTTTATCACATTATTCTTCTTCACATTCTCACTTTTTCAAAACTTAGAGATATGTCGAAGTCTACTGCAATTGTGACATATGATATTCTTTTGAACAAGATTGCTTCAATTCATTCTAGATTTTCATTGATTGGCTTTATGCCAAAATCCATTTCATGCATAACAATAACCGTTAAAATATTGAACCCTCATACCATTGTTATAACCATTCATCATTTGAGTTGTGCATTCATTAGCCTTATGACCAAACCTCTTGCATGTAAAGCACTAACCAGGAAAAGATTGAATATTTTGTTTCATTCTACTTCTACATTCCATAACCTTACGTCCAAATTTATTGCAAGAATAAAAAAAACATTAAAATATGGGTATCTTTGTACATTTTGTTGTCTAATAGGTGGTCTTTTGAAGTCTCTCCTTTGATTCCAGAATTGTTTTCCATTGCTCTTCTTATTTTCAATCTTCTTATCAGCCTAATTTGGAGTTTGATTTGTCTGAGCTTTCACCTTTTTCAAACCATAATCCTTCTTTTCCTTTAGATCCTTTTTGATTTGCAATCATTTCATCAAGATTTGTAGAACTCATATTGAATTTTTCTTCATGACTCTCTTCTTTCTCAAGATCTGATCTTAGATTCACAACTTCATTTCCAAGCTTTGAACATTCTTTAGATTTTCTTTTCATCTTAGCATTTAGGCATTCTTCAACTCTTTTTCATTCTTCAACTTATACTTTAAAACTAGTAATTGTTTCATTGTCTTGCTTCAACTTATCAATGACCTCCTTATGTATTCCACTAAATTTATTGATTTTCTCTCTCAACTTTCTGATGCATCCATTTGCTTCTTCGACATTTTTTTTTAGGTCTCTATTTTCACCTTTAATTATTTCTAGATCTTCAAGAGCTAATTTGAGTTCTCCATTCATGTTAACTAAGCAATCTTCTTCTATGAATCCAATTGTATGAATCTCTTCTAGAGGAGTAGGAAATTTTCTAACAACCATGTGTTCAACCTCCAAGATCTTCCCCAAGAGGTTAATCTCCTTCCAAGGAACCATGATCTTATACCAATTTTTGAACACCTAGAATACTAAGAGGGGGTGAATCACTATTCTTTGAAACCACTTAAACATTTAAACATTCATTCCACATAGAATATTCAATTTTTAGTAGGAAAGGAAAGCATGGAAACAACCATCAACATCACATAACACATGCATAATATATTTTTATGTGGAAAACCAAAAAAGGGAAAAACCACGGTGAGGATTAGCTCACAGTATATTATAATCGGTTATAAGATATTAGAAAATTTCTCACTACAGGTGGAATCACTACACAAGTGCAATCACTACCCACTGAAATAAGAGAAGATAGAAGAGAGTGGTGGCACACAACCAATATTTGAACTATTACAGTTGCATCTAACATATGCATGGATTACAGTTTCATTGAAGCTCAAAATACAAACTTTACACACTTTGTACTTATTTTCACTAACACTATGATCTACTCTAAATTTTCCTTACACTCATACAATTCGCATCAACTACACATTACATATCATGTCTATCTCCAAAACTCTAAAAAATATCTTACATATTGTAGAGAAGGGGGATTCGTTACTCATGAGTTCTCTTTGTTTAGAGAGCCCCACGGGGTGAACTACCCTAAACTACCTCAAGGAACAAACGTGAGGGTTCTATAATAAAAAAGAGTAGCTCAAAGAGATTTCCTAGACAGATTGACAAGCTCTCGGCCAAAGGACATCAGTGTGGAATACGGATGACAGTGCAACGTGCTGACATCCAAGAGGTGCACTAGTGTCTTGTATGGACAAAAAAGTGAGTTTATCACAAAAAATAGCTAAATGACTACTACTCCGATTGTTGAGAACTTCTAAAGCATAGGAAAATAACAGAATGTGATAAAGCTAAAATGAAGTGAAATATAAATGATAAAGAGAATAAGAGTTAGAAAGGAAATGCTCACAACCGCACAAGTGACAAAGCCTCCAGTGTGTTAATGTCTTCAATACCTACATGTGGAATATCTAGAGAAAGTGTTGGGGCTGTATAGGGTTTTGCCTAAGTCAAACCCCTATTTTGGTGTTCCCACCTCCACAGATAGCTAGGTAGATAGAGAGAAATGAACTGAAATGGACAAAGCGTGTGGTGAAAGAAAAACCCGATTCAGGAGTAGAATTTGCACCACCAAGCATGAGTGATAAAAGAAAACCCCACTCAAGGAGGAGAACCTGTATCACAAAGGATGCAAACGATAGGGGATGTGACAAATCTCAAGATGCTCAAAAGCACAAGACAAGGGAGATGGAGTTGCAAGAGCCAAAGGAGCTACAAAGAGGGAGAGAAAGATAGCTGCAAGAGTCGAGAGTGTTGTAAAGGGTGTTGCAAGGATGTGAGATTTAGAGAATGTTGCTATAGAAAGCAATGGAGTTGTGCAAGCCTGAGAGAGCAAAAGAGTGGAGAGAAAGTACAAGATAGAAACCAAGAAGCAGAAGAAGGAGTTGGAAGAACTTAGGAGCAATAGGATTGAAAATATAACATTTAAGGAAGGAAAAGAAGCTTCTCAGGCTGTTGAAACGTCACAGGACACTAGAACGGTGCGTAGACATTCATGTGGCACGCTAGTTTTTGAATACGCCACACTACAAAACAACACAGATGGGAAAATCACAATTTTTGATGCAAAGGTGATGTGTGAAGGTAGTTGCAAAAAAGGGGTGTTGGAGAATACTGAGAAGGGAAAAGGTTGATGCAGGGGCTAAAATGAGCCTACTCAAGATGCTAAGGGAGTGGACACTAAAGAAGATACAAAAATGTATGTGAAATTGCAAGGGGTGCAATTTTATGACATTACATTTTTCCCCCACTTTAGCGGGCATATGAATCTACACTAATTTGAATGCTAAAGTAAATATACTAAATATTAATAACATCATTATGCGAAAAGGATATTGTAGAGGAAGTAGATAACTCTTCGAACCACAGAAGCATGCCCCCAAGTTGAAGACTTGCAAAACAAATGCATTAGACAAGAAAAACTTGTACAAGACAACAATGTTAGAACATAGAAAGCTAAAAAATTTGAGTTAGCGAAGTAAAAGAGATCTTGATGTAAAAGGTTATCTCAATACTATGCGCCATCTCCAAATTAAGAAATAACACACTTAAAATAATTCTAAAATGGAGAGAAGAAGGGCATATACATAGGATGAAGAAGATGCAAGTCTTCGATCCGGTATACACAATTGAGAAGAGAAGAGAGAGAATTTAAGAAGAGAAATGGAGAAGCTATAAAGGAGTGAAAATTCCAATAGAGATGGCTCCATAGGTCCTCGAATCCAAGGAGAGTTTGAACAAAGTGCATCGAAGGCCCACAAACCAATGATGGACAAATCCCGGAGAATGAAAGTGTCTCATAGGCCTGTAAACCTACAAGGAGGCAAACCCCAAGATCTCTCACATGAAGGAAGCCCTATGAAGTATGCACCTTATAGACCCATAGACCTGCAAGAAGGTATCCCCCAAGATCTCTCACATGAAGGAAACCTAGATGAAAGAACCTTATAGGCCTCTAGACCTGCAAGGAGGTGTCCCCCATGTTGGCCTTGTTGTTGCACCAAAAGGTCAACCTTTCAATTCCCAATACCCACAACATCTTAATAGCATCTCAACCAATCTACAACATTATGAACTATGTTGACATCAATGACAACATTAATGACAACACCACCAAACTTTCTCATACTTGCAACACTCCAATATCTCTCACATGAAGGAAACCAAGATGAAAGAACCTTATAGGCCCACAAACTTGTAAGGACATGTCCCCCAATATCTCTCACATGAAGGAAACCTAGAAAAGAGGACTCCATAGAGTCGGAAAGTGGCATGTTTACCTACAAATAAACCATGTCTAAAAAAAAATCGGCCACACAAGCAGTTAAGAGGAAAGTCACATAGACCATCAAAAAATTGGAAGGCTTCCAAAGGGGTCCCTCGAGAACCCTTTAAAAGAAAAGGGGTACACTCAAGGGACACATTGTTTGAAAAGTGAGGTCTAGTCAGGCTACCCCCAAGCTAGACACAAATAATTCATTTGAGATAAAGAATTTCAAAGGGGTTCCCTCAGGAACCCTTTAAAAGAAAGAGGGGTCCACTTAAGGGATGCTCGAATTGAAAGATAGGGAGTAGAGACGGGGTCCTTAAGAAGGACGCACATCTCCAGAACAAGTTATCACTGCCCCCAACATATAGGGGAGGAGAACATTGTAAGATACTTAGAACATGTAGGATAGAGGTAAACCTTGATACAACTTTTCATTTGAAGAAGAGGCAGGTGCATCAACAAATAAATGAGTTATGACACCTGAATCAAGAAGTTGTATTTTATCCTTCAAGGCCTTACATTCACTAGTGGAATGGACAAGCACTCAATGGTATGCATAGAAAGAATGCTTTTCTTTATCATTTTTATGAGGTCTCATAGGAGGAGGAAGAGTAATCAAGCAGGCTTTTAGAAGCCGCAAAAAAATACACTCTTGCTTAGATAAAGAATGAGGAGTAGGAAGCAACGCTTTCTCTTGTAGAGAAAATATTGACCGCTCACAAGAAGAAGACACAAAGATAGAAGACAAGGGATGAGGATCTCCATAGAGAGAATTGCAATTTGTATTCACATGAACCCGTGATACAAAAGAGTAATCATCTTTGTTAGCGGGTTTGGATGTTGTTATCGGAAGGCTTGAGTGGACTGGGTCAACTTTATATTCTCCGATGAAGGATTCTATGAAGTCTAAAGAACCCCAATCATCACCAAGACATGCATTTCTTTGAGAAGAGGTAGGAGTAGAATTAATATTTTTTGCTTTAGAAGGACCTTCTTCAGGGACATCTACCTCAAGAGTATCCTTTGTAGTAGGTATTGCTGGAGTAAACATCGACACATTAGAAGACACTGAAGGAATACGAGTAGGAATAACCGAAACCTAACAAGCAACTACCATTTCACATAGGTGCATAGCATTAGGGTCAACCTTGACTGTGACTACTTAGTTGTTATAAATAAACTTAATAGATTTATGCAAGGTAGATGGGACTACACCCATATCATGATCCCACGGTCTACCAAGAAGAAGGTTATATGGTAATTTTTCTCACATAACATGTACAAGGGTAGGTACAATAATAGGTCCTAACCTCAAAGGAAAGACTATCGTGCCTAAGGCTGCTGACCAACATTATTGAACCCATGAATGTCAATAGAAGAAGCATTAAGAGAAGATGAATCAATATTAATCTTAGGCAATAGATCAATGCTACATACATTGAGCGTTGAACCAGAGTCAATGAGAGTCTGTCTAATGCCAGTATTATTAATATTAACTATAATCATTAGAGGATCTACTTGCTTCTGTACTTCCAAAGGTAGGAGTTCCTATAGATAGAACATAATATTTGGTGAATCTTCATGAATATATGCCATCAACGCATTAGTATCTATTGGCCTAGCAGAAGAAGGCAAGAGGATCTTTTGCAAGGCTTCTTGAAGAATACCCTGATAAACCGGAGCAGACTAAAGCAAGTCCCATAGTGAGTGCTTATCCAGAGTAACATAGAGTTTCTCAACAAGATCATAATCACCAGGTGCTTTAGTTGTAGGTTTAGGTGCTTGAGGAAGGCTTGGTTGTTTATTCATTCTATTCTCATAAGTATGGGATACTGCTCTGTAAGAGGGAGCCATAGGAAGATCAAGGAAATCTCTATGAAATGGGACACCATTAATAGAACAAACCCTTTTAGGAGTACTAGATGGAGTTACATAAATGATTGGTCTCTTAGGCCTTTGAGGGGTGGTAGAGACATAGATTACATTTAGCAAATCATCACAACTAGTGGAATAATTATTTGAAGAAACATTCTCAACGTCGATCCAAGGAGGATAAAATGTGGAAGGAGGTTCATCATTTGCTAATGCACCATCTCTAGAAGAGGGTGCATTGGAATATAGATGAGATTAATCATTCACCAATGCAACATCTCTAGAAGAGAGTGCATTGGGATGAAAAGATTCATCATTTACTATTGCATCATCTCTAGAAGAGAGTGCATTGGAATGAAGAGAAGGTAGAGTAACATTAAGAAATGTATCAATGATTTCATCTTCTTGCAACAAAATATCCTCCAAAGCAAGATGACTTTCATGAGAAGGATCAAAGATATCAAGTGACATAGGCAAGGCCAAGTCACCATCACATGCACGAAAAGGAATATCATTAACATTTTGAAAAAAAATAGATATTGAACTAATAAAATAAGATATTAAATTCATTTTAAGATGGTAAAACTGAGAAAAACCAGAAATCTAGATTTTTAGATTTTTTTGGTATTTTCTAGGTTCTAGTAATTTGCATTTTTAGAGCTCTTTGGAGCAAAATTTGGGGTCCAAACTTGCATCGGTATTTAAAATTTGGTTGTTGAAGGCACAATATTTTAGAGAATGAATTAGTCCTCTTCGAGACCTTTCCAATGGTGCAAACAGTTTTGAATTATGAAAAAAAGTTGTTCTTCACGTCAAGTTCACCAAAATGTAAATGGGGATTTTATACTTATGAGTTCTCTTCATTCAGAGAGCCTCATGGGGAGAACTACCCTAAAATACCTCAAGGAACAAACATGAGAGTTGTACAATTAGAAAGAGTAGGTCACAGAGATTTCCTAGAAAGACTGACAAGCTCTCGGCCAAAGGACATCAGCGCGGACTATGGACAACATCACAACGTGCTAGCATCCAAGAGGTGTGCTAGTGTCTCGTACGAAGTTGAAAACTTCTAAAGCATAGGAGAATAACAAAATTTGATAAAGTTGAAATGAAGTGAAATAGAAATGATAAAGAGAATAATAGTTAGAAAGGAAATGCTCACAACCGTGCAAGTGATGAAGCCTCCAGCATGTGAATGTCTTCAATACTTGCATTCGTAAGATATAGAGAAATTATTGGGGCTGTATAGGGGTTTTCCTTAGTCAAACCCTCGATTTGGCGTTCCCACCTCCATAGACAACCAAGTAGATAGAGACAAATGAACCAAAATGGACAAAGTGTGTGGTGAAAGAAAAATCCGCTTCATGAGTAGAACCCGTACCACCAAACATGAGTGATAAAAGAAAACCCCACTCGAGGAGGAGAACCCATATCACAAAGTAAGGATGCAAACGATAGGGGATGTGACAAATTCCAAGATGCTCAAAAGCACAAGACAAGGGAGATGGAGCTACAAGATCTAAAGGAGTTGTAGGGAGGGAGAGCAAGATAGTTGCAAGAGCCAAGAGTGTTGTAAAGGGTGTTGCAAGGATGTGAGAGCTTTAGAGAATGTTGTTGTAGCAAGCAATGAAGTTGTGCAAGCTTGAGAGAGCAAGAGAGTGGAGAGAAAGTACAAGATAGAAACTAAGAAGTAGAAGAAGTTGGAAGAAATTTAAAGGAGTAATAGGATTGAAAATATAAGGAAGGAAAATAAGCTTCCAAGGCCATTACAAGGCATCTCAAGCCATTACCACTGACCAAAGGAGGTGACAAGTGGAAAATATGCTTAGAGGCGGTCATTTGAACGTTGAAATGTTGCAGGATGCTAGCGTGGCACATGGACATCTGCGTGGTGCGCTAGTGTCTGGACACATCATGCTACAAAATAATATAGATAGGAAAAACACAAGTTTTGATGCAAAGCTGATGTGCAAAGGTAGTTGCTGAAAAGGAGTGTTGGAGCATCCTGATAAGGAAAAAGTTGATGCAGGGGCTAAAATGAGCCTACTCAAGATGCTAAGGGAGTGGACACTAAAGCAGATATAAAAATGTATGAGAAATTGCAAGGGGTGCAATTTTATGACATTACACATATATATTCACTTCATCCATAAACACCTACGACATCAATTAGGTTGACCTAATTATATGTAATATATAAAATATATCTTTTCGGCTCAATATACTACACACTTTGTGCCAAGATTCCAAACTTTTAAAAATAAAAATAGGTTGGCATGGAACTCTAATATCTCCCACATAATGATTTAGAAAATATTAAAGCTCCATTATACAAGACTTATTAGGTTGGCACCGGTAATGACCTATCATAGAAATTCACCAATTGTAAATCCAAAAACTGACACACGGACCTCAAAGTTTCATGCCACTTGGAATTCACACTCTGCTGACACTTGTCAACATCTCCATAAATCCACAAACCCAGATACCAATCCATGGAGAGATGTAGATCCTCCAAAACATACATACTATATTGGTAATACTATAACTACTAGATTGGAAATTAAATCATTCATATCTTTAACACCAGAAACTTAAACATTGTGAAATTCTAGATCTAACATCCAAAAAATTATACCAAAACCATAGAGTGAGATTCTACACAATAGACCAATGCAGACCAAAATACCAAATGTCCTATACATTGAATTACCTATTTTGACACTTAGTCAATTTCTCACTTCAACTATCTTCACCAAATCAAACCTTCTTGCAAATTTCCACTGGATAGCCATCTTAAAACATGATCAATCTATACAAACTAGTATGCATTGTGATCTTCATACCGAAATACAATGTTGACATCAATAACAACACTGAACTTAATACTGTACAACTTATACTTATACTCCATGCTCATGTTGCCAGTAATCATATCAATGACAATTTTATTATTCTTCCAACACTCTCCCCCTACCTCTCCTACTTGGGAAGATATTGTTGGGCATAAATATGACAAGATTTATTTCTTAGATGAACATGCTAAGGTCACCCCCTCAATAGAAGATCATCAACAAGAAGTCAAATCCAATGAGGTTATGAATGCACAATCAACCATTAGATCTTCCTTGATTATTGGACCTCCTAAAACTCCTTTTAGACCTCCAAAGAGTCCTCTAATTATTTTACCTCCTAAGTAACCTTGTAACCCAATTCTCATTATAGGACCTACTAAACCTCATGGCCATATATCCTAAATTTTTTAAAACAAATTAATAGTAATCATGTGTCTCAACAACCAAGATATCATATTGTTTCTCACACATATAACACTAGAAACAATAAGCAACCAAGATAAACTCCAACATAAATTCCATTGGCTCAACCATATCTCCCACCCACACCTAGCATCCCACATCATAGTGGTAACGAATATGATCTCATTAAATAACTTTGTAACACTCCTACTAAGATGTCCTTGTGGGATTTGATCCAATCATCACCAATTTACCATAGTCTGCTTCAAAATTCCTTGCAAAAAGTTGTCATCCCTCCTAGTGTGCAACCAAATGATGTAGTACCTTTGATTGATAATATGAATTCACCTAATTTAGACATTTTATTTCATCAAAGTGAATTACCTTCTTTGGAAACATAGAAAAAAAATGATCCTTTGATGATAGTGACTATCATTAAAATTTTTTGGATTAGGCGTAATCTCATTGATACTGGTTCAACGCTCAATTTTTGTAATGTAAACATTTTGCATAAAATAGGAGTAGACATGACTAAAATTCAACCAGGCTCTTTGTCTATCTACGATTTTGATGATGTGGGAAATAAATTGATTGGTGTGATAATATTTCCCATAAATTTTGGTAAGGTTACATTACAAACTCCTATCCATGTCATGCCTCATGATATTTCATATAATCTTCTCTCGAGTAGACCCTGGATTCATCAAATGAATGCATTCCCTTCAATGTTACATTGCCTACTGAAATACACTTACAACAATAAGGTTTACATAGTAAAAGTTGACCCTAACTCTGAGAACTATTTCTAAACTAAAATAGGAATGAGGAATCCTCTTAGAACATCAACATCAACTATAAAAGTGGAACCTTTACAGTTTGAGGATAAGGATAAGTGTCTTTCACCCATGAAAAAGTCATTGGATGATGTTTGAAGTTCATTATATTTTACACCTACATTCATGGGAGAATACAAGATTACACACAAATTAGAAAAAGAGAAAGAAGAAACAATGGTATCAACATAATCTACTATTGAGTCATCAAAAACATCTGCTTCTACAAATTTTAGCAAAGTAGAGGAAAAAAAAAATTATACACCCACATATGATGAAGATGATCATGAAAAATCACCTTCCTCAAAATAAATGGAAAAACTTTATGGAAGAGGTTATCAACTTTTGAAATAGTTTGGCTATAATGGTAAAGGGTGTTGTGTGAAAAAAGGTATATATGTCCCTATAGAACCCAATACACAAGAAACAACAAGAGATATTGGTTATTTTCCTTTAATTAACAAATAGAATTAGTTCTTTCTCCTTGCCATGTGGTAGTTGTAGTATCATAACATAGTCACTACCATTCATGGGGGTATAAACTTGGTTTTATGCAATCATAATTTATTTTGCAAGGAGCAACATATCATGATCCAGTGGGCTCACATTTTTTCCTTACACTTGTGGGGCAAGGGGTTAGGTAGCCTTATCCTAGGTGTATTCCTTCTATCAAGGGATCCCTCTTTATCCCCTTAAAATATTAATGTAGCAAGTACACTAACATTTTAGGGGGGGCATGTAGTCCCCCGATCATTGTTTGTATAAAAATTGGTGTCTTATTAGTGATGATAGAATACATAAACTAGGAAGTGTGACCTTGTCAGCCAAAGTGCAGTCTTCTTAATTCATGTGACATGTCTTCTTTGTGGTAATATTGGGCTTGGTTTCCTACAAGAGTTTGAACTTTCTTGAAATTCAATTTTTTCCTTGGTGTTAATGTTATGAATAACGTTCCCTAAGGTATGATCTTTTATTCCTTGACTAAGTCCTATCTTGGTGGTGATGTCATGTGTGATGTTCGCTAAGATGTGATCTTTCATGTATTAAGCAAAGCCCCTTTGAATGTTGTCAATAATTATCTTTTTTATCTTATTTGATGCCGTTTACACACCCCCTAAGGTGAGTTTTGTTTGCAACCCCATAGGTGAGTTTTGTTTGCACCCCTTGAGGTGAGTTATGTTTGCACCCCTAAGGTGAGTTTTGTTTATACCCCCTGAGGTGAGTTTTATTTGCATCCCTTGAGGTGAGTTTTTTTGCACCCCTTGAGGTGAGTTTTTTTTGCACCCCTTGAGGTGAGTTTTATTTGCACCCGCTAAGGTGAGTTTTTTTTGTACCCCCTAAGGTGAGTTTTGCTTACACCCCCTGTGGTGAGTTTTTATTTGCACCCCTTGAGGTGAGTTTTATTTGCACCCCCTAAGGTGAGTTTGGAATTTTTTCTTCACTTTGTTCATAGATGTTGAACCTAGTACAACATGGGTATTTTATGGACACATAGCATAATACAACTTGCTAGTCCATCTTGTATTTCCTTTTGGAATCAATTTTGACATTGTATGTTTGTGTGTCTAGTTTTGTTGCTACACACATGTGTGTTCCTTTGTGCCTATGTTGGCTTTCCATGGGATATTAGATCTTGGGGGCTTGCACAACCTCCTTGATCCTTTGTCATCTCATATTTCCAATAGTTCTATGATTGAACCTTCCTTGACATATATTTCTCTACTTTAGTGTGAGTCTGAGTGTAAGTTCACACTCTCACTAAAGTGGGTGTAGTGCCCCTCCAGTTTGGTCATCTTTGGTCTCTAAGTAAGTTTTTTTCTAGTGTACTTAGTGGTTTTGTTTAAAATGATTAATTAAAATTAAGAATTATCTTACTATGCATGAATTTGAGTACCATTAGATAAATAAACAAATATTATAAAATAAATAAAATGATTTTAGAATAGTCTAAAATAAAGGAATAATATAACTATAATTTAATATAATTAGAATGGGAAATCATGGATTGTAGATACACTTGTGTAAATAAGTAAATGAAATCACAAGTGCATGATTAAATATCACCCTCCATATCATAGTGGGAATTTATAATATACATAATAGATGTATAATACCACATATATTTGATGATTATTCACTATAATAACTATAATATATTAGCAATGTGGAAGTTGTATTAAACCTGGCTTATTATAAAATTCTTAGCTTCTAATACATTTGATTTTAGATATTAATGAATATTTTATATAAAATCCAATAAATGGTATAGTAAGAAACTTGTGCAAATAGCTAAAGTGACACCTGTCCTTACCTCTATCTCCACCTCACTTCAAACATTCTCTCCTTCTCTCCACGTGCCTGGTCTTGGCATCCACTTTATGCATGCCTTTACGTGGTACGTGGGCAAGGACGGTTTGCATGCTGGGCTGGGTGGATTTGATAAAAAAAGAAGAAGACTCGGCTGGGGGGAGCGCTTTTCAATCGATGGTTATGGAATTCTTGGCAGAGTTCAGAGGACTAGGAGGTATGAATTGGAATCATATCGAATTCTGGCAGGACTCAGAGGTATGATTTGCAACTTGTTTTAGAATATTTCTTAAAAAGAAATGATGGTTTTCCTTCGTCTCATTGTGAATCAATTAACATCCGTTTGTTCCTGAATAAGAATGGTACATTCCTTCCAAGTTTCATTATGTCGGAATGAAACTACTCCTATTTCTCGGCTGTCAACGTATTAGTCTTAACTTTAGTATTTTGGTTTGTCGCCTAGATACATTGGCTCTCCATTAATTCATCATTATTATATTTTTTTTCTTTGTTATAAATATATATATATTCACAGGACCGTATCCTTTCGGCATCTGCCAACTAGTCCGTGCACCTTCTCTATTCTTCTATTTCTCCATACTTGCATACTGCATCTTTGCTTTGTGATGAATTCAAAAATTTGTTTTCTAATAGTGTTGTGGTGCATTATTCCAAATTTCACCAGCAATTTTAAGAATTTGTTAATTGGTCTGAAAGAAAATAATCTAATTAGCGTCTCCTCATCCAAAGACATCATTCTCTTAATGACCAGCTATATCTATAATGCAACATAGGCCACTGATGTGTGAAGTATGTGTAGCCTTCATCCTTAAAACCTGCCTTCAACGCATCCCCATTTGGTAACCCATCGCTGTAGCAGTGTGTGGACTGTGGAGGGTGTAAAAAGTTAAATAATGCCCCTAATACCATTCACAGCCTTTCACAGCTGAAGTATTCAGGCTCTAGAAGGGTGTAAAAGTTTTAAATAACCTTCCTGATTCCGCTAGCAACCTGTCACACCTGTCGTTCTTGAAAATAGAATGTGGTAGCATTTTAAATAATCTCTCGGACTCCATTGTCAGCCTGCCTCAGCCGTAGTGTTTGAACATAATAGGAAATTTTAAAAGAAAATTTGTAAATAACTTTCCTGGTTCCTTTGACATCATCTTACAATTGCATTTGCTTGAAAGTTTCTAAAGCCTTTTTAATAAATCTATCTTGTTCATGTCTTGCATTTGCTTGAAATTGAGATGCCTGTTTTTCCTCCATTTACCTCGGCCTTGGATTCTGTCTCACGGCCTCTTCTTCATCATTGTCATTAAATGAGTATGCAACATCTGAGTATACTTTGGAGCTAACCCCAGTCGCATTTTCAGGCCCTTTATCCTTAACAACCACAGTGTCAGCAGGGAGCATTGAATAATTCTGCATTTTGGAGTTACCAGTCTACAACTGCAAACTCTGAAACCCGAGTGGTACATTAAATCCATTCTATGCACATTCTGCATTTATTGCGTCCCATTTCATGAGACTGCATTTCTCCCTCTCTGTTTGGCAGCCATCACTGCTACAGTGTTTGGGACTAGGGAGAGTGTATAAACTTTAAATAATGTCCTTGATGTCATTTACAACCTATCACAGTAGCAACGCTAGAATGTAGAAAACTGTAGAAAATAGCCTCTCAGATTTCCGTTGGCAGTCTATCACATCCTGCAGTACTTGAAAATAGAATGTTGTAATTTTTATTGTTTTCTGATTTTTGGTTGATGCTATATTTTTTTTTATATAAATCTAAAGTGTTGGATATGCAGTATATATTTTAGCTTCACTGCATTAAAACAAAAAAGTAAAATAAAATAAAAATAAATGAATCTCAACCGCTCATCATTTTGACATTTTCTGTTCTGTTTTCCTTATTGCTTTTGCTCTTTTCCCTGCCACGGTTACTGTTCTTTAAACTCTTACTTGCTGGCAATGTCCTATCACTTCTCCATTTTAACGAGCAGCTGCTGGTTCGGTGAGAATTTTAAAGTGAGATTATTAAAATGAAAATCACGGTAAAAAGAAAATACCCATTTTGGGCTCCACGTGATCTCACTAACTTTAAGTTTTATAAGGCTCTTAGTTTCTCTCTCACGTGAGAATACTTTCCTTCTCCCATGGAAAGTATAAAGCTTAAGATTTAGTAATACCTATTTTTTGTTAAAAAGATATTTCCTTTTCTTTTGTTATTTTAGTCTTCCTTCATAAAGACAAGTATTAATTAGATAAAGAAAAGATATAATCTTCTTTTCTTTAGGTCCTCTTAAAGTCAATATATATATATATCTGAAATAATTTATTAATTATAAAAGAAAGTGAGTTATCTTTTTATAATAAATAAAAAGAACATTTGTTCTTAAAGAATATATATATATATATATAGTAATACCTATTCTTTGTTAAAAAGATATTTCCTTTTCTTTTGTTATTTTAGTCTTCCTTCATAAAGACAAGTATTAATTAGATAAAGAAAAGATATAATCTTCTTTTCTTTAGGTCCTCTTAAAGTCAATATATATATATATATATATCTGAAATAATTTATTAATTATAAAAGAAAGTGAGTTATCTTTTTATAATAAATAAAAAGAACATTTGTTCTTAAAGAATATATATATATATATATATATATATGTATGTATAGTATAGGCTAAAGTTATTAGTTAATAGCAACATAAAATGCCTTAATCTTAATATAGATATTTTAATCATAGCAATAGTGTTAACAATGGATAATAAATTTAATAGTAAAACTAGTATTGTACTAAAATTTGATCGGGATATGATTAGTTGTATACTTAACCACTATATTTGTAATGATAAAGTTATAAGTGTTATACACATATTATTCATATTACAAGCAATACTGGTATAATTCGTTTATGTAAATGCTTAGGCTAAAGATTTGGTAGTATGGTTTATTTACTCAATTCATATGATGCACAATGATTATATGATTAATGTTGCTTAAATTTAGTAAGTCTTTCAAGAACTAGAATCCCTAGGTAATGTTGGAGCAAAAAGGTTGATAGTAATGTATCCTTCCAATATCATTCAATTTAGAATATTTAAGCGAATTTTTCAATAATCATTGCATGAAGGATTTAAAGAAATATGATAATTGTCTAACTTACTTGATGATATTTAAAGGCTACATGATTGTCAGGTATTTTGCATCAAAGGATTAATATTTGAATTCCTTATTCAATATTAGATTTGATAATTCAGATCTAGCATTTGATTTGGACAGGTTGTGGATTTTGTTATTGTAATATTTTTATCATATAGTTAGTTTTTCTACTCCTCTTACATTTTAAGGACCCTATAGGGGGATTTTCTCTTATAGTGTTATAACTTAAAGAATAGGGGGCATGATGTATTTTGAGTTAGGAATTGATTCTGGTGTATGTAAACATTAGTGGGATTATGTTGTTTCGAAGTAAAGTTATATATTGATCCGAGGGGAGATACCCTCATTGTAAGTAACCCAAATATGGGATGCGAAAAGTCGAACTACGATTCCTCTATGAATTATATACATAGGCAAGGTCGTCGGAGACGAGCCCCCAAGGAATTAGGTCGGGCCCTTAGGACTGTTTTGTTTTTGAGTCATTATTTTAGACTTGTCTTTTTCCCTCGACATTGTAAACTATCGTTGACTTGTATAGTTTGTCTTGGTGAACATGTGCTAACTACCATTGATCATTTGTGTGTGCCAAGTCATGTAGACCTTGCAGGAACATGTATTGGGAGTGAGGAAACTTTAGTACGATGGAATGTAAGAGGTACGTTATGTCAACCCTAAATAAATAAACTCCAATGTTAAAAATAGTAAATCAATTTTATCCTTGCTTCTAATTAGTGAGATCATTGACTATAATCGTATGTAGTGGATTATGTTGTTATTGTCTTAAAAGTAAACAAAAAAGAAAATTATTGCAAAATTAGTTAAGATTGTCATAGTTTTGTTAGGATGTTTAGTGTGTAGATTTTGGTGTTCTTGTACTTGATGTACTCTTCCCATTGTTATAAGGGGAGCATTATGTAATGTATTAATGTAATCATGATGTGTTGTATCTGTGGAATTATGCTCCACAATTGTATTATGGAACTAAGAAATTTAATTGTAATAAATGATGAATATCTCTTCCTCTCTTTTAAGTATGGATGATTGTATGATATAATTATGTAATCTTGGTTGTGTATTCACTTTTTCTTCATAAAAGTTTATGATTCGTAATGGCCGTTTCGTGTACCCCAAAGGACGTGAATGACTTTGTAATTGCATAATTTATTTTCATGTAATGCATGTACGTATTCATCGTACGCAATGTTTCGCTAAAAAAATATTTAAAAAAATAAAAATATTGTGGTGTTTTGTTGTCCTTTGGGGTTCACACGGCGGGGCATTACAGTGGGGGCTAAATATAGTGTAGAAAATTGTATACATTTACAATTTCACAATATGTTTGGGTCGCTTAATTTATTGGACTTAATTAAGCTTTGAATTTTCAAATTATTCATTCCAAAGCCTTATTCTTACCATTTTTTGAAAGGGGGACCATCATTAAATAAATGCATTTAATAATTAAATTTCCTTAGATCATGTATGCTCTAGAATTTTATGCTATGACCCATTCACCCATGGGAAAATGGGTCCCATTTATGAGCTAGGACCTAAATTAAAATATGTTTTTGACAACATTTTAATGATAAAAATTTAAATTGTAAGTGTCAGCTTCTGCAATCTAATTTTCGGGAAATTGGATAAACAACTATAAATACCTAGTCTTTTGATTAGTTGAAATCTAACACTTAAGGAGAAAATTTTGAGGAGAAAATGGTATTGTCAAGAGCATTCAAGAGTAGAATTATCAATCATTTTTAGCAGCAATCAAGATCCTAACATCATGTCAAAGTTTATGTGTGTTCATGTTGTCTTGTGAAGACTAACAAGTGTTGTAGGTCCTCATGCATTCAAGTATTCAAGAAAATCTATCAAGAAATATCTATACCCTTGGAGTTATATGTTTGAATTCAGTCCTTCAAGGAAGCCATTGAAGGGTGGCGAGTTTCAAAAATTTGTTCATTCATCATTTCCTTCCTTTCCAATCAAGTTTTATCATTGACATTTCCATTGTGAAATTGGGATCACTATTCATAGAGTTTGAATAAGGCAAGCCCCTATATGGCACCATTTTTTCCCCCTCTTTGTGTATGTGTAAATTATAGGTTGAAGAAGGATTGAAGAGATCTTGAAGAAAAAAATTTCATTGTTGCATTTGTTGTCATCATTCTTGTCAACCTATAGAAACTAAGCATAATTCATTTCTAACATTCTGATAAATTTATAGGTGGAAAAAAAAGCTCAAAAACCTAACACCAGAGGACCCAAAAAGTTTTTCAATACCCCCTTTAAAGGATCCATTCACCATTGGGCTAATGAGTCCTTGTAGGCACATCAAAACCAATTTTTTTGAGTAGGTTTTCTATCCTCTACATTTCCTAGATCCACTTGCAAACTTTTATTTCTATCTATTAGTTATTAGGATCTTGCATTTCATGTATTAGGGAATATAGGATCATTAGTTTAATCATTCTAAAATATTTTGAATCCATTCTAATCACCCATTAGATGTAGATTCAAGTCTGATTGTCTCAGGTGTTGAAAGTCAATATTTTTACCTTGTGATCTACATCTCCAATGAAATGTGGAAAAATGCCACCCTTACATCCTAGGTTCTTTGCATTTAGGACCTAGGATCCCTTTTTATTCATTTCAAGGTGAAGAGTAGAAAAAATAAGGTTAAATTCATAAGGAGATATGGTGATGTGTAGTTTTAATGTTTGTATCCCTAATGTAATGCATTCTAATAAGAAAAAAAATCATGTTTTGAATCTATTTGTGCTAGGAGTTGTTTAGGCTACATGATTGGGCTATTTAGTAAGACCCCCTAGTCACAACTGCATCAAATAGTATCAGAGCATGATTTAATCATTGGGGTATGTTGAGGAGTGAGATGTGTCAAGTGTGTTGAGATGATTTATGTGAGAGAGTTTGCAGGATGAAATTAAGTTGATTGTCCTCCAATATGGATTGAATCTAGGTAGAATGTGTAAGGATGTGCTCCATAGTGGAAGTGGGTAGAGGAAGCATAAGAGGTTCATCTTCTAAGGTTATTTTTGGGTAGAGGATAGGTACATTTGATAGCTCATTGGTTGTCCTCTAGCAAAGATAATTTTGGGTAGAAGGTGTATGAATTACTCCACTAAGAGAGAGTGGGTAGAGGGAGCATCTTCCAAAATATTTGTTGAGTAGAGGATAGGGTGTGAGTGAGAGTTTTGTTGTAGGTATGAAAGAGGAACTTTAACTATTGAGATATATTTGTGAGTTTGTGTGTACCTAAAGGTGTGTGTAAGATAAGGTTGTTGCATGCTACAAAAGTGGAGAAGATGGAAAAGAGGAAGAGAATGAGGTTAGCAGTGGAAAATGATTTAGGAATTTTTGTGCTTGTGAGGATAAAGAGAATTTTAATGTTTGATATTATGAAGATGAAAATGACTAAGAAAATTGAGGGAGTGTATAATAGTGATGGAAAATAGATGGGAAGAAGAGGAGAATATGGGTTTATTTATAAGTTAACATGTGTGTATAGAGAAAAGTGAGTAAGGAAGAGAAAATGAAGGTTGATGAAATTGAAGAAGACATCTATAAGGATACAAAATAAGGTGGAGTAGAATCAACAAAATTTCCTATTGAAGGCATGGAGGAAAAGGAGAAATGAGTTAGAGATGTAGAAAAGGTAGAGGAAAATGATATTAAAGAGAAGAATAGTGAAAAATATATTGAGTATTCTTTGGAGGACATGGAGAGGCTGATGGAAGATGTTGCAACAGTGGGTGAAGTAGAGATGGATAAACAAGTGGTTGTTAGAATAGAAGATTAGTATATAAAGGAGTGTGAAGAGTCAATGAAAATGGAAATTTGTAACTTCCATGATTTGTATGCAATGTGTTGTGGAGGATGGTGTAGAGGAGGATGAGGAACAAAGAATGGAGTTTTAGTGTAGGAGGTAAAATTGTCATGGATTGAATCTCATGATAGAGAAGAGGGGAGAAAAGTACATTTGGTTACGTAGGAGGTCAGGCTATGGCGGGTTGAATCCCATGAGGAGAAGGAGAGGGAAGGTTAGAAGAGGAAGAGGGATGAGAGGATACAAAATTGGAGGAGGTTGGGCTATAATGGGCATAGGTTCAAGAGAGGGAAGAGGGATGTAGAAAAAACTAGGTGGAGGACAATACTTGTTCCAATGAAATTATAGAAGAGGTGAAGGAATACGAATTTTGATGAACCTACTTCACTGATGGAGTTTGCTACAAGTTTTTACAACCTATAAGGGTATTTCTACTATCCAACTCCGTTTTGTGATCCAAAGATCACAAAATTTTCTTACCCTAGGTGTTTGATGCAAGGGTATCCAAGGTGCAAGGGAAATCTTCCATCAACTAAAAGATTTCAAATTTTAATTAAGTTTTGTTGTGTTTCCTTTGATTTTGGGTTGTTGCTTTAGGAAAATTTTAGAGGAAATTTAGGAAAAGTAAGAGAATCACCTTGTAGAAGAGCTTAATGGATACTTTTAATTTAAATTTGGTGAAGATTGGGAAAAAATTGATGAAGTTATGACTTTGTATGTTTTTGGTCTATTACTGGCTTTTCTAACTTTTGATCTACTACTGGCCTTATGTGGATGTTTGATCTACTACTGACCTTGTGGAAATTTGATGGTGAACTAGCCAATTTTAACTAGTTCCAACATGTTTGATTGGTTTCAATTTGTATTCCCACATGATTGATAACATACAGTTTATCTATATGTATGGAAATATCATGATCAAGTGAATTGAATTCTCTTGTATTGAGCCAATTAATTTAAGCCAGTTCTAATGAATTATTCCACACAAGCCTATTTTTTATGGATCCTTCCACACTTGTTGTAACTTCCAAGCTATCTAACCTTGTGAGAGCTTCCTAACCATTTGGTCTTGTTAGAATTTAAATTTCAATAAAATTTACTGAAAGCTTATGGCCATCTAAACTTTGTGGATAAAATTAAACACACTAAAAATTTAACGTTTTTCGATCAACTCATTTAGATGAATAGTCCCAATAATGATTTCAGCATGATGTAATTTGAATTCGGGCAAATGATGATGTCACCATGTACGTATTGCATGGTTTTTCCATCCAACTAAACCTACTACAAGAATTCTTATTGGAACTAGCCATTTGTGGATCATTTGTTGGCTACTACATCTACATTATTTTTTCTCATTTTTACTCTTGAAAAACTTTCACATACTACTACACTTTCATTCTTATAAAGGTTTCAATTGCAAAATAAACCAATTTCAGATTTGATTCTATTTCCTTGGCCATTAATTGATAAAAGGAAGATCAAGGGACACATTTAGGGTCTTTTAGGGAAGGTAGAAATAACAAGGTTGAATCTATAAGGAGATATGGTGATGTGTATTTTTTGACCTTTGTATCCCTAATGTGATGAATTCAAATAAGAAAATAAAGCATGTTGTTTGAACTTGTGTGTGCTAGGAGTTTTTTGGGCTAAATGATTGGGTTGTCTAGTAAGAGACCCTAGTCATGACTATATCAATTCTTCCTATGACAAGAATAAATTTGTAGTGACATAAGAGGCAACAAATATGAAATATTTTCATATATTAGGCTTCAAACAAAATTTTCAACCTCTTTTTGAAAAATATCTATTGATATATCCTCAACACCACCAATTTTGTAACTCAAAACTTCCAACTTAGGGCTAGCCAAAATATTCTCCTCTAATGCATGTTCATCAATTAATGATTCACCATTCAAAAGTTTAAAATATAGTGCATGATTTGGCACATATTCATTCAAATATAATTCTTCACAATCACTGAGTGGAACTCTTTTCATCTTAACTTCATGTATATTTTGTTGCTACATGCAATCATTAGAAATCAATGAAAAAAAATTCCTACCAAAGAATCTTTACCTTCAATTTACAATTCTTTGATTTTCATGGTGGATTTCTCCATGTTTTTTTTCTTCTCACTTTCCTATATCTTTGTTTGTTTTTCTTCCTTGACATTCTCTTGTGATTTTTTTTTTGGTGTACCCTTCACTATTTTAGGTTCCTTGGAAAATTCTTTCACTTCTAACTTTTTCCCATCTTCAGTAGTTTTCTCTCTGTCATTCTATCTGTATACGCATAAAAATGGTCATGTCTATAATCCTGACAATTAATTAAATATTTATTATTTAATTAGTTTTCTAAAGTCCTCTACATATGATTAAATTTAATTAATTTAATTATATTGTTCATTCATCTTATTCTTCTTTTATAATTAAATAAATTTACTTTATTTAATTATTTTCATACGTTCACTTAATTAATTAAATAAATACATTCTATTTATTTAAATTAATTATCACTGTTTGAATTTAAATTAAATCTTTTGATTTAATTTAAGTTTAAATATTTCCCCTTTCTTCTATTTTAATTCTTCTTCTAATTAATTAAATGTTTCATTTAATTAATTTCATAAAAGTGATTTAATTAAATAGATCTTATTTAATTAAAAATATCTTATGATTTCTTTCTAAATTCAAAATTAGGTATTTTAACCTAATTGTGCAATCTTCTCATATCATAATTAAATATTTTATTTAATTATGAGATATTCTACTTTTTTTCAATAAAACTGATTAAAGCTCTTTTCTCACCACAAGTTTTCTTCTGCTTTTAAAAGCTTAATTAAATATTTTATTTAATTGAGAAAAGCTGAATGTGCTCCACAAATAAATAATTGATTTTTTTTAATTAATTATTTATCAGCTTTTAATCTTTCTTTTATTCTTATCTTCTCTTCTTTTTCCTCTTTCATAATAAAATAGAAAAATCTGTTTCTAGGGTTCTTCTATCTTATCCTTCAGTTTCATCTTTCTTCAACCGTTTGATCTGTCAGGAATTATCACAATCGTCAATCGAGACAGCCAATCAGAATCAGTCAGAAAGCCCTATAAATACTTGTGTGAATCCAAACATTGATAATAGGCAAATAGGCAATTAAGTAGAGTTTATGCATTTAATTCATTTAGTATTCATTTATCATAGCATCTTGCTTATTTCAAGTTTCTTAGCTAAAATCATTATCATAGCTTAATCATGCATTCATATCATAGCAAAATCTCGTTCTTTAGGAAGACAATTTGTTGAGCCTAGCCCTTAATCTGAGAACACAAGGCTGGAATCTATAAAAACACTAAAGATAGAGGACGATAGGATGACAACAGGAACAGGATACTGAGTTTGCACATTTCTACTCCTTTTATAGTTTTGTTTTTGTTATAATGTTCTATTGGTGTGTTTGAACTGATTTTAATTCTTACACTCGATTTTCATACACACATTAAATGGCGCCCACCGTGGGGCCTTGCCCCATTTTTAACATTTATCTGCAGGTTTTCTGACAGGATTTTGCATTCTGGAATTCAACTTTCTGACAAAAATTCTCGTTTTAGAGAATCCAAGGGTTTTTCTGTAGTGCAAACAAGGGTTTATGAAGTGCATACAAGGCTTTTAATGGTGTTTTTTTTGAAGGTTTTTACTGACTTTGTTTTGCAGATCTAACAATTTTTGGACAAAAACCGCAGGTTTTACAAAGTTCTTCATATCTTCTACCTGGCTACGAATTTTTTTACAAAATTTTTACACAACCTTTTGCATCATCTAAAAAGACTACAGTAAAAAAATTGAGGGTTTATCATCATTTTTGTGGAAGTTATTTCGATTTTAATTATTTTCATAAATTTGACTTTCTGGACGCACATCGACGAATTTTTCAGAATTTTTTACATTTTTGAAAAGCTTATGAAATTCTAATGAGGGTTTATGTTTTACATATTTATTTTGGAGGTCAAATACAATGCGAAAAAGTTCGATCTTCTTTTTCTGTATGGTTTTCATAAATCCGCGATTCTGAGAGCAAAACAGGGAATTTTTCTTATTTCTTTACATTTCTAGAAAGCTCTCAGAAAATTAGCAGGGGTCTCTTCTTTGATATTTCATTTTTCAGATCAAAATATTGTCAAAATACTAAAATATAATTCGGCTCTGTCAAAAGTATCTGAAATTGAAATTTTCTGATGAACTTGTCTTTTTCTTTTCTTTTTCTTTTCTTTGGCTGCATTATAATATTGTTTTTTTTATCTTGTAGGTGATCATAAGGAGCTCTAGTAGCAGCAATATTATTCACATCAAAAATTTGGAAAGCGAAAATAACCAGGTGCACTTGTTTCATCATTCATCTCTTAATCTTGTTTGTCACATCTTTCAATTTGGGACATAAAATAAAATCTTGTTTGATCACATCATTGCAATTGGTTTAAAACAAAAAATCTTGTCTTCAATCACATTTCAAAAATTGGGTCTAAAATTTACCATTGTCTTCCACCACATCTTGATTTGGGATCTAAAAAGAACGAGTACTTCATTGTTTTCTTCTAAACATTTCAATTTTTTAAAGGGAAATTAATCACTGTGAGTGTGAATCAAGTGTGTGTGTCTTCCAAAACACCTCACTTGGTTCGCTTTTGTCAAAACCCTTTTTAGGAGGCCTGCTTGGAGCACACACCCCTCCAAAGGACGACCTCAATTAAAGTGTGAATCGAAAGACACGCTTGTTTGGAAGTTGAAATCTTGTCACTCTGAGCTAAGCCCCAAAGAACTTTATACCTTTGGGAAGTGAAGGTGAAGGGTGGGTTACCCCTTTCTCCCGGCTTATTGGCAGAATTTTTCTTTCAAGATCATCCCTAGTCAACCTTGTGAAAACTCACTTGAGACCTAATTGGCCATACCCCACTTGACTAGTCATCAGGCTTGTTGTTGTGTATTCAAGTGTTTTCTTAATCATAACATCTAATCTTGGAAGATAAACTTATCATTGTGCTTGGTGTGTGTGTTCATGCATTTACATGTGAAATATTGTGTTTGATAGTGCCCAAGTCAAACTTCCAATAAACACTTGCCACATCATCCAAATCATACAATCTTGTCATTCCATATCATATCCTAATCATCATCATCTCTTTAATCCAATCAACATCATTTTACACCATGGAAACATGGGAAGATATGGCACAAGAGTTTGTTCACATGCTTCACACTCTTAAAACAATTCAAAAACCTTTGCCCAAAAAAGTCATTCACAAACTCCATAACATGATACAAAAACTTCAAGCAAACAAGTCACCTCAAATCCAACACCTCGTAATTCAAGCCCAATACCTCCTAGCCACATGTCAAATCCAACAACCACAACATCATCCCCTATCCATTCATTATCAACCAATTCCACCTCAACCTAATGTGTCATCCCTTTCCACTTCATACCAATCTAATCAATCCACTTCTTTGAATGGCAATTCCACATCAACCTATCAATCCACATCACAAAAAACAACATCATCCAAATTCAATATTCTTGAATTTTTTGAGAAGCCCAAATCCAAGCCATCAAATAAAATTGACCAATCTAATCCATCTACTTCTTTGCATTTCAATGCCACATCAACACATCCATCAATATCACAACAAGAACATAGGAGCCCAAGTCCACCTGGGAAACAAAATCAAGAGCCTTTAAGTTCTCATGCAACCATTGACAAGGGGAACACTAATCTAGGTCATTCACCCTCTAAGTATATCATACCACTATCCAATCAAAAGCCTATCCATAAGCCACCACAACTGAGTCCTGATTCATTGGCCTCTTTACTTTCTAAATCAAGTCACACCCCTGAATATAGATATATAAAAAAAAATATTGATGGGATTACCTAAATCCACCCCTACGCCTCCAAAGGATGTGACCCAAGGGCTACAAGCAAGGAATCAAACATCACCATGTCCTCCAACACATATACTTGAACAAAAAAAAGAGTCCTCAAACGTCATGCCAAGTCCTTCAAGTCAACCATGTCATCCACAACCCCTTGAGTCAATTCAAGAGTCTCATGTCATAAGTTCAAGTCACCCTCTTTCATGCTCCTATGTTGTTGACCATCAAGAACATGCCAAGTCTCTCCATGAGAAATCCATTTCCACTTCCCTTCAAGAAACCCAAGAGTTATATCAAGAGTCTACTCTCAAGCATGTGGAAACATCAAGCCCTAGTCCTAATCAAGATCAAATCATTTTCATCCAACCTATCCATAATCTATATCATTTTTATGATCAAGATGATATCCATAATGATGAAGAGCCTATCCATGAGCAACTTGATCCTATACACATCCATGAGAAAGATATTCCAAATTCACCTCCACCTAGTCCTATCCATGATCTATCAACATCCACTTCCCTTGATGAGACATATGCCTCCCAAGCCAACATAGAAGATCAAACAAATACCTTGGATCTAAGTGAACACAATGCTAATCAAGATCCTAATGATCCTCCATCACCCACTATCAACCCCATTGCAAGTCCTCCATCATATCCTAGTGGTCTTTCCACCCTCATTCATGAATGTTCCTCCTTAGAACAACAAAAGCCATTATCTTCCCTTGCTTCATCTTCTCCATCCAAGAGGGAACTCGTGTCTAGTGTTCTACCTACACCTAGTCCCATTGTCCATTGCACACTCCAAAACATGAACCACCAAGGTAAAGTTCTAGACCTTCATGAACAAGATGTTTTGGAGCCCATCCATGTCAAAGTCCCTCCATGCTCTTATGACCTTGGACCTACACCCCAGGGACAACAACCTAAAGATGTTGGTACTTCTTCCATGCATCCTAAGTCCACTTTCCATCATAAAGCCTATCGTATCCCTAAAACATATGTGGCCATTCCCCCTCCATCATCCTACAAATGTCAAAAGCATGTGACCATACACCTTCCACCATCAAACCTGCCACCATTGCTTCCAACTCCTAATATCCCTCCATCAAATTGGCCACCATTGCTTCCAACTCCTAATATACCTCCATCTAATCTACCTCCACTTCTCCCAACACCTAATATCCCCACCATTCAATCCTTTTATCCATTTATCCATAAATACTCTAAACATCTTAATCATGACCAACAAAAGCACACATTGTATAAACATGAAGTTTCCACCCATTCCACCATATCCATGGGATTCACAAGAAATAATTTCGATACCTCTACTTGTAAAGTCAAAAATCCTAAGGGTTCTCATGCCTTAGGACATCAATACAAAAATTCAAGTCAAAATATATCCAAAAAGCTATATAAGCCCATACCTCCAAAAGCAAAGGCCAAAACTAAAATGGTTTGGGTACCTAAGAAAAAAAAAATCAAGTTAAATGAGGCATTTACATCACAAAAATCCCAACCATCCACTTCCATCCCACATTCTCATTCCATTCAAAAGTCTCAAATTCCTAAAACCCACAAGCAAAATAAAGATCATAAAAATACTAAGTCTATGTGGGTACCTAAATCACTTCATCCACCACCTCCTAAGAAAACATCTCCATTGCTTCCTACACCCCATCCACATCAAAAGCTTCAACGTTTATCACAGTGTGTACAACCATTGGTCATGGTTCCCTTCCATTTCACAACAATCCCACATACCTCCATCCACCCATCCTTCAACTACTATCCTACATATCTTCCCAACCACCTTCCTATGGTCCATGCTTTTGTATAAACCTTGCATCCATCCTTTTACACAAGTCCTCTTCAATCCACATCATCATCCACTATTCCCCATCCATTCTTGCATAAGCCTTTCATAATCCACCATCTACCTAATCCATCCCTTACCAACATCTATGAGTACTTGACATGGTCCATGCAATGACATCCATATCTAGTGGGACTGTCACCTTTCACAGAACTAGACACTTGATTCCCTCCTATCCATATTCGCCTTCTCCTATCCAAAAATTCAAAAATTCAAAAATTCAAAAAAAAAAAAAATAAGTAAAGAGAAATCCCTTCGTCCAATGGTGAAAACCTGGTAAACAGGCACCTTGAATAAGTACCATGATGAAAACCTAGCAAATAGGCATCATGCGTAGGTTGATCTTCTATGTCACTTACACTCTGGGGCACAATGTCTTATCTATCCAACCTATCATTTTCATGTCATATCATTTCCATCCTACCTACCATCTTTAGCCATCATACATACCTATTATATTGAGTCCATTCATCCACCCTTCTTCTTTTGATCTTGATGAAGATATGGGGGCAAAATGTTGAAACATGCTTTGGATATCTTTTGATATACCTCATCCTTCCAAACAAGCCTATCATTATCCTATTGCCATAAGCTTTGTCATGAAAATCCTAAGTCTTGTACCTAGAATGGGGCATGTTATTCCTATGCAACATAGTCTTTGGAAATCACATCCTTTCTCTCTTATGATGCATACATCCATTTCATTCACTATGACTTATTATTTCCATCCATGCATATAAATGAGTCTTTTATCCCTTATCCCATCACCCACCTTTTCATCCATCAATCTCATCACCCTTGCACCTAGACTCAGTTTTCCCCTTGTCATTGGTATCTAGCACAAAGGCTACTCAAATTTTCATCCTTTGACACCTCCAAAACATCTAAAAAATCCAAAAAAATCAAAACATTTCAAAAATTTCAAGAAATACAAAAAAATCAAAAAAAGTCCTGAAGAAATACAAAAAAATCATAAAAAGTCCTGAAGAACTACAAAAAAATTAGAAAATATCCCCAAAAATACAAAAAAATTAAATATCCAACAAATATACAAGCAATAAAATCATTTCAATCACATCAATTCTTCTATCCAATCATTCACCTATACCGCCACTACATATCATCACTCATCAAAATAATACAAATGTCCAAATATCCAATGAAACTCATAAAAGGTCAATACATCATACATGATCAAAACTCAGTATACATAATGAATCAAGCCCCAAAAATGGCTAACTAGTCGATGCCCCTGATGGAGCTGGTCCAGAAGGAGGTGGTCTGCCGCTGGTCCCTGCATCAGGATCCTGTCGAGGCCTGGTAACCTCTCTGCCGTGTGTCGATGTCCGGGATCGGGTCCTCGTCCGGCTGTGTGACCTGGGATAGGGATCTCGCCGCTCAGGAGGGCATAGCTCCTCATATCGAACTCTGTAGTACTCTGCCTCTCTGGCTGCCTCAAATCCCTCTGTAATGGCCTCCTATAGGGATGTACTCTCCACAGTACCCATCAATCTCTGCGCTACACCCTCAGCCTCCTGTTCCCGCTGTCTAAAGGCATCCCTCTCCGCTACTAACTGTGCCACCTGAGGATCTGGGGCAGGCATCTGAACCTGTACCTGTGCCGGAGCCTGTGCCTGAGCCTGTGCCTGAGCCTGTGCCTGTGCAAGCTATGCCTGTAACTGCACTATCATGCTCTGTGCCTGCACCAACTGACTCTGAAGCTGTGCCTGCTGCCCCTGAAAGGTCTGCACCTGACCATGCAACACATCTATTTGTGCCTGCTGGGACGAGGATGTCACCCTGATCACAGTCTGTGGCCTGACACTAGATCTGGACCGCCGAGGAATCTGTACTCTGCCGAGACTATCTAATATCTGCTGTCTCTGCCCATCCCCGTCATCTCCATCATCTCCGTCATCTGAGCTGCTCTCCTCCTCCTGAGCTCCACTCTCCTCGCTCTCCTCTCCCTCCTCCTCTCCACCCATAGCCTCCTCCCCTCCACCCATAGCCTGCTCTCCACCTGCCGCACCTCCCGGTATCCCTGCTCCTGGCTGTGGGACTGCTCTGATGGCTCGTGCCTCATCTGGCACTGTAAATCATGGAAAAGGATGCGTATGAAAGTACTGAGCATAGTCATCTGTCATCCCTGCATCAGTATGTCTGGCCTGTCCGCCCATACCTCGGGCTGTAAAGAAGTGTACTCTGTGTAGGCTGCCTGGTAGGGAATGCATGGTCCCCATCCTGTGTCCCCCTTGCGCCGCCCATAATGAGCAACGCCCTGGGGCATCCCCTGCGTGAAACCAAACTGTCTCAGCACCCGTAGTGCCAAAAACCTCTCAATGATAAAGGGCGTCCACCCTACCAAGTACCGCGATCTGCACACAAATGGCATCTCTAACTGATCTGTCGCCCATGCCTCACAGTCTGTGTACGGCCTCCAGATCACTGTATCTACATCATCGAGCACTTGGCCACAAGATTTACCTTGCTCAAATTACCGATAACCGCACTGTAATATGTATATACATACGGCCCTCGCCGGTCTCGCCGGACATAATGGTCCGTGACAAGAATGTGCCCCACGCCTGCATCTGTATAGTGTCACCACCGCCAGCCGGTGGATCCTCTCAGATACAATCCGGCGTGCAGTTTGCGATATATATCTTCATGGCACGCAGCCCCTGTGAAAATTCTATGGCCGAAAAGGACGTCCACTAATATCCTCTTCCCCATCCTATTGTAAGAAACTTTGGACCAGCGGTCCGTCCATGGAAACTCTCCAACAAAGCCGCCAATATCATATTTAGAGCCGGATACTGGGCTGAGTCATCCTGGGCCTATCCAAGATTTCCATAGATACCAGGATCGCCACATATCCGCTGTAAGGCCTCTGTCCCACCGACCTCCTTGTGGTCATAAACCACAAGGGCTCCAACCACCGGGATCCCCAAAATCCGGTACACGTCCTCCGGTGTCACACTCATCTCACCCGTCTGCAGGTGGAAGGTGTTATGCTCGGAATGCCATCTCTCGGCCAAGGCCATCAACAGCCCCCTGTTGGCCCGAATGCCTCACGGCATGGTCAACAGTGACCCCAATCTACAATCTAAAATCACCTGTAACTCGGCCAGTGTCAGCTCGCCTATCTGCTCCCAGCACAAGGGAAACCGCTCTCTGATCTGGAGGCTTTTGATAGCCTCCTATTTGGTCCAAACAACATCACAAACATCAACATATCAATAATCTATATCAAATGCTACATCAATCTATCAACAGGTCTAATCAATCTACTCTACCATCATTTACTATTTATTTTTCTTTTCAGGAACACAAATTAATCAGCACATATTCTTTTCTATTTGTATTTCAATCATGAATGCAAATTTAAATCTCTATTTTGCCATTTGTTTTCTATCGCAGAAAGCAAAAATCTACTCTTTGTTTTTCAATCACGAGAAGCAAAGTTATCAAATCAGTCAATCTCTCATCTACTATTTGTTTTCTATCGCATAAAGCAAAAATCTACTCTTTGTTTTTCAATCGCGAGAAGCAAAGTTATCAAAATTCAAATCAGTCAATCTCTCATCTACTATTTGTTTTCTATCGCAGAAAGCAAAATCTACTCTTTGTTTTTCAATCGCGAGAAGCAAAGTTATCAAATTCAAATCAGTCGATCTCACATCTACTATTTGTTTTCTATCGCAGAAAGCAAAATCTACTCTTTGATTTTCAATCACGAAAATCAAAGTTATCAGTTCTCTATTTGATTTTCTATCCTATCAACATGATGATCCGACAATTTATCTATCTATTGACTAAAGAAGCAATTTTCATCATTCTTTTTCAGCAAATGGCCATTCTGGGAAAAATTTCCTAAATGCGCAACTCTGTTGCTCATATGCGCTAAAAACCCATATGCGCCATAGTTTTTGTCAAAAGCGCAACACTGTTTCCTAAATGCGCTAAAACTTCAAATGCGCAACTCTGTACCTCGTATGCACTATTCTATCTATCAAATGCGCAACTCTAGCATTTTTTTGACCAAATCCTAAAAGCGCCGTTCTGTGCCCTAGATGCGCTAAATCTCCGACCTCGCCTGCTTTGACCTATATGCGCAACTTTATCTGTCAGGTGCGCTAAAAGATCAATTTTTGACATGTGCCTAAATGCGCTACGGAAAACCCTAGATGCGCTAAACTATTTGTCGAATGCGCTAAAACTCTACCTATATGCGCTAAAACGTTCCAAAAAATTGCAGTCCGACTGGAAATCAATCCATAATCGATCACAAATGCGAAATTTAACAACTTAGAGGTTTCGAATCACTCACCGGTGGTCCATACGCTGCTGGTCTCTGATACCGTCGCGCTCGCTCGAACCTATGTCTGTGCAAAGGGATCACCATTTCGCCAAGTCACTGTCAGAGCTCAAAATTCACTGTAGCTGCAGGGTGAAAATGACACCTCATTTTACCCCTTTTACCTTATAAGGGTCTTTTCAGGAGGGGTAGTGGTGGCATTTTTTCCATTTTTCATCCTCTTTTTCACTGGGGCATCAACCACATTATCTATCAGGAGCTAAATCACTGTTCCTCATCAATTTCTTTTTCCGTGATTTATCTCCCGAGGGGGCATCATCAACATCAAAAATCGGAAACATATCAGGGGCAAAATTTTTTATTTTCTTTGAAGTAATATGTTTCACACATCACTTCAAAGAGGGGCAAAATGTATACGCATAAAAATGGTCATCTCTATAATCCTGGCAATTAATTAAATATTTATTATTTAATTAATTTCTTCTAAAGTCCTCTACATATGATTAAATTTAATTAATTTAATTATATTGTTCATTCATCTTATTCTTCTTTTATAATTAAATAAATTTACTTTATTTAATTATTTTCATACGTCCACTTAATTAATTAAATAAATACATTCTATTTATTTAAATTAATTATCACTGTTTGAATTTAAATTAAATCTTTTGATTTAATTTAAGTTTAAATATTTCCCCTTTCTTCTATTTTAATTCTTCTTCTAATTAATTAAATGTTTCATTTAATTAATTTCATAAAAGTGATTTAATTAAATAGATCTTATTTAATTAAAAATATCTTATGATTTCTTTCTAAATTCAAAATTAGGTATTTTAACCTAATTGTGCAATCTTCTCATATCATAATTAAATATTTTATTTAATTATGAGATATTCTGCTTTTTTTCAATAAAACTGATTAAAGCTCTTTTCTCACCACAAGTTTTCTTCTGCTTTTAAAAGCTTAATTAAATATTTTATTTAATTGAGAAAAGCTGAATGTGCTCCACAAATAAATAATTGATTTTTTTAATTAATTATTTATCAGCTTTTAATCTTTCTTTTATTCTTATCTTCTCTTCTTTTTCCTCTTTCATAATAAAATAGAAAAATCTGTTTCTAGGGTTCTTCTATCTTATCCTTCAGTTTCATCTTTCTTCAACCGTTTGATCTGTCAGGAATTATCACAATCATCAATCGAGACAGCCAATCAGAATCAGTCAGAAAGCCCTATAAATACTTGTGTGAATCTAAACATTGATAATAGGCAAATAGGCAATTAAGTAGAGTTTATGCATTTAATTCATTTAGTATTCATTTATCATAGCATCTTGCTTATTTCAAGTTTCTTAGCTAAAATCATTATCATAGCTTAATCATGCATTCATATCATAGCAAAATCTCGTTCTTTAGGAAGACAGTTTGTTGAGCCTAGCCCTTAATCTGAGAACACAAGGCTGGAATCTACAAAAAAACTAAAGATAGAGAACGATAGGACGACAACAGGAACAAGATACTGAGTTTGCACATTTCTACTCCTTTTATAGTTTTGTTTTTGTTATAATGTTCTATTGGTGTGTTTGAACTGATTTTAATTCTTACACTCGATTTTCATACACACACTATCATTTAAAAATTCATTGAAATTATTTTGATATTCTTGAAATCCTTTCTTAAATTCCATCATGTATTCTTAAAATTTCTTCATCTTTTTGCATAAAAATTTAAATGTTTACCCTACAAGTTGAAAATATCTTATCATTGATTCCACAGTAATGTCCCAAGAAAATATTTTTTCTAATTATTTAAACACATAAGAAACATATAAATTATAAATCAAAATGATATATTGCAAGCCCTCATGAAATTCCTTTTCAAAATAATTTGAAATTGCTAGTAAGATTTAGCCATTCCTTCATAAATGTATGCACCCAATTTGACAAAAAAATCATTAAAATATTGGAAATTATTTATAAATTAAGTATATTTTTATTACATAAAATATCCTACTATAGTACTATAAAATATAGTATAAATAACAACCAAATTAGAAATGATAAGAACAAATAATTATCCAAAAAATACAACACACAAACATAACACTATCACTCCAAATGCACCAAATTAACCAAAAACTCCTAAAACTTACATATATATGATGTAAATATAATTTTGACATGAGAATGGATTGTTATGAAAGTCATAAAATCATCACCATTAGATCATATAATTCTGGAATCAATAACAACAAAATAATTAAAGGTAAATTAATAATCTTATTGGAATATCACCTGTAACACTACCAAACTACACCAACTTGTATTGTGAAAGCTATAGCTCCAAAATAATAGTCTTAGGCCTTGATAAAACAATTAAAGAAAAATGAAATAGAAATAAAAAACCTTTAGAAAACTAAAGAAAATTTGCAATCCAACACCTGCAAACAAACACACCAAAAACTAGTTGAAACTAAAATATTGTGAAGCTTCATTACACTCCCTAGATGATAATGCCCTCATGTACCAAAGGGGTTTTTTCCTCTGATACCTAAACAACCAATTATTTTTTGTACACTAATCACCAATCTCCAATGGATTTCTATCCATAAAATATTATTTGTTGAGTAGAAGTTTCCAAACAAATTTTGACAGAGTTTTGATAATATAAAAAGAGATGTTAATTTGGAATGCCATTACTCCTACAAATATATAGAGGATCAAATCCAAATGACCCACTCTTGGAAGAAAATAAAATAACATGGTTTTCATTAATTTCCCGCTAATGATGCTCACCAATATGGTTGTTGAAATTTGACTAACTAAAACTATAAAATAACTCTAACTATGAAATTTTTTCATAAAATCTATCATAACTATCATCGAATATGCTAGAAATAGGTGTAAAATGATCTTAAAAGTTACTAATCACACAATAGTAAACCCCACACTATTTTTGGTTGTCATCACCAATAAGTAATAAAATATATTTAATATTTTATTTTCCTCATTTAAATATCTTTAAAATATAAAATAATCATGGGGAAAAAATATTAAATATTAAATAAATTATTTTCCAAAATCCTTCCTTAACCAATAAATAATATTGGAATGAGCATTTTTTGATGAAATTTAATTAACTAAAACTAGGATATGCTAATCTTGAAGGCCTTAATCTGGGCTTGGTGGTGGATGTTATAGATATAGAGGGATGAGAATGGTTTCCCTATCACTAATCTATATTATCCAGATACAGATCACCATGTATGGGTTTATAGAGGATGCCTCATCCCATCTAAATTATCTAGATACAAGTCACCTTGTATGGATATAAAGGGATTATTATAACTATATATAGCCATAATCATGAGTGCCAACCCAACTAAACTATATATAGCTTGATTATTCATAATTATTTATGGAGATTAGGACTATAATAGGCTGAGCACCAACTCTCTCTATATAGTTGATAGCCACCCTCACCTTTGACCCTACTTTGTATCTTAATAAGGAGGAACATGCAAAGGGTGTTTCCTTTGGGACCCATGAGGGGAATTTCCTCTAGATCTCCAAGAGAGTTGTCTCTCAACCTCATAAGGGACTCCACCCCTAGGGACTCCACCCCTATACCCCATGATGCTTATAATTATATTGATTTATGCTACCAATTTATTTCCTCCTTGATATACCCAATTTTATTTTCTTGTTCCACTTTTCCCTAAAACCTACCCCCTTATCCTTTCATTCCAAATCATCATTAAAATATAATACAAAATTCCAATTAGGTCACTCTTCTTGTTAATTTTATGTGATATTGAAATACAAATATAATTTGAGACATTGACCTTGAACCACATAGTTTGAGATTTTTCCTCCAAAATTATCTACTCTTTTATAGATAAGTGTTAGATATATCATAATTTTTTCTTTGATCCCTACGTTGATAAGTGTGTCTTTTTCACCTATATTGGTCTTATGTTCTCCTAATATGCATGAATTTTTTCAAGATATGATGTAACCCTAAATTTATCTTTTATTTTATTCTATTGTTCTTTTGTGTGGGTGCATGCATAAAGATGAGGAACCAAAAAGTAGCCTCCCCACTTTTCCCCCCCTAGAGAGCATAACACGAGCATGTTATAATGTGAGCACATTATAAAATTCTTGCGCTATGCTCTCTAGGGGGAATAAAAAGTGACCACACCAATTTTTGGTCCCCTGGAGAGCATAACACAAGTGTGCTATTCTTTATTTTAATAAAAAATAAAAAACTAAGCACTTCTTTAGTTTTATCCCTACTCTCCACCATACCCATGCCCTACAACTTTGTTGAAGTGTACTCATGTTGTGAGATAGGGTTTTCATCACCATTTTTCTACCAAGTCACTGGAAAAATGCCATCATGACATCACCAAGGTGGAAGAGGTATGTTTTTTTTTGTTTTATAGTGTAAAAATTCAATTAAATAGATTTTATTTAATTATTTTTTGAGTGGATTTTGTTTAATTCTAAGGAGTCTATAATGAAACACTAGTTGATTAAAACCTTGATTCACCTCCTCATCAAAACCCTACTGAAGAAAAAACAAAACAAATCCCTCCTTCAATGCCTCAACATCCTTGAGGAACACAAGAAAATATATTAGGCCAAACAAAAAAAATAAGAGAGAACTTGAGGCATTAATTGGAAGGTTAAGAGATCTAGATACAATGAACTCCCATAGGTCCACCATCACTAGTTCACTATAATCCATCATCTCCCACATTGTATCTGTGAGTGGATAAATTAATAGTTGTTCAAAGAAGAGGGAAGAGCTATGACGACTTTATTCAAAAAAAAATATTATGACTGATTTTTTTTTTTTGAAATTTGGCTCATGTTCATTGTTCATTGACCCACGAACTAATAAACCCATACATGACACCTATAGGAGGTTCCCCATCCATTGGTGCTACCACAAAGGGATACAAAACATTTTTTTGGGATAGGTGGTGGATGGTTTTTGACCATCCTTCATGCAATAATAATGAGGTCCCATGATACTTTTTAAGGAAACTCTATCATGAGTTTTTCCTAAATGAGATACCTAATTAATTTGGCATGAGGGAGTTCTATGGTAGAAGTGGGGGATCCACATAGGAGAATGTGGAGGCATAATATGCCAAAAACTAGGCATCGAGATGCCTAGCTAGACCTGAGTTTGAACATGTTGTTATCCCTTCCTTTGTGAAGGAGGGTGTTGAGGTGAAGACCCTAGAGTCCATTAGCTCATTGAATCAAACCCTTATACAAAATCCTAGGCCTTTGGAACAATGTGATGTGGGTGAGTCTTCTAGGGCTCAACATCCACCTCACTTATGTCAAAATTGTAGGTCTTTGTGTTTATGGGTATGAGGATGATCAAGATACACATGAATAGGACACATCTATAGTGGATTGAATGGTCATGATAGTGTTGAATGCATAAGACAACTAAGACGGGGGGTTTGAATCATTTGTACCTTAAACCTTCAAAACCCTCATACACATTCAAATCCACATTAACTTAATTAACCCTTAATCTATTATGATGATTTGGCATGAAAGGAAAATAATATAAATTTAAATAAATCAACACCATACACAAGAGAACACCATATTTACATTGAAAACCCAAGATGGGAAAAACCGTGGTGAGGATTATCTCACAATATAAAGTAATATCAACATTGAATACAATAGGTCTCACTGTCAAAGGGCTCACTGCCCAAAGAAGAAAGGCTCTCTACCAAAATAGATAGAAGATAGAGAAGAATGTTACATAGAGAAATCCATCTCAATGCAATAGGGAAATCCATCACAACATCACCAACATCATTGCAACATAATTGAAGAATTATAGAAACCTTCTATTTATTGTATACAACAATCTAACACATGAAAGATTGCACTACACTTACACTTCTCAAATTTGCGCTCTAATACTCTACACTTTGCATCATTCACATCTTACTTAACTATCTCCACATCCCTCAACAACTCAACTCATATTTATATCATCTTCAACTTTAAAACATTCTCCAAGGTTGATTATGAACCTCAACCATGCAAATAAAAATTAGGTCAACACCAAAACACTTCCATGGTGGATAGAAGTGAAGGTGAGCCACACCGCTCCTTATCTGGGACCCAAAACTATAACACCACACTACAACATGCTTCTACATATAATAAATATCCACTACAATTAGTGTAAACACCAAGGTCGATCATTACCCATGTAAACACCATTAAAATTTTATGTACACAATTAATTTGATTCAACAAAAAATCACAGAAAAAAATATCACCTAAACACAATCTAGAATATTCCATAAACACCTTGAAATACAACAAAATCCTTCACAAAAAAATTTCCTAAGGAATGCACACACCCAATACATTCAAACAACTCTTCCATATAGTACAACTTAAGAAACTGACTTTCGAAGCACCAAACCTCAAAAAAAATTAACTGAAGAAAGATACCAACACTATTAACACCCCTTTAGATCCACAATACCTAAAACCAAACTACAAAGAAATGTAGAGCAATAATATTTCTCCCAAACACCTCTACAATACTTTGTTCACACTGGTGAATACAACTTTTTTACAACAATCTAGCACACCAAATTTTGAGTACAATGCCTCTGAACACCTCTGATCAACATATCTAAAGCACATAGGTAGATCTTCAACCTAGAATAAATGTGGAGCAACACCAAAACACTACTTTGCAACCTAGAACAACATTGCAATACGCTGTTTCCTCTTTTTATGAAATTTTCTCAAAAGCACTTGGAAACTAAGCATCAAGGACACATCCTCATCACCTTCATCACTTACTCAACCATATATCCATAGAAAAAATATTATCAAAGTAACACTATAGGTTGACACTAGTAGCTTACTAATGACAACATAATGCAACTAATCAAAGCATCATCAATGCAATGATAAATATCTACAACTACACATACTCTTGTAACCATCTTCTTCTCATACACTTGACACCAATGACAACATAGGCTCATTGACATCAATGAAAACACCAACTACTCATAATTACGAAAATCTCCCCCTTTGTCATTGATGGAAACAAATGATGTGAAAAACCATCAGACACAACTCTTCTCCATACCTATTTCCTTTTCTATTTTCTCCCCCTTTCATAACTAACTCATTACACTCTCTCCTCCTTTGATAACATACCTTTTTCACATGTCTCATTCTCACCCTTTGACATCAATGGAAAAGGATAAAATATTTGTATGACTAATTTTCCCCCTTTGACATCATTTATCCTTTTCACAACTACTCTACAACTTTCTTTCCTTCAATGCTCAATATACTCCCCCTTAGGAGCACAAACCATAATGCACCAATCAACAAACACTGCATAATAGTAACACTTACTCCCCCTAACTACAACAACCAACAATATCACTACCTACTCCCCTTGAGAGGTAGCCTCCAGCATCAGTCCAGACCAAAGAATGAATCTTGAAATGCATTGGACTGATGCATCTCCCTATGCACCTAGTTCAAAGAAGGAGGGGTAATAACCCCAACTTCTCCTGGAGATACTCAAATGTATCCTTAGGAAGAGCCTTAGTGAATATATCAACAACTTGATACTTTGTAGACACATATTCAATATTAAATTCATTCTCTACAACCTTCTCTCTTAGAAAGTGATACTGGGTTAAGATATGTTTTTTCCTTGAATGTATTACCAGATTCTTTGAAATATTGAAAGAACTTGTATTATCATAGAAGATAGAAATTGGTTCATCATATACCACCCTAATATCTGTAAATGTTTTCCTCATCCACAACACTTGTGTGTAGTAATATGTTGTTGCAATGTGTCTTGCCTCTACAATAGATAAAGACACTGAATCTTGTTTCTTACTTAGCCATGATACTAATTTGCATCCAATAAAGAATACACCACCACTTTTACTTTTCCTATCATCTACACAACCATCTCAATCTACATCTCTATAAGCACCTAGAGTAAAATCAATATCCTTTGGACACCACAACCCATGAATTGGAGTTCCCTTCAAGTATTTGAATATCCTCTTTACTATTGCAACATGTGACTCTCTAGGATCTTCTTGAAATATAGCCAAAAGAAAAATTGCATTCATGATATCTAATCTAGTAGTAGTTAGATATAGCAATCGACCAATCATTTATCTATACTTGCTCTGATAAGCCTTAAGAGATTCATCATTCTTTCTCAACTTGCAACCAGTAACCATAGGGGTACACATCGGTTTAGAATATGATGCAAATACAAAGGAAGAAAACCACATATCTCAGTCTCATTTGTCAAAACTCAAACATTCCATGTTTGCCTATTCATCTTAAGTTCACATTTCCCTTTATTGAACACTTTGACTAAAATTATTAAAACTGAAATTAGGTCCCAAACATCTAATTCAACACTTAAAACAATCTCTACATTCTTGAAACAACATGAGAAAACACATCATTCATTCCATGAAATCAAACTTCTCATTTTGATTGCACACCCTTCACAATCTGACCCCTAATACTTGTAGGTATCATAAATGGACCATTAGAGATAACTCCTAAAAATCTTATCTTCAGTTTGTAATTGCCATTTTGGATTCCTCTTTAAGGGTTTTAAAACATATCTTAAAACAATATAGGTTATTTTGAGAAAACAGGGCTCAACCAGTATATTACCATCCCAAATTAGGCCTACTCTAGGCATGTCAACAAATAGGGCTTATTGGTTTTCTTATCTCTAGACTCAAGTTCATTCAAACAACACTTCAAATAGTTTTCATTAGACCTGTACATGCTTAATAATCCATCATAAGTCCTTTTCCAAAAATATTTTCACAAACCCTAAGCGTTAGGCTTCTTGATTGTCCCTAAAACTCTGCCATACCATGATAGTCAACAAACAATGAATTTAAGCATATAAATTCTCCAAACCCAATCCCAAAATGAAAAAAAATAAATTTAACAACCTGTACCAATCAAATTTTCTCAAAAGGAAAACCTTTATATCATTAAAACTCAAAATATTGACTGTACACAAGCAATTTTCTAGATTTTTCCCAAAAGAGACCTAGGGCATCATTATATCATATGCTAGACATTATTTTGTAGTATAATACTTTGGAATATGAGAGAACGTGTAAAATTAAGTCTTCACACCAAATATTAGAATTTTCCACCGATTAAAATGGAAGAAATGCCATTTTAATTACCCTGTGCTTACCCTAAACCAGAGTTTTACCCACCTGCAAAGATTTTCTCATAACTACCACAAACTAGCATGGATTTTAATGAAACCAAGTGAAAATTAAAGGGGATTCATAGGGATATTATCAACAATGGAGGAGGATATGATTCTTTCTCAATTATTCCCATACAATGGCCTGAAACACAAAAAATACAGAAAGATTAACGGAAAACTGTGCTTTTCATTGAATTTCCTTTCATACATTTATTACCCAACCTTCCTTGAGATTTATGAGGCTATGAAAATTCCTTAAATAACCCAAACCAACACCTAAAACTACCCCTTCAACTACCTGACCTTTCACCTTCCTCCCTTTTACAATTTTTGCAATATTGCTCATGACAACATTTAGCAAATTTTTCAATTTTTAAATTTTATGCCCAAAGACTCCTAAATGATAAAATATGACCTAAAAAAAACTTATTAGGGCCATATAGACCTCATTACAACATTATATGATCAATTCTAAATCAAAATCCTAAAGTTGCCCCATGGAGGCATGATCATGTTTGGGTGCACCTACACCATTCTCTCCAGCCAAAAAGAATTCCAAGTCTTCTTGGATTGAATCATTATATTCTCCTCCTTGTAGTATTTTATGCCCTACCACTTCATCTTCAATTTTTGTTTGAGTTTGTCTATTCCAACTTGCTTCCATTCCATCTTGACTCTGTGAATATTCTCCTTCTTGACCTAAAGTGTTTCAATCTCTATTTGTCCTTCTCCAAACTGTTGCACTTTGATCTTCAAATGGTTTCTTGTCCAAAGAATTATTACAATAAAGAAATGAAATTTTAATCCTACCACAATACCTCCATCTCTCTTTAGGTCTTTTCAAATTTCCAAGACTAATTCATCTTGGATCGTTTCTTCTTCCAACCTTGACAATAACTCAATATCTTCGCCTTCTGAGATCAGGTTCTTTATCTCCGCTACATCTTGATCTTCATGCTTGGGAATTGTTGCAATGACTTTGTCTTCTTCATCCATGAATTATTCTTGCACATCTTCAAATTCCTCTTCTTTCTCTTTTATCTTCATTTGTCTTCTTCTTTTGACAATCTTCCTAATGGGCCATGTAAATCTTTTCTTGATCTTCAAGTGCCAACTTGTTGCTTGTTTGATCCACTGTTCCATCTTCATCATGGACTCTACATCTAATCTTCTCATCTCTTGCTTCGATGATACTATCTCTTTGTCTAACTTCTCTTTCCTCTTTCTCTTATCTCTTTCTTCCTCTACTTGTAAATGCCTTCTCAACACTTCCATCTTTCAAATGGTCTCTAAGAAAGTCTCTCCTTGCTTCACAACTTCTCTCAAATTTCCCTGCCTTCTCTTGGGAACAACTAGGTTCTTCTTAACCTGCACACAACCACAACACAAACCACAAAACCATAAACAAACTCTCTACCCAATACCTTATGTGCTCTAATACCACTTGATGCAAGTACAAAGGAAGAGAACCACCTATCTCAATCTCATTTGTCAAAACTCAAACATTCCTTGTTTTCCTATTCATCTCAAGTTCACATTTCCCTTTATTGAACACTTGACTCAAATCATCAAAACTGAAATCAGGTCCCAAACATCTAATTCAACACTTAAAAAAATATCTACATGCTTGACACAACATGAGAAAACACATCATTCATTCCATGAAATCAAACTTCTTGTTTTGATTGCACACCCTTCACAATTTGACCCCTAACACTTGTAGGTCTCATAAATGGACTGTCAGAGATAACTCCTTCTACAAATATTATCTTTAGTCTGTAATTGCCATTTTGGATTCCCCTTTAATGGTTTTGAAACATATCTTAAAACCAATATAGGTTATTTTGATAAAACAAGGCTCAACCAGTATATTACCATCCCAAATTAGGCATGTTCTAGGCATGTCAACAAATAGGGCTTATTGGTTTTCTTATCTCCAGACTCAACTTAATTCAAACGAAACTTCAAATAGTCTTCATTAGACCTGTACATGCTTAATAATCCATCATAAGTCCTTTTACAAAAGTATTTTCACAAACCCTAAGGGTTAGGCTTCTTGACTGTCCCTAAAACTCTATCATACCATGACAGTCAGAAAACAATCACTTTAAGCATATAAATTCTCCAAAACCAATCTCAAAATGAAAAAAAATGCATTTAAAAACCTTTCCCAATCAACTTTCCTCAAAATTAAAACCTTTACATCATTAAAACTCAAAATATTGACTGTACACAAGCAATTTTCCAGATTTTTCCCAAAACAAGCCTAGGGCATCATTATATCATATGCTAGTCATTATTTTGTAGTCTAAGAATTTGGAATATAAGAGAACATGTAAAAATAATTCTTCACACCAAATACTATAATTTTACATTTATTAAAATGGAAGAAATTCCATTTTGATTACCCTCTGCTTACCCTAAATCAGGGTTTTACCTGACTGCAAAGATTTGCTCATAACTACCAAAAACTAGCATGTATTTTAATGAAACCAAGTGAAAATTAAAGGGGATTCATAAGGATATTATAAAAAATGGAGGAGTATAGGTTTCTTGCTCAATTATGGCCGTACAATGGCTTGAAACACAAAAAATATAGAAAGATTAATTGAAAAAAACTGTGCTTTCCATTGAATTTCCTTTCATACATTTATTCCCCAACCTTCCTCGAGATTTATGAGGCTAAAAAATGAATTAAATAACCCAAACCAACACTTAAAACTACCCCTTCAACTACCCAACCTTTCACCTTCCTGCCTTTTACAATTTTTGCAATATTGCTCATGACAACATTTAGCAATTTTTTCAATTTTTACATTTTATGCCCAAAGACTCCTAAATAGTAAACTATGACCTTAAAAAAACTTATTAGGGCCATATAGACCTCATTACAACATTATATGATCAATTATAAATCAAAATCCTAAATTTTCCTCATGGAGGCATGATCATGCTTGGGTGCACCTGCACCAGAATGTTCCATTCCAAGTTTCTTCAACATATCCTTGACATACTTTGATTGTGAAATGAAGATAAATTTGTATATATAATTTATTTGTAATCCAAGGAAGAAATAAATCTCCCCAAACATAGAAATTTCAAACTCTTTATGCATTTCCTTTGCAAACTTCTTACATATATCTTCATTTCCTCCAAATATTATGTTACCAACATATACAACTACAATCAAGTTTTCATCTTTTTCAACTTTAAAGTAAAGATTGATATGTGTGGTACCTTTATTGAATCCTTACTATATCAAATAATTATCTAACCTTGCATAGAAAGCTCTAGGAGCTTGCTTCAATCTATACAATGCCTTCTTCAATCTACAAACCATATCCAATTTGTCTAATAATCGAAATCCTTATGGTTTTTCTATGTATACCTCTTCTTCCAGTTCTCCATTCAAGAAATTAGATTTCACATCCATTTGATAAATATTGAAATCATTATATGCCACAAAATCCAAAAATATCTTGATAGCTTCCATTCTTTCCACCTGAGCAATTGTCTCCTAAAAAATATATTCCTTCAACTTGTGAGTAGCCTTTGCATTAAAGCCTTTCATTCTTCCTTACTACTTCTCCATTCTCATTTAGTTTTTTTCTGAATATCCACTTAGTTCCAATCACATTTTTTTTTGTTGGTCTTAGGACAAGATCCCAAGTTTGATTTTTCTCAATCTACAACAGTTCTTTTTTCATAGCCTTGATCCAATATTCATCTTTTCATGCCTTAATCACTGTTTTAGTTTCAACTTCTGAAAGTAAACATAAGTTTACCTATTCTTCAATAGCTTTACTTCTTGTTAGTACACCTTTATTATTATCTCCAATGATCTAATCTTTAGAATGATTCGTTTGCACATACTTAGGGGTTTTAGGATTCTTTTCTAAAGCTTATTCCTCTTCAATTTACACTCCTCTTTCTTCAGCTTTTTCTTCTTCCCTGTAAGAAGACTCATCTAATTTATATCCATATATAATCATTGAATTCTTCTATAAATATTCATCAACCTTGACACTTGCACTCTCAACAATATTTCTCAATTTCTAGTTGTAGCACTAGTAAGATTTTCTTCTAGTCGAATATCCAAGGAAGATACCTTCATTAGACCTTGCATCAAACTTTCCTAAGTTATCTTCATCTCTTATGATATAAAATTTTCTTCCAAACACTTTGAAGTACTTGACAGTAGGAATCCTTCAATACCATAGCTCATAGGGAGTCTTTGTACTATTTTCTCTTGCTTGAATTCTAATAAGTATATAAACAATAGTATGAATTGCTTCTCTCCAATAGACTTCTGGTATATTTTCCTCTTTCATCATTGTCCTTACAACTTCTTGATTAGTCCTATTCTTTCTTTCAACCACTCCATTTTGTTGAGGATTCGTAGGGGTAGACAAGTGCCTCTTTATTCCATGATTCTCACAAAAGATGTTAAAATCATTGGAGGTGAACTATCCACCTCTGTCAAAACTCAAACATTTGATTTTTATATCCATTTCATTCTCAACCATAACTTTGAATGCTTTAAACTTGTCTAGAGCTTTTGATATTTCTTTGAGAAAAGTAACCCATGTCATTCTAGAATAATCATCAATTAATAGCATGAAATACATGTCACCTTGAAGAATTCTTACTCTTGTAGGGCCACAGATATCTCTATGCACCAATTAAAATAGTTTGGTAGTAGATTGTTATTTGAATTTGAAGATTCTTCTTGCTTTCTTTCCAATTTGACAAATAGCATTGGTAGGCTTCATAATCTTTGGAAAATCTCTTATAGCTTGAATTGAACTGATTCTTACTAAGTTATCAAAATTGATGTGGCAATTCTCCCATGCCCTAACCAACTTTCATTAATTCGAGTCATAAAGAAATGGCCATTAGCACCCTTAAGCTGATAAAAATTTCCATCTATCCTTCTTCCAACAACAACCACAGTTTTGGATCCTTTTGTGATCTCAAATCCATCATCTTGAAACATAAGATCGTATCCTTTGCTATGCATTTTTCCAACACTCAAGAGGTTATACCTTAAAACCTTAACATAATAACAATCATTAGTATTATTCTCTCCATAAAAACTGATAGAACCTTTTCCACATATCTTAGAAGATGTATCATCACCAAATCTAACACATCCTCCATCATATTTTTAGATTTTAACAAACTTACTCTTGTCACCAGTCATATGATTAGAGCATCCACTACCAATGATAGAGTAATTCTTATCCTATCCAACATCAATAGTAGATACCAAAGTACCTTCAATCTTATCCTTTGTATCCACAAGTCTTCCCTTCACACATCTCTAAAGAGTCAGTACAAAAAGATTCATCTTTTAAAGCCATGAACAAGCATTCATCATCCTCATCTCCATAATCAAATTCATCACCAAAAATACTTGTATCTTCTCTAACATAATGTCTTTTCTTAATTATCTTACTTTTTTTATTTTTTTATTTATTCAAATCTATGTTTGGACATCTTGAAGCATAATTAAAACATTTGAAAGGCGGCTTACCATTGCACTTACCAATACCCTTTGTTGTGCATTTTTGCACACACACCCCGTGAAATGCCCCCCCTTCTTTTCTTTTGCTTTTGCCTCAACTTTGCTTGCATCTATTTGGTTTTCTTTTTTCCTTTGCTTTCTAGCCCTTTGTCTGTGTTTCCTTTGGAATCTTGAGCACCCCTTGAAAACCTTAGAAATTTGCTATGTGTCCTTTTGTGGGTCTTAGATTGTGGATTTACATATGTGGGAATCCATTGGTCAAATGCTAGTGTTTTTGAGCTGTTTGCGAGTTTTACTATGCAGGTCACCACGTGCAGAACTCCATTTGTGGAATTCCACAGTGGTGGCACTATTGGGTCTAGTTTCTACACTATCTTAGCCCACATTGTCTCGGCTTCCACATCCTCTTGACATGTAGTTTTTTAGCTCCTACATCATCGCAACCTAGATTACCTTGGTTTCCACATGACATTTCCTCACATTCACCTAGCTTCCACCTTTTGGGTTTCTTCTTTCTAGGGTTTCACATTAATTGAGGAATCTACCAAATTAATTGCACAATTAATAGTGGTTGTCTATAAATAGGGGGTCACTTTCCCTCATTTTTACATTTGTGAATTTGGTGATTGTGGTTTCCCACAAGCTTTTGGAGAGTCATTTGTGCCTCAGTCTTCATGAGATTGTGCTCTTACTTCACTTAGATTTAGCTAGGTATAAATATGCCCTTGTTACACCTGCATTTTATCAATAAATCAAACACTGGGTGGGACTTTGGCATTGATTGAATTCATAAAATGTCGAACATAAATTTTTTCAACATTAAAACCATTAGATAGAAAATGCATTTTAGAAATATATCCTTGTCATGCCAAAATTTGGCTTGGAGTGTGGTGGCTTCCACACAGGCCAAACCCACATTTTGTGGAACCTTGACTACAGAGTTCCATGGTCTTTGTGTCAGAGTATCAATGCAGCCAATCATTAATCCCTCTTTTTTAATTTCTGCATTTTCTTTCGAGGTCATAAAATTGCTAAGTCTTGAGCCATCAAAATTTTTCCATGGGCTAAATCGAATAAAACAAAATTCTACTAATTCTTTCACCATTGTGGGAATTGGTGTGCAATATGTTGTCTATGGGATGCCATTCATGCCATGCCATTTTATGACATAGAAACTTCTAGCTTCTAGCGTGATGGCTTTCACATTGCTAATTTCTGCATTATTCCAAAAGGGATAAAATGATGAATGTTAAGATGTAAACCTTGGACCATTAATTTCACCATGTGATTGAATAAAATAACTCAAAAATTTACTAAGTATTCAAGTTGTTTCAAAAAGTTGGTTGCGAGAGGCCGTATGAGGGATTCCATTTTAACCATGCCATTTCATGGTGTAGACACTTCTGAATTCTGACTCGTTGGCATCCACAATCAATTTTTCTCCATGGGCCTCTTTTTTGAAAACTCTAAGTGTTTTCATTTCATGATTTTGAATCATCATTTCCCAATGTGCTGAAATTAACAAGCTTCAAAATCACTAAGTATTTGTTTAGAATAGAAAACTCTTTGTGGGTTTCCACTCATGGGATGCCATCTCACTAGCATCGATTAGTCTAGCATGCACATTCGTCCAGCCCACAACCTTGTGGCTTTTGCACACTATTGGACCACAAACCTCCAAAACCCGCAAAATGTTAGAAAATCTCTCAAATTGATAAATTTAATATTTATTTTCTAGCATTTGGTATAATTATGATGATTTTTTATCACATTGATGTGTTTCTTAATCAGACTAACCTCTTTCCTATACTTGATCAAGTTTTACTCATTACATGTTTATGCAAGTTCTATGGAAAATACTAAGGTAGGAAATAGTGAGAAAACAATGAGAGATGAGAAAGAAAATTTGAGGATGAAGTATAAATTTCATGACGTGGAGATCACTTCTAAAATAATTTCCAACTAAGACAAGATGTTAGATATAGACCTTGGGCATGTGAATATCGATGAGTTCCGAGAGTGAACCCTGATAAACCCAAAGACTGATATGGCTCAAAGAATCAAGAGATGTGGTATTACACATGTTGTGGGTTTCCCACCATCCCTCATTAGCCCTAAGCTCATCCATGATTATTGAGAGTTCTACCATAAGGATTCACAGAGAATAGTCACATCAAAAGGATAGGTGGTGGTTGACTTGTCACCTCCAGCTATTGCCAAGGTCTTCTGGATTCCCTCCTTTCTAAAAATGGAGTAATGTTTGAAGGAATATGCAATCAATATTTGGAAAACAAATCCTCTAGCTTGCTCCCAGGTGATCAATAAGAAATGTATGCACACTCCACAACCCAGTGCAGGGAAGTTACCAAAGAAGTTGTATTGAAGTGACTTTATCGAAGAAGTAAATGATTTGGTGACATTTTTGAGCAAGGTGGCAAGCCTTCGCATCACGAATTTCTTTGAAGAATGGATGCACTACTTCATTGAGGAAATACTAAGGGGAGAGATCTAGTTCTATTGGGCCAAAACTATTAGTGACAATATCCCTACCCAATATGTTTCATTGAAGAAGACCTCAAAGTTCTATATGACTTCTTATGACATCTATCTACTGGTGGCTAGCTTTCCATATAAAGGCTTGACATGTAAAGGAAATTTGGGTAAAATCCCCAATGAGAATATTTTTTACGAATGTTATCTGCAATTGCAGTACAAGAACTACAAGAAGAATTGGAAAAGGGTCAATGATGCCTTCATTATGCACATTATTAGATTCTTGGTGAATGAGTTCAGGAACAATATGTATTTCTCTACCAAGGAAATGGTGAAGAACTTTGGTTATTGGTTTATCCAATTTATAAAGTTCACCTACTTCAAAATTGAAGGTTTTTTTAGGGCACCATACAAGTTGATGAGGTATCCTATTGGTAAAATGGTAATGCTAGAACTTACATGATAGTTGTAAACCTCGTACCAATTACTCAATGAAAAAATTTCTTGATTGGAATAGTAAGGGGTAGATCAAGAAATGGATCGATGACTAGATTGCACAATTGGAATATTAAGGGGTAGAGCATACTTATGGAAAATGGGAGTAGGAAAAGGCTCAAGGAAGTGATGATGGAAGGAAAACTAAAGATGAAGCTCCTCAAGGATGTGCTCCCAATACAAGCTCATCGAGCAAGGGTGCCATGTCTCCTCCAACTAGTAGATCTCGAAAGAGAAAGGACATATTAGATAGGTAGCCAATAGAGATGTCTTGGGTCTATGAAAGAAAATTTGTGGAAGGACGAAGGGCCTGGCCCCAAGGAGGAAAAAAAAGAAGGAACATTTATAATGGAAACTATTAAAGTGGAGAAATCACCTCCCAAAGAGGATTCAAAAGCACAATCACTTATTCACCCACTATCACCACCACCATCTACTACACCACTTCCATCAACTTCCTCTTTGCTCCCACCGCCTATATCTTCTCTGCTTGTTGTGGACATTTCTATCCAAATTTCATCCACCATTCTTACCACCTCCATGATTGTGGTTGAATCTTCTTTGTCTACTTCATCATCCCTATCTTCCTCCTCACTTTTATCTCCTCAAACTACCTTTTCAATGCTACCACCTACTCTCCATTCCATCCCACCTTTTCCAACTGCTCTACGAGAATCCATTGTGGCTTACTTGTAGAACATGCCTAAGATATTTTTTGATGCTTTTCTATCTGAGGATGGTAGGAAGATTATGGCTCAACTTTCCGCTACTCTCCCTACTCCTCCTACCTTGGAACAACCCAAAATGGAAAATGTAGAGAAGATCTAGGGAGAGATGCAACAAAAGGAAAAGGGGGACTTAGCTAACATTGGTAATGATTATGTTGAATCTGAGCCTAAGGACCACACAAATGAGCTAGGTGAGGGTATCAGGATCATTAAGCTTGATGAAGAAAGGACTCTAGAGGGGGAAAAAATAGAAGAAGCCTTTGATGAGCATCAACATGAAGAAGAAATACCAGAATATCAAGAGGAAGAAAAGGAAGAGGAGAAAGAAGAAGAAAAGGAAAAGGAAGTAGATATTAATTCTACTCAATTTGAGAAATAGATAAGAAAAGAGCATGTCAAAGATGAGAGAATAGTTGAAAAATTCTTGGTGATAAAGCAGAAATGCAGCAAGAGGAAATGTGGCAAGAAGGGATGCAAGAACGCAAGGTTGCTGCCACATCTTTGGTAGAGAAATTTTTTTCCCCTCTTGGTTAAAATGCCATATAAAGGATAGGGCTCCAGTGATATGTGATCCTAAGGCACACTTTGAGGCTATTATGGTTCGAGTAGGCTAGTAGCCTAAAGAAAGGAAGAAAGTGAAGGTGTGATCACACATGACCAAGGATGCATTAGGTTCTCACATAGTTCATATTGCTACCTCAATAGTAGATAAGGATGCTACCACCATACTTCCTTCAGAGTATTAGGTGACCTCTGTCAACATTGGCCCAACTAGTAGGACATAGGAGATTGATAAATTTCAAGGGTTGGTGGATACCATTCAAAATTGGATGGGTAAAGATCAAGTCACCAAGAAGCAATTAAAGGCACAAGTGGTAGAATTAACTACCTTCATTCAATAGCTTGTTACTTCCAATGAGGAGATTCCTATGAAGGCTCCTACTCCCACAAATTTGTCTAAAGAAGAGGTCAACAAGGTGGAATGAATGAGGAATTGGAAAAATACCACCTTTGATTGGATAGATCATGTTGCTATTGTAGGGGACATGGATGTAGATGTAGGTGTGGAGATGTACAGTGATTTTCTAGTTTTGAAAATGAAAGTCAATAAGGAGATCAAAGAGTGTGTTGATTTTCTGAAATACCATGATCTCACTTGTTTGAAGTTGTAGGTTATCAGAACCTTATCTGTAAAGATTTTGGAAAGAGAACATATTTTTTCCAAAGATGAGTTGAAAGATCCTGAGGTGTGGGAATTTTCTGTTGAATTTCGTAAGGAGGTTCTTGCCAAAGTGCTGCTAGAGTTACAAATAATTGTTGAAAGAATCAATGACTTGTTGTCAGATTGTGATTCATTCTTGGGACTTTTAGCTAGAGTGTCGATGTTCGTAGAAAAGTTAGATGTTGGGGATGCCAAGAAAGCATGGAGAATGAGGATATGAAGGGGAGTTGTTGATAGTTTAGATGGGGACTTTTTGGATTTTGTTGCAACAGCATTCACAAAATCCAATCAATTAATCTAGAAAAGATAGACATGTGTGAACCTGCACAAGGAGTTGATGGGAGATTATAGCTTTATCACATTCAATATCAGTAGAGCTCAACTTCCCTCCTATCAACAACTTTCTAAGGCTTTGATTAATTTTTTAAAATATGTTGTAAAATAAAAGGAAGCTAGAAATATTTTAGTAGAAGATAAATATCTGTAATTTCTAGCTATAGGACAAAATTAGTTACATCATGCACGTACCTAGGTTTGGGGGATTTTGTAGAATATTTCTTAATATAGAATATGTAGGGATATTTTAGATTTTCCTAGGTTCACATGTGATCCTATTTTATATTGGTATCAATTGTAAATGCATTTATTGTACTCTAACCCTAAGGAAATATTAAATCTAGGCCATTGAATTGGATTTGATCCTAGCCATTGATTTGCAATGTAAAATCTATAAAAAGAAACCTCCTCTCATTTGAAAGGAGTTGATGAGAATTATTGTAATAGACATTTTGAAGAAATAAAAAATAAGGCATTGAAGTATTGGTGAATTCTTTGTGTTCCTTGAATGTATGCATGATTGCATCTTCCAATTTTATTTTAGCATTGTTAGTTTATGTTCAATTTTAATGATGGAAAAGTGTTAAGACATTGTGATGAATTTCATTATCATAACTTTTGTGACTTGTTGATGGTAAATTGCTTTGTAAGGTTAGTCTAAGCTAATTTAATGCACTCAAGTTCAACTATGTATATTTATGCATTTATGTATGAATGTTACAGTTTGAAAATATGAAGGTTACCTTTGAAGATTGCACTTGTTCTCCAATATTGTAGGTTACACTTGGTTAAGTAGAGCTAAGTTTTTGGGAGTTGGTCCATCTAAAGAATTAGTCATTGTTGCAGCTATCCTTAGGTTCTTAGAATTAGGATTTCTTTCAAACCCTTAGGATTTTTTCTATTTCCTTATGAATCTATGTTTGAATAGGATTAAGAAAAATCCAAACTACAATATTTGATGATAAAAGGTTGTTTTTAGACTATTGTTCTAAAATTACATCAAGATTTTTAACCAGTCCTCAAATTTTTTGAAACCTCATTGTAGTCCCATAGGCTTCCAATCTTTGTCACCATAAATTCCCTTTGTGATTATGATAAAATCACATCAACAACTAAGTTGTGTTTGCATAGTCAAGACCTAACATCTAGAACCTTGGGGTCATTTTTAGAAGTTTTTTTGAAGAGATTCACCTTTCAAGAGAGATAAAACACTTGTGTTTTATTTGTGTTGTACAATGCTAAAACACTCATAAATAGAATTGGTTCTAGGAGGGTTATTTGAACAAAGATGAAGCATATATGATCATTCTCTCCTCAAAGACTACAAAGAGTAATTATATCTACACCAAAAAAAGGAGATTTTCAGGAGCTTAAAACCCCTACATGGGCTAAGAGAGGTAAAAAGGGGAAAGTTCATCTTTAACACCATATTTCATATCTACTCCACCCTCACCTCCACCTTCTCCATCTTCTAGTTCCACATCATCTACTTCTCCCACTTCATCTTCATCTTCATCACATATTTTGGTTTTTGTACCACAACCATTACCACCTCCATCTCCACCTCCACCTCCACCAATGGATCAGATGGAAATCAACCTATCATCTTTCAATTTCAATGACTACCATGAGATGCCAAAGAATCTTGATAAATTCTACTCGAAGTTCTTTACCAATGATCACAATGGAACCAAATAAAAACATATTAAGATCTTCTAGACAACTTTTCGAGATAGAGTGATTGGACATCAAGATGTGGCCTACATGTTGTTTCCATATTCTCTGGGTGAGGAAGCTTTCTATTGGTTTATCCATTTACCATATTAGTCAATATAGGATTGGAATGGTAAGAAGGACACATTTCTACAAAAAAATCAAAGTTCCTATTATTCCTACAGAGCTGTATAAGAAGTTTTTCTTGATCAGAAGGGAGGTAAATGAACTTATAAGTTCATTTAATAAAAAATTCCATAGGGCATATACTAGGCTTCAATATCCTTATGTTGTAAATGATGCATCAACTAGGGAAATGTGTTGTGAAGCCTTAGAAAATATTACCTCAAATTTCATAAAAAGAGAAAACCCTGCCCGAAAGAGCTTAGTGGATGCAAATACTAAAGCAGTTAAGGCAAGCATTGATTTAGGACAAAATATAATAGGTCCACTTCCTTCAATGGTCCCAATAGTTAATCTGCATCAAATCAAAGGCTTGACCCATGCATTATCTAACCACACTTGAATGTTGAATCAAATTCCACAAATGTAGATGGTACCTCACCCTAGGGCTCCATTAAATAAGACCCCTCCCGCAATCCCTGCCTACTTACAAAATTCTAATACTCCCACCTATCTATAGAATTATGAATTATCTGCTTATTTGCAAAATTTTGCATCAACCCAACTCGTGTATCTTTAAAATTTTGTCCTTGCAAAAACCCCAACTGAAAAGGATAGAATTGATGAGCTGAAAAAACAAAAAAATAAGCTTTCAACTAAGGTAACATACCTAAAAAATTAGAACAACTAGTTGCAAACCTCTTAGAGGAACTTTCAGGCTAATTATAATAAAGATCAGGGCTAAAGTTCAAGCAAAAGTCAAAATTATGAGCGAACGAAAGGTCAAAAGTTTCAAAGGTGGAAAAAAAACTTGGAAGATGTGGCTTTACAATGGAGTACGTACTCCAATCGACCCATCAAATAATTCTAAGAAGCCATTCAAAGGAGTATATTTAGCTGAGGTGGAATTTTTAGGTTAGTATTGGATACAAAATACCAATCAACATTCTGAGCTTAACTATCTTGAATTCTAGGTTGCAGCTAGCATAATTCAGTTGGAAGTATTGAGCACCATGAATGTAGAAAAATTGAATGTGCGTGAGATAGTTCCTTCTAAACCATATGATTCGGTGATGGTGGTAAATCAAACTCCATTTCCTAAAGTAGAGCACAATGAACCTAAGACCAAAGAGCCTACAAAGGATACAGTTAATTCAGAAGATGTCTACAATGAGGAATCTATTTCTCAATTATTTGATGCAAATACCGACTGCTCTGAAGAAGAGGATGTTTAGATGTTGAATCAAAGGAAGACTCTGTATAACCTACAAAATAGGAAAGTGGCAGTCCATTCACTACCTCCACCCCAATTAACAATCTCAATGTCCCTTCGGATCCTAATGCAAGCAACAATCCTTCATTCCCTGAGGTGTTTCCATAGTATTTTGCTAAGGCAAATCAATCCAAGTCTGAAGTTTCCCAGATGGGGGAGTATGTAGCCAAAGAGTTGAAGAAGATAAAGCTAGGCCTTTGAGATTTTGAATTAAGGGTGCTTGAAATTAGAAATGATTTTTTAGATCATTGAATGGAAATTCTCAACCAAATGCTTCACAAGATACAACAATAAGGAAGGTTCTATCTAACACCACTAATAATGAGCTGGTGGTTAGGAAAATCTTGGAAAAAGGAAAAGAAAAGGAAAAGGCTCAAGTTTCTCAAGTGGACACTCTAGTGAGTTTATTTTGAGATAAACTTGAAACCCCTCCTTTTCTTGTTGATTCTACGTATTCATCTTTCTTCTCCTAAGTAGGAGAAAGCATGGAAAAAATCCACCCTTTGTGATATTCTCATAAACAAATTCCCAATGTCTCTAGCTAGCTCATTTATTTTTAAAAGCTTATGGAAGGCTTGGTAGCTAGTGAAACATAAACATGAGCTCAAAAATTGTAATGTTCATATTAAAAATAATTTAAAATTCCAATCCTACTGCTCTCTATGGTAGAATCTAGAACATAAATGCAAGACTCTTTCCCTATTATAGGGGTGTTTTGCCAAAAATTGGAACCATTGTGGCATCCAAACCTTCCATAATATCCTAGAAAAAGGGAAAATAAAAAATTGGGAAAATTCAACTAATGAATTTAATTTAAATGTTGGTAATATTAGAACCTACAAAACTATTGTTGAAGCTTGTAAAGATGCTAAATTTCCCTGGAATTCTATTGATAATCTAGATATTTCTAAAGATCTTGTATGGAGTGATGACACTCCACTAACTGAAATTAAAGTTAAAGTTATTTACAAAGAACTAACCAAAGATACTTCTATCATGGATCATGTCAAAAAAATTTGGGGCATGAACTTCTTTGATAACAAATGGCAAAAGATTTTCTCTTTTTTTGTGGCATAATGTTAAAGAACCTAAGAAGGCTTGCTTCAGATGACAACTCTTGTTACATAAAATTCCTTTTAAGATTAATCACACTGTCGTGGATTTATGCAACAGTTGTAGGACCCTAGAAACAATAACACACATTTTATTTGATTGTTTTTATGCTAAAGAGGTTTGGAATATATTTTTTAATGAAATTTCAATCTAGATTGAAAATGAAAAGATTAGTTGGAATGATGTCATGTTCACTTCTAGAAAATTAAATAAAGAATATCAAACTTTTTGGGATTGTCTTACTACTGAAATTATTTAGCATATATGGAGGATAAGGAATGAGGAAAAGTTTCAAGGGAGTAGAAGGGGTATTAATGAGTCTAATAAAAGACTCAATTTCCTCTCTATTTTGTTGTAGGTAATGGTGACAATGGAAATTTCTATGGAAAAATTTATGAGGCTAATCACAAATGGAGTCATGTTGTAAACAAGTTAGAAGTGAAGTATGGGAACACTTGGCACCATAACCAAGAGGACTCAGAGACTTTCCTCAGAGTGCTAAGGTAATTCCAAAGGGTGTTTAACAAGGTTGCTATGGGTAATGATGCTATCGGAAACCCTAATAGGCCAAGGGAAATCTATAATGTTGTTACCATCCCAATGTCTGAAGACATGTTTGTGGCACAACCTACTGCCAACGAGGTAGATTATGGTGACTCAGAAGAGTACAAAAATGGTTGCAAGGACTAGTTGGTCATGCTACTTCCTTAATAGTTAGATAAATATGTGTTATAGTATACCAGTCACTTTGAATTGAAATCCAAATTATATCATTTTTTGGATATATCTAATATAAGTTAGTTGTTGATCAAAAATGCAATTTTTGATAAATGTAAAGCAAGCTGATAAGGCTTAATATGTTGTATCTGTGAATCATTACTATATTATTAATACAAAAAAATGTTTGTATGATACTCCATTAAGCTTTGCATGCTTTGGAATAGGTCTGAACTATAAAATATGGAATAAGTCAGCCCCAAATGCTCTGACTATGAATTACAGTGAAATTATGAGAGTAATAACTTTTTGAAATCAAATGCAAATGATCTAAAATTTGGATATGATGTAGATGATGTTGTGTAGATGCTATATCCTACTTTGTGAGTTGAGAAATGATAATGTGGTGAAATGTGGAATGGAATTTTGAAACTACTACAAACTAGAATGCAAGAAAAGAAATGTTTTTGGTTGATATAGTATTTCTTTACAACCAGGGATGCTCTTGTATTAGACACCCAGTGTTGGAAGAAAAGAGTGTCCCTCACTTTCTAGGGGCTAGAGGAAAATCAAAATGGTCCACCTCATCCTGAGAAATCCATGATGAATCATCCACTAGTTTTCCTTTCCACTTTACCATATATTCCTTAAATGACTTGTTCCTAGTGCTCCTTCCTGTTTTGGTATCCAAAATCTGCTCAATCTCCTCTAGTGGTTGGTGTGGTAACTACTCCTTCAAATCTACTTCATTACTAGTGTCACTTGACTATCCTTCATGGTACTCATAGACACTGCAACATTGAAAATAGGTGATATACCCAACATCTCTGGTAACTCCACTTCATATGCATTTCTAGAATCAAATTTCCTAAGAATCTTACATGGTCCAAACTTCCTCATCTTTAGCTTATTTTATGTTCCAACTAGAAATATCTCCTTTCTCAAATATACCACCACTTCATCTCCCATAGAAAATTCCTTGTGTCTCCTGTGCTCATCTACCTTTCCCTTATACTTACCATTCATGTTCTCGAAATGCTTCTAGACATGATTATGCAATGTTTCCATGAATTCTACAAACTCTTCTACCTCTACAATCCTCTTATTCTCTATACCAATATCTCTTAGCCTTGCAACTCCTCTAAGATGTACTCCTCTCACAATCTCAAATGGTGTCTTCCCTACACTCCAGCTCACTAAATTATTGTATGCAAATTATTCTTGTGGTAGAACTATATCCCAATTTCTTGCCTTATCTCCAAACACACATCTCAATAGGTTATCCAAAATTCTATATACTACCTCTATTTGTCCATCTGTTTGTCGGTGATATGTTGAACTGAAATTTAGGTCTATCTTCATCTTCTTCCTTAGTATCCTCCAAAAGTATCCAATGACCTTTGTATCCCTATTTGAAACTATACTCTTAGGTAATCCATATAGTCTCACAATTTCCTTGAAAAATAAGTCAACAATATGCACAACATCATTATTCTTCTTGCAAGGAATGAAATGTGACATTTTAGAAAATTTGTCTATTACTACCATTATAGAATCATGTCCTCTTTGTGTTCGCGATAGTCCAAATATGAAATCCATACTTATATCTTCCCATGGTCTCTTTGATATAGTCAAATGTTTGTACAATCTAGTATTCTGACTATTCCCCTTTGTTGCTTGACAAATTCTACAACTTTGAACATACTTCCTGACATCCTTGTGTATCTACAGCCAAAAATAGTGTTCACTCACCAAAGATACTATCTTGTATACTCCAAAATGTCTTGCTAATCCTTTGGTATGCTTTTCTTTAATTAGGTCCTCCCTCATTGAGCTCCTCATAATACACAATTGATTTCTTTGAACAACATATCTTCTTGAATGAAATAGCCCAACCATTTTCTTCGGTCTATTACTATTGGTTGTTTACATGCTTTCCAAGCTTTAATAAAATCTAGATCATCCTCATACATGTGCTTTAGTTCTTCAAAACCCAATACTTCTAATCTCATCTCTATCAACAAATTTCTCCTTCTTCTCAATGCATTTGTAACTCTGCTTGAATTTCCACTCACATGCTTCAACATAAATGTGTAACTCTACAAGAACTCAACCCATCTCATATGTCTAGATGATTCATCTTTCCTTGACTGTTCAAATACTACAAAGCTTGACTGTCTGTATACAACAGAAACTCTTTAGGAAATAAATAATGTCTCCACTTCTTTGAGGATTGAATTATGGCATAGAATTATTGATCATAAATTGAATATCTTCTTCTATGGTGATCCCACAATAGTGGTTTACAATTTTTGGCCAAACTGGACACTAAAATATATTTTTTAACTAAATCTCCACTTTTGGGCACCTATAGCGGCTAAACCGTGAGGAATTTGAAGATGATGAAAACTAGAGTCTCATGAAATTTTATCTATAGATTCTAAATATATTTTTTTCAAAATTTTTGGAATTAGATTGCACTTCCTTTTCCATCTCCCACAAAAACTGGTTTTTTAAAGAAAACAACATTTTTAAAAAGTGACGCTCACCGTATAACGCATAACTTGTTTTCGATGAAGGATAAAATTATAATTCTTTCAAATTTAGATTTTTAGATCCAATATCTAGTGCTTCCACTTGGTTAGATAGTTTTTTATTAAATATTTTTTCTTTAATAAAGTTTTAAAGTAAAACCAATTACAATTCAAACATAGCGCGACCGTATAACGTGTAACTTTTTTTTATGTATCAAAATTCAATTTTATTTTATTTTCGGATCAAGGACTTCAATATGTGGTGCACTCATATTTTTAATTTTTTTTTTTGATAATTTGCTATTTTTTCACATGTGTAGAATAGGGAGCTTGATTTTCGGAGAAAAACCTACATTCACAAGAAATAAAAAATAAATATAATAATGAAATTAAATTTAATTAAAATTATACTTTTTTGGAAGCTTATAATAAGTACTACATACTTACAAAAAAATAAATTTTAAATGAATTCATTTGATCCCCCAAAAGGTAAATCAAAAGTGGTTTTTTATCTACATTTTGGTAGGTGTAAAGGAGACTTCGTTATAGGTATGGTTTAAAACTAGTGGGGTTCTATCCGAGGGGAATTGGTGTAAGGTGGTTTGATAAAACCATATTCAATTGGAATCCTTTAAATGAAACTTTTTAAGGCATAAACATTATATTTTCTAAAAATATGTGATTTCAGTAAAAATCAAGATCTCCCAAAAAGTGTAAACCACTATTGTGGCAACACCCTAGCATCATTCAAATTCTCACTAAAATATTCTATAGGTCTTCCTTCTTGACTCAACACTGCTCCTATTACATTTCCACTTGCATCACAACCAACTTGAAATACTTTGTCAAAATTAGGTAATGCTAATACTATCTACTCTGTCACCTTTTGTTTCAACAATTCAAAACTCCTTTGTGCTCTGGATGTCCACTTAAAATATTTCCTATCTCCTCTCATTTTTTTTTTCATAGGTGTCAAAATACTACTAAAGATTCTAATAAAATTTCAGTAGAAACTAGCCAATCCATGGAATGATTTTACCTCTCTAATATTCACCGATGTAGGAAAATCAACTATTTCTTTTACTTTCTCATGATCCATCTTTAGTCCTTCAATAAAAATAACAAAACCTAGGTATACCAACTCTGTCTTCATAAAGCTACACTTCTTGAAATAAATCAACAACTTCACTTCTCTCAATCTCTACAATACTTGTCTGACATGCCACAAATTTTCTTCTCCAGTCTTACTAAAAATTAGAATATCATCCAAATATACAATGAAAAACTTACCCAAGAATTTATTCAATACCTCATTCATCAATCTCATGGAAGTGCTAGGTGCATTGGTCAATCTAAATGGCATCACTAACCACTCATACAATATTTCATTGGTCTTAAATGTAGTCTTCTATTCATCTCCTTATTTGATTCTGATATGATGGTATCCACTCTTAAGATCAATCTTTGTGAAATATTTTGCTCCACTCAAATAGTCCACAATGTCATCCATTCTTGGAAACAAAAAGTCTACACTTGACAGTGATCTTATTGATTGTTGTTGAATTTGTACACATTCTCCACTCTCCATCCTTCTTTGGTGCAAGTACAACAGGTAACACACATGGGCTCAAGCTTTCCCTAATCAATCCTTTCTTCAACAACTCTTCTATCTCTCAGTTCAATTCTACTTTCTCTATCGGTGTCATCATGTGTGTTGTATTGTTTGGAAAACTTGCTCTTGGTATTAGATGTTGTATAGGAGAAAATTTGTACCCCCTACAAAATTTTTCCTTTCACACACCCTCACCTTAGAAAATAAAATCTGAAGGTAAAATTCCACATCACCCAACTACCTTCCTTCCACTCGGAATCTGTCCTTTGTGTTGGTAAGAGAATATTTGTTAGGGACATGTGTGCAACATGCAAATGTCTGTGTAGTGCACTACTGTCCCTGGCAGATTCTTGTGTCTAAAGTTGGCAGAGGCATTACACTCCCGATTGGGGATGAATTGTAACATCCCTCTTCACCCAATTAACTCCAAAAATGGCAGATTCTTCTCATCCTACCTTTAAAAACATCTAATCTCATCTCATTTCATCCTCTAAGCAACAAATTGACATTCTCTTAGCATTTTTCCACTTCACTTCACTCTCAAGTAGCATTCCAACACTCCATTGCAACAACATTTGAAGCTTCATCAACTCCACATTACAAGTGTGAAGCAATCCATAGAAGTGTGGGATTGGAGTCTTGTGAGACCTACCTTCATCATAGTTGCGGCTATGGTGATGTTGCCAAGTCCATATTCTACTCCATTGGCTAGTGAGCTTTTGGGTGGAGGTGGTAATGTTTCACTCCTCTCCTTTGTGATTTGATAGAAGTAGCATAATACTATTTGGACTATTTTTTTCTCTCTCCTTTATCACATATTTCTACTTCATTTCTTTTTGGTTGTCCATGGAGGTGGAAGCACCAAAATGGGGGTCTAACTGAGGTAGGCCCCTATAAAACCCCAACAATTTTCCCTCTTGCTTGTGTGTAGGTGAACATACATGTAGAGCTAGCTAGAAAATAGGTGCTTTTGTGATATTATCTTCATCGCCATAGCTTTCATCTATTTACTTTATCATCCTTGTCTATATTTCTCATACTTTATCATTCTATTTCTCCCATAAAAACCAACTAGCTAGGCTATCAGTTAGTTTTTAGGCATTTTGTATTTTGTTTACTATTTTCTGACTGTACAGATGCCATCACACCCGAGAGACACCAGTGCACTATGTTGTCATCCCAGAAATGTGTTGCCGTCCTCAAATAGAGAGTTGTCTAAGACACAGTACTGACTCCAAAAACTAGCTCACCTAGCCCAAACTTAAGTCTAGGGTCTGCAGAGTGATAGAAGTATGTTATAGTGCTCATCATTCTCAATCTTCGTCCCAAGACATCTCTTAGAGTGAGGTAAGTTAGGGAAGCCCTCTACTCTCGACTCTCTATGACCTAGAGCCTTAACGTGGTTGGTCCCCCTCTCTTACATTTTTGGTGAATCCAATGTGAAGCAACGTCTACCCATTGGTCGGTGTTGAGACTTTTCCCTTGTACCTTGTGATCATTGTACCCTTGTGTGTTGTGAAGGTTTATGAGCATCACAACCCAGTCCATGACCTCCAGGTATGTTGTTAGGAGAAGTGTGCAACACCTTCTGATGGAGAAGATAGTCACTTCTAGTTTTGATACAAGCCTTTTTTTCGGATCTGCCATTGGTCTTTCTACCCAGGAGCAGTTGTCGAGGGGCGAGGTAGGATTCTTTGATGAGATTGACCACATCCCCACTCCTCCTACATCTCCTACCCCATAATCAATGGACGAGCAAAAAGCCATTCAAATTCCTTTAGAATATATCTCTACCTTTAGCAAAGGGTTGGGTGACTTGGAGAATCACCTAGAAAAGGACCCAAAGTTGGCTAGAGCCACTAGGGTTATTAGCGAGATAAAGTATATGGTGGGAAAATACCGAACAAGCATAGAACTCCTGGCTAGTCTCTCTAGTCTGACTGAAGTGTGTGCCCTTCCAAACTGTAGACACCTAAATTTGGACACTTAATTTATCCAAATTTATCACTTTTCATCTAAACATTCTCTTATCTGAGTTAATTAAGTAATATTACTATTATTTAATTATACCCTTAATTCTCCAAATCCCTACAAATTTAATTAATAATTAAATACTTTACTCTTTTAATCCTCCTTTCATCAAATAAATTAAATAAATAATACATTTATTTAATTCCTCACATGTCATTTTCATCTAATCCTAATCCATCTCCTAACTTCTTCATTAGGGATGTGCACATGCCTTATCCTTGATTAGGATGTGTCACATCCTCCAACTTTTGCAAGTTGGCTTCTAATCCTCATTTATCTTCTAATTACTGATTAATTAATCTTAATCAATACCTTGGTCAACTCTCTCCATCCCCCAAGGAATTTTTAATTCCTTTTTATTTCTCCAAGAATCCCCTTTTCCTATGCATCTTCTAGAATCCTTGACTTGTCACATCAAGTCACATGTGACAAACTCCCACCTTTTGGGAACATTGTCTTATCCACTAGATTCTTCCAATCATTGTGAATTTAAAATTCACTTTTATTCACCCAAGATTCTTCCCATCTCCCAATGTACTTGTAAGGTACTTGTCCTTCCTCCACATCATGTACTTCTTCTCCATCTCACTTACACCTCATCTCCCCTTAGCCACTTCATCATCCACATGTCAAGATGTGAGGGCTTGTGAGTTCTCAACCCACCATAGCCCTTCATCTTGACCTTGTTGGATCAATCTCAACCGTTGAATTCTCTAGAGAATTCAAATTCTCCTATAAATACCCCCTCCTCAAGGGCATTTTCAACACTTTCATTTTGAGCAACCTTATGCTGCCAATTTACATTCTCAAGCATTCACTATCATTTAGTCATCCACTTTAATCATTTTGCATAGTTGATCTTGCATCTAGTTACATCAAAAGCCATCTAAGGAGCACACAAAATCATCCAAATCAAGGGCCAACCAAGGAGTCTTCAACAACAAAGAAGGTATAATCAATTTACATTTTATTTCATCTATTTTTCTTGTTTTATCACTCTTTAGGCTAATCTTTGAAGTGTTCTTAGTATTTTTCCACTTGCATTTTTAGTTATTTTGTACATTAGAATGGGGTAAAATTCCAAGGTACACACAAACAACACTAACATTATACAAGGGGCCGCTCTTGAAGAACATGAGAGACATTTAGGAATGTCAATTCCTCCCACGTCTGTGTACATCAATGACATAGTCCCGTTGATTAACATCCCCTCTACCTCCGAGAGATCTGAAACTATCAAAGTGAACAAAATACCCTTAGGTTTTAGTTTCACCCCTACTATCACCTCTAGTGGTGGAGGTTTTGCTAGGTTGAGTGGTGGGGGTGGCTTCGGTAGTGGGGGTGGTGCTGGCGGAGGTGGTTTTGGTGGAGGCCATGATGGTGGCTTCGGAAGCGGAGGTGGCTTTGGTGGAGGCCCTGTTGGTGATAGTGGCTCTAGAAGTAGCACCAACGGTGGCCATGTTTATGGTTCTAGAGGTGGCTCTGGAGGAGGTCCCACTAGACCTTTGTCATCCCAAGACCCTATTCTGAACACTCTCCTTTAGAATATGGGCAAGATGCAAAGCCAACTGGCGAGTCTCTCCCAAGCCTCTACCTAGCCTATCTTTCAGCGCTTCTTCCAGCATAGCCCATTGTTGGTAGCATTTTTAAGTACTCCCTTCTCACAAGGAATGGAGATTCCAAAATTCAAAAAATATGGCGGCAAAGGGGACCCGCAAACACATGTGTCCATGTTTAATGCCTTGTGTATAGATTTTCCCCATCACGATGCATTGATGGAAAAATTATTCCCTTGATCTCTTAAGGATTAAATGCTCGAATGGTATTTTTTCTTACCAGATAACTCTATTTTCTCATTTGATCAACTTGTAAATCAGTTTCTCTGACAATTCCAAGCCAACATTGGATCGAAGATGACCTTTTCGGATCTCATCCGATGTAAACAAGGAGATAATCAAAAGATTACTGATTTCATAGCATAGTATCAAGCCCTCTTTTCATAGATCTCATACTCACTGCCCGATTCTAATGTGTAGAAGGTATTCATAAGGAACTTGCTGAGACTTGGGCATGAAAAGTTCACCCTTAATAAATGCCCTTCCTTCGCACATTTGTGTGTTGCACTACAAGAATATCAACAAATAATAGTTCATTTTAGGGGATCCTCCTCGTGCTCCCATTCAAAAGGAAAATCCATTGTATTGATCTCAAGAAAACATAAAGCTATTGCAAATGTAGTAGCTGCTACGAATGATAATAGCCTCAGACACAACAAAAAGTTCACAAAATTAGCATAATCTTATTCTTCCCTCTTGTAGAGATTGTTGAAGGGTAAAATCATAATCTTGGAGAACCCTAAACCTCTCAAGGAACCTTACCATCATAAGCTTGTAGTATGATGTGAATTCCTTCTGTCAGTACCATCGAGTTAATGAACATGATACCAAATGTTGTATGCGTCTACGTCATGAGATACATGACCGCATCTAGGATGGTATTATTCGTCTTGATGGAAATAAACAAATTGCAAACAAATCGGTGGAAAAAGTGAATAATGAGTTACAAATATACATAGACCTATTTTTGTCGCATTCTGCCAACATGATTATCGATCCCTCTGATTCTTCCACTTGGCTTGAGGCATATGTTAACATGGTCATGATTACTCCTACCACACAACCTATGTTCAACTCGCTAGATGTGACATTCACTTTGCAAGATTTTCCCTTAAACAACAAGCTCTCTCCCCTCTACATTCCTGCTCACCTCAATGGGAACATTGTGACAGGGGTCTTAGTTGACCCCATGAGCTGAGTGAATGTCATTGTAGAAGAGACGTTGTGGCTTAATTCATTGCATAGGGGGGAATACGAAGAAACTAAATCTACCATCCATACGCACAATGGTCTTTCTCTCAAGCCATATGCCTCAATAAATTTGTTTGTCCTAGTTGGACCTAAGGTTGTAGACACAATCTTTGATGTTATTCTAGAGTCAGATTTGTTCAAGTTGAAGTTAGGCATACCTTGGCTAGCTTCCATGAATGGAATCTCCTTCATCATTCATAAGTGTTTGAAATTTTCCTATGAAGGTCCTATGCATGTGGTGCATGACACTAGATACCAACCGTTGGTATCCCATGGGGGTTACTCATTGGATCATTTTTGGCCCACCCCGGTCAGTCCACTCCCCCTAAGAGTGGACCTACTTTACAAGAACTATGTGAAGTACAATATTGGGGAAGAATGGAGGTAAGGGACAACCAAAATTGACCCTTCTAGTAGCGTAGTAGCCAGTTGCCTCCTTTTCTCAAAAGGGAAAGGAGAAGCTCACTTGTCCTCAAGATGCCTCTTCCGCTCCTCTTTCTAGAGAGGAATTTTGGATGTCTACCCCTGGATTGCACCTAGCAAGTCTGATGGTGCCTGCTTGGCATAGACCCAAGATCAAGATATCAGATCTCCCTACCAAGCCACCTGGACCTTAGTTCTACTTGTATGGAAAGAGAAAGGGTCCCCAAGGGGAATCCTCTATGTCTCAACCTCCACAGCCTCCAATCGCTTCTAATCCCAAAGCAGTAAACAAGAAGATGCCCACTGCCGAGGAACTAGAGCCGAATTCCCCATTGTTTCTCAATCTATTCCTTTTGCTCTCATTTAGGAGCTAGTCCCTTCATTAGAAACAATTGTAGTGGAAACTCCTATGGCTAAGTAGGATTATTTCATCCCTTCCCAGCACTCGGCCTCTAGCTCAAAGAGTCATAGAAACCGCCTTGCATGTGAGTGCAAGCATCAACGAAAGGATCTAGTGACTGAGCATGTTACTTTGTAGAAGGAAGGGGAAATGACAGCCCCTTCTTTACGACCTCCTATTGTGTCCTACTCTCTCCTCCCCTTTGCTTCCATTTAATTAAGCTCAGTCCCACTTTTGACTCCAACTATGAGTGTGAGTGTATGTAACCCCAAAAAGGTGTAGGTGTTCATTGCTCCTTCAGTTGAGCTGCCCTTGTTGATGTCCCTTCCAAACATCCCACCATTCCCAAAAATTATGGACATGCCGAACATCTTGGTGGTGTCTATCATGGTTTTCTCTTCCTCCTCCTCTGAACCTCTTGCCTTATCTATGGGGAGTTCTCATACCCCGACAAAGCAGAAGGTAGAGGTTGGCCCTTCTAGCAATGGAGGGCATAAGAGGATCCTACCTTCTCCAAAGGGTGGTCCTACACAAGCTTGTTTTGTATCAGTGGTAGAACAAGTCTCGAATTCTCCTGAGTTTTTCACCACTCCCGAGTCACTCAATGAGCCAATCAGTGAATCTCAGGTGCAATCACCCCATTCATTAAGGTATGACATGGAACTCTCGTAAAGTGCATGTTTAACTATCTAGATGAAGTTTCGGCCTTGTCAGCGATCATTGCAAAGTCGCTGACCATAGTTCCACAAAATCCTAGTGGAGAAGGCCTTGTAGGGCCTTCTTCCTTAGCCCTTGTTGTGGGAGGGTCAAAAGCTTCTCCCCTTAATATTCCACCACTGCAGACTCGTCCTCCTTCCCCTTATAATGATCTAGATTGGGAAGTGGACAACCTCTTGGTCGATGAGTGTTAGGGGGAGGCCTCTTCTTTATCTTTAGATTAGATGTCTATGTGTTTTGATGTGTTCCCTCGTGATTGTTTTATGTGTTTCTTGATGAACCTTGTCACCCTTGTTGGTGCTTGGATACAAGAGTGATTTTGTGTCATGAACCTTATTCTATCTATATCATCATTATTCCATGTTTGTGTTTGATTTTTTGGCAAATTGGGGATGCTGCAAACTGTTGGGGGAATTAGGTTTCCCTTCCACATTGACCCAATTTTTTTATTTTTATTTTTCATGCATTCTTCCTAATCTGGTGGGGATTGATGATCTTTCGCCTTGCACCACAGTTACATATTATCTATATAAGCATGAGTAGATATGACCCCACAAAACCAAATCTCCTTATGTCCTTTGTTTATTTCTCTTTCTCTCTTTTCTTATCTTTATCTCTTTTCTTGAGTTGTCCCTCTCATGTGTGACAAAGACATTTCTATGATACTTTTATTTTCAGAAAACACATTTGTTGCCAACAAATCTTTTCTTGAAAATCCTTGCAAACCTTTTTTCAAAAATCGCATTCACAACTTGAACCCCTAATGGAATGTGTTTCCTTCATCATGGGTTCATAAAGAAATAACTTGAGAGCTTTCCTTTTAGGTGGAAGTAACTTTGGCCTTCCCCTCACAGGTGTTGTCATAATAGTGGTTTACAATTCCTGAGAGGAACGGATTTTAGCTGAAATCACATATTTTTAGAAAATATAATGATTTAAGCCTTAAAAATTCCATTTTAAGGATTCCAATTGAAGAGGGTTTGATCAAATCACCTTAGATCAAACCCCCTTGGATAGAACCTCGCTAGTTTTAAACCATACCTATAAATGCGTCTCCTTTACACCTATCAAAATGCTGAAAAATCACTTTTGATTTAGCTTTTGGGGATCAAATGAATTCATTTAAAATTTATTTCAAATGAATATGGTATTCCTAGAACAAGCTATCCAATGAACACAATTTTAATATTTTTGGTTTTGTTATGTATTTGTTTTTTAAGTTTTATTAAACATAGGTTTTTCATCAAAAATGAATTTCTTTGTTCTTCACATGTGGAAAAATAGAAGATTATCAAAAAAAAAAAAAATTGAAAAATATGAGTGCACTAGATATTGAAGTCCTTGATCCAATAAAAAATAAAATAAAATTTTGAAATATACAAAAAAAGTTACGCGTTATACGGTTGTGCTATGTCTGAATTGTAATTTGTTTGACTTTGAAACTTGATTAAGGAAAAAATATTCAATAAAAAACTATCTAACCAAGTGGAAGCACTAGATATAAGAGTTACAAATCTAAATTTGAAAGAATTAGAATTTTATCCTTCATGGAAAAAAGTTATACATTATACGGTGTGTGTCACTTTTTAAAAATGTTGTTTTCTGAAAAAAATCAATTTTCATGGGAGATGGAAAAAGAAGTGCAATTTGATTCGAAAAATTTTGAAAAAAATATTTTTAGAATCTACAGACAAAATTTGATGAGACTCTTGTTTGTACCATCTTCAAAATCCTCACATTTTAGTCGCTATAGGTGCTTGAATGTGAAGATTTAGTTAAAAATAATAATTTCACTATCCAGTTTGGCCAAAAATTGTAAACCACTATTATGGGATCACCCTCGCGAGGGGGAATTTTCTTCCTTTCAAAATGATTCCTTGATGAATCGATTTGAGAAAAATTGTCTATGTTACACATTCAAATAAAGTGTCCTTTGAGTGGACTCCTCTTCGCGTGAGGTTCCCAAGGGACCCCTTTGGAAGCCTTCCAACTTGTTGATGGTCTGCATGACTATTCACTTAATTTCCTATCTGGCTACTTTATTTTTTAGACATGGTTTATCTGCGGGTAAACATGTCACTTTACATGTGTTCCTATAAAGCCGCTTTCTAATCCAGCTCTATGGAGTCTCCATCTTTGGGTTTCCTCCATGTGAGAGATCTTAGGGGATGCCTCCTTATAGGTTTACAGGCTTGTGAGGTGCTTACACCTCTGGGATTCCTCCATGTAAGAGATCTTGGGGGTTTCCTCCTTGCAGATTTGCGGGCTTGTAAAGTGCTTACTTCATAGGGCTTCCTTCATGTGAGAGATCTTGGGGGTTGCCTCCTTGTAGGTCTGCAGGCCTGTGAGACACTTTCATCCTATAGGATTTGTTTGTTGTTGGTATGAGGGTCTTCGGTGTACTTTGTGCAGCTTCATAAGAACATGAGTGAATTTTATTTCAACATGTATATGGATATCGCTAGGAAGTCATGATATGATCTAACAAACAATTTCTCTAAATTTATAAGTCAAAATCTATCTAATCTTGTTATTATGAAACCTTGAGTTTTCTCTAGTGACATCAAGATTGTAAGTGAGCATAAGCCATGACATTAGCTTGTAAGAACATTATTGCCCAAAACCTAGATAACATCATATGCTAGCAACTGTATATATACATCTATATATCAAGTACTCAATTATATGACCCACTTCCTTCAATATCTACTAGGCATGCGATAGATTTAAAATTATTACTACCAATTATAGTATTGAGTGTACATAGGAATATAATGATCATCCCATTATTGTGTCATTAGTTTCTTAAGTATGACTCCATCATTGATCTTGCTTAAAGCCGGTTTATAACTAATGTGTTATGCATTTCAAGGTTTAAAAGGATATTATCATTATGTGACCATTTGAGAAACTCTATTTTAAGGAAAATAAGTGTAATAAGGTCCTCTAAAGCCATTTTATCCTCCTTGCTTAATACAATAGTAAGACATGTTATATGGTTCTAGAATGACATTTGGCAAAGTAAAGGCCTTATATGATTACAAAATATCTATCAACCCCCTTCAGTATAAGAACCTAAATAATGAATCTATCATGTGAATTTCAAATGTAAGTGCTTTCCTATAGGTTCGCTAAATTGGGAATTGGGCTTGCTTATCTTGCATATTGTGAAGCACTACTAGTAGTTGAGAATTAATAAAAAGGAATCCTATTGAGCAACCATGGAACTTGACTTTTATTTGATAAGATTGGGCGTGAAGTGGGTAATAATGTAAGTTGAGCTAAATATCAAACCATCTATCTTATTAGCCTCAACATAAGAAGATACAACAATTATCATACACGTGGGCCATAATAACTGTAGCACTCCATTCCTTGTGGGAAACTCTAAACGGTTGTGTACTCCTATGTTGGGGTATATGTATTGGGAAATCCTTATATATGTTGAGAAAACCTTCTAAGTTGGGTAAATTAGCAGACTCAATAGTGTTGGTCCACTAAGCACAAGAAATTGTGTAAATGCATTTAAGAATATTGTATCCTTGATTACTATCGTGTGTCATAATTCAGACAAAGGAAGTTATACTTGACCCTCAATTAGAAGTCTTCGACATCACAAGTGGGTAATAAGGTTCACGAAATCTAATATATATATATATTATAATTAAGAGTCAAGGCTTATTAATGCCATCATATTGTCATAATATAAAACTTGTTTTCATTGGCATCAACAATATTAACATTGTATCCCCTTGGAAAATATGATTAGGGAGTAATAAACCCAACCCCTATGTCACTAAGATGAACCTTGGAGGGAAAGATTAATGTTGTTGACTAAGGTCTAGATAACCTCCTTCAGTAAGGGTATTTGAGTATTAAGAAATCTCAAATATGAAAACCTAAGTGCATTTCCCTTGAGAGAAACTTGGTAGGAGAACTACGTGTGACATTGACCCATTTGGAAGTGGGAACATAGGCGGTCCTTGGGCGAAGGATGCCCCTATGACTTCAAGTACGTAGAGGGAGGGTTTAGGGGGGGTAACTCCTAGATGTTGGAATTGTTCCTACAGGGTTTGAACTTTCCTCCTCCGTAACCTTCAGTTTGATGCTAAAATGGGTATTGAATGGGTATATGATCAAGTTAAGGGAATTTAATAAATTATATATTTAATACATAATAGGTTTCTAATAAAAAAAAATGAAGTAAGGGATTTAACTACTTTGTAATGGGTAGTTGATTATATGTATATGATGGGTAAAGTCCATCTTGTGTTGGTTCCATGTATCTCTTATGTGTCTGTGTAATTCAACTCCATATCTATGTGTTTATGTATAGGCCCAATATCTGTGGATTGAGATTGTGATTCATGTTATGTATGACCCGCATAAGAGTGAACCTCCAGGATTTTTGAGCAATGACAGGTAGTCATTGGACCGTGCCAATGACTAATGTCTGGGCTACTTCTAGGGATTAGTCAACATTCATTTGGTTCACGAAGGTGAAGGTTGCAGGCTACACTGGTTATGATATGGTCGTAGCGGTTACACAAGTAGGGACCCATCCATGTGGATAACGGTAAGTCGGGGCTAACCACGTATTGAGAGAGTTCACTGGTATGCACGGAAGTGACTAATGCCATGTGTTACCTGGTATTGAGAAGAAGATAGCTGACAATACCACTAAGGTCACAAGGTGGTATATGTCGGGAGCTACTTCTTCCTGGGTGGAAAAACTTGTCGTCAGTGGCCTAGAGATGATTGAAGTTATAATCCACTAGGTTTGGTAGGTTCATTGCTTGGGGAAACCCTTGGGATGGTGGACGGACCCGCGGTGTAGTATGGGATGCATCGAATTCCCTCCTAGTTGTCAGACTATACACTTAGCCTTGTGGGGTTGAGGATGGATCCACAATGTAGTATGGGATGCACCAAATCCTCTTCCCATTTATCCAATGGTGTAGAAGATCATAAGAAAGGATAGGACCCACAGTGTAGTGCACAATGCACCAATATTCTTCTATCTGGGATGCATTATGGACATGTGTTAGCCATTGTGGATGTGATGCACATTGGATCTCGTCACTATGTGTATGTGATGTATGTTAGAGCTTGCCACTATGTATGTGATGCATGTTAGAGCTTGTCACTATGTAGTTGTGATGTACATTAGAGCTTGTTATTGTGTATTTGTGATGTATGGCAGGGCTCATCACTTTGTATATGTGATGTGTGTTAAAGCTTGTCACTATGTATTTGTGATATATGTTGGAGCCTATCACTAATGTAAATGTGAAATGCATGTGAGACAATCATTGTTCTACTTGTGATGTACATATAAACTAATCACCATTGTACTTGTGATCTGTGTATGATCAAACAATTTTGTACTTGTGATATGTATATGGAGGAATGCTAGTGACAAACATTGTGTGTGATCTTTGAGATTATGGTATTAATGACCCCATAAATTGTGAATTCTTGTACACCAATGTTTGGTATGGAGCCAACACTTGATTGCAAGTTATTATCAAAATATTATAATATTTATATTATAATTAACTATGTTGATAGATTACACGTACTAAATAATAGTTATGGGTTAAAGTCAAGATCATAGATCTCATGCAAGAGGAGAGATTGAACTCACTCTATTATTATGGGGTGAACTATGAAGCCTCTGATTTCCTATGATGGGATACATAGGAAAGGTCTTCACGAACCCTCGAGGCTTAGGTTGTAGGTCTAGGAATGACCTAGTTGCTGAGCTTAACACCTTTGTGTGTAAGAATATAAGTGTGACGCTGATTTTTGTTACCATGGTGAATGTATAATTATTGAAATTAACACTTCTAATCTATATGGAAATGCTTGGTTGGTTAAGCGGGAAGTGGTTTCTAAGTGCCTGAGATGGGGATTTTACATTAGTACTAGAGCAACATTCAAATGCTAGACCTATGAGGCTCACTTGACTCTGGGTTATGTTGCCTTACATTGCCAACCAACCATAACCAAGTTGGTCACTTGATATGCACATAGTTACAAGTTTTTAGTATCCTAAATGGAATTTTAAGCTCTTATGAATGGATGGCTAGTCTTAGTCAAGGAACCCTTGAAGGGTGGAAAGGGAAAATTGGATATATGAATTATAAAAAGGTAAATCAGAGTGTGTAGTAGAAGCTTAAGATATTTGATGATTGCTATTTTCCCAACATACTGATTTGATTTGATTTTACCCCTTAACATGAGGAAAATTTCCTTTCATATTTAAGAGTATTAAAAATATTTCTTAGGGTATGGACATGAAATGCCAAGAACATAAAATACAAATAATTGAGGGTGTATGTTTGAATGACTAGGTTGTAACTACCTTAATACTTAATGGTAAAGGGTAGTTTTTGATGCTTGATACTTTGATATCTTACTAAGGTTAATTGGTAAATGTGTGTACCCAATGACATAATGTAGATTCCTTTTAATAAATATCAACCCCTAAATTCAAAATGCATGATTGGATTCAGCAAAAATTCTTACTCGAGGGTATATATCTTAGTGTTCACTCTCTTAAATATTATAAAATTATTCCAAAATGGTCAAACTAGGAAAAATGCAACCACTTGAGAGGTGACTAAAAAGAGTTTTAAAACACTTAACTTGGCCAATAGTCTAAATATCTTGAGAAAAGCAACAAATAAACCCTTATAATAAGTCAGGATGACTTATCCCAAGGGGGGAAGGATGTCACATCCCACATGTTAGCCCCTTCCATGGTGGTTGGCTATGGAATACACAAATTAAAATGTAGAAGGAAGGTAATTGCGACAAGAGACAGTGTGCATTAGGAGGAGATGGAACGAGGTGAAAACAAGGATTTTTCATTAATAAAGCAAGGCTACACTATCCATCCCCATATCTTCATTTGATTCCTTCATGTGAAAAGGGAAATGAGGGTAGGTTGTGAAAAGAAGGGAGACTAGTTTTTAAAACCCCTACGACCCCCATTAGTTTTTCATTCACTTTGGGTTGAGAGAAAAGTGAGTACACAAGAGAGACTAGTTGTGTAGAATGTAGGAGGCATCATAAAAAGGAAACGAAAGGCAAGGAATGATGTGAGAAAGCAAGAATATAGAGAAAACGTGAGGAGAAGAGAGCTCATGAATAAGTTATGGTGCCCATCAAACATAAAAGATATGGATGTATATTGAAGCATAAGGGAAGAGATAGGTTGTAGAGGCCTTGTTTGAAGAAGAATCGTGTTTGAAAAGGGCACGTAGAGAGGAAGAGAGTATAAAATGGATGTGTGAATTCCAACTTCCACAATTTGTCACAAATGTTGTCATTGCCTGAGTGAAAATGAGGGTCATGGAAGAGGTCATGGATGCCCATCAAACCATAAAGGATACAAGAATTTATTTAAATAAGATTCAAGATGGTATAAAGGGAGCTATAGAGAATGGGGATGCAATTGGGAAAGCATGGGTCAAAGGCATCATAGAGGAAATTGTGAAGATCTTGAAGATAAGACAAGTAAAGCAAGAAAAAAAAAAAAGTGGAATAAAGTTGTGTCACTAGGTAACTCTATATGTCTTGCATTTGTACAGTTCAAACTCTAATCATATGTAAAGATCATTCACAAATGGTAGAGGAAATATAATTTTAAGGAGTCTCAAAATGGATTGAAGATGTATTGTCCAACATAACTTTGATAAGTGTCTTCTATTGGGTCATTGCTAAACACATTTGCAACAAATCTCTTTGATAAGTCCTTTCAAGCATTAAATCTCTTCAAAAATACATGCCTAATGGACCATGAAATACTTATAGAAAGTTGTTCATTTATTTTGTGTAGAAATATAATATGCCCTAGTTACTCTCATTTCTAAAGAAGACACACAAATTTAATAATAACCAAGGTAAAGTTGGTTATCGTATCCACTCATATAATATTGATCCTCTATGTATGCTTAAAAATTCTATGGTCAATTATATTAAATGCAAATGGAAAAGGTCCAAAATCATGATATCTCAATCTTGCTTAGAGAGAATAATTAGGTAATTAAAGATTAGGTCTATTTGGTGGTCTTAGCTTGATTTCTACCAAAGCATAAAAGTTAATAACAAATCAAGAGTTGTTACTAAAAGGGGATTTTAAGTCTATATGTATGTGTATGAGATATAGTAGATATCCTTCAATTCATAATCTAACATAAGTGAATTTTATTGACATGTATATGGGTATAGGTAAGAAGTCATGATATGATAACAAACAATTTCTCTAACTTTATAAGTCAAAAATCTATCTAATATTGTTATTATGAAACCTCAAGTTGTCTCTAGTGACATCAAGATTGTAAGTGAGCATAAGCCATGACATTATCTTGTAAGCACATTATCTCCTCAAACCTAGATAACATCATATGCTAGCAACTATATATATTTATATCTATATATCAAGTACTCAATTATCTGACCCACTTCCTTCAATATCTACTAGGCATGAGATAGATGTAAAAGTATTACTACTAATTATAGTATGGAGTGTACATAGACATATAATGATCATCCCGTTATTGTGTCATTAGTTTCTTAAGTATGACTCCATCATTGATCTTGCTTAAAGTCAGTTTATAACTAATGTATTATGCATTTCAAGGTTTGAAAGGATATTATCATTTTGTGACCATTTGAGAAACTCCATTGTAAGGAAAATAAGCCTAATAAGGTCCTCTAAAGTCATTTTATCCTCCTTGCTTAATACAATAGTAAGACATGTTATATGGTTCTAGAATGACATTTGGCGAAGTAAAGGTCTTATATGATTACAAAATATCTATTGACCCCCTTGAGTATAAGAACCTAAATAATGAATGTATCATGTGAATTTCAAACGTAAGTGCTTTCCTATAGGTTTTCTAACTTGGGAATTGGGTTCACTTATCTTGCATATCATGAAGCACTACTAGTAGTTGAGAATTGATAAAAAGGAATCCTATTGAGCAGCCATGGAACTTGATTTTTATTTGATAATATTGGGCGTGAAGTGGGTAATAATGTAATTTGAGCTAAATATGTAACCTTCTATCTTATTAGCCTTACCATAAAATTATACAACAATTATCATACACGTGGGCCATAATAACTATAGCAATCCATTCCTTGTGGGAAACTCTATACGGTTGCGTACTCCTATGTTGGGGTATGTGTACTGAGCAAACCTTATATATGTTGAGCAAACCTTCCAAGTTGGGTAAATTATCAGACTCAATAGTGTTGGTCCACTAAGCACAATAAATTGCTTAAATGCATTTAAGACTATTGTATCCTTGATTACTATCGTGTGTCATAATTCAGACAAAGGAAGTTATACTTGACCCTCAATTGGAAGTCTTCGATGTCACAAGTGGGTAATAAGGTTCCTGGAATCTAATATATATAATATATATATAATATATATATATTATAATTAAGAGTCAAGGCTTATTAATGCCATCATATTGTCATAATATAAAACTTGTTTGCATTGGCATCAACAATATTAACATTGTATCCCCTTCAAAAATATGAGTAGGGAGTAATAAACCCAACCCCAATGTCACTAAGATGAACCTTGGAGGGAAAAATTAATGTTGTTGACTAAGGTCTAGATAACCTCCTTGAGTAAGGGTATTTGAGTGTTAAGAAATCTCAAATATGAAAACCTAAGTGCATGTCCCTTGAGAGAAACTTGGAAGGAGAACTACATGTGACTTTGACTTGTTTGGAAGCGGGAACATAGGCAGTCCTTGGGTGAAGGATGCTACTGTGACTTCAAGTCCGTAGGGGAAGGGTTTAGGGGGGATAACTCCTAGATGTTGGAATTATTCCTATAAGGTTTGACCTTTCCTCCTCCATAAGCTTCAGTTTGAGGCTAAAATGGGTATTGAATGGGTATGATCAAGTTATGGGAACTTAATAACTTATATATTTAATACATTATAGGTTTCTAATAAATAGAATGAAGTAAGGGATTTAAGTACTTTATAATGGGTAGTTGATTATACGCATATGATGGGTAAAGTCCATCTTGTGTTGGTTCTATGTATCTCTTATGTGTCTGTGTAATTCAACTCCATATCTATGTGTTTATGTATATGACCGATATCTGTGGATTGAGATTGTGATTCATGTTATGAATGACCCGCCCAAGAGTGAGGGTATGTGCAAGATCATGATGGGCCAAAAAGTGGCGATATGATGGGTATGTGTAGGGTATGTGGTTGGCGACTTTATTTTTACCCAAAATTAATGAAACAAAAAGGGTTTTTAAAGGAGATTATCAGATTTCCACCAATATAAATTATGCTTTACTTTGAATTTAATAAATAATTATTATTCATTTTCTATTTGAATTACGACTAAAGTCCTAATTGATAGGTTGATTGAAAAACATCTATAGCTTTCAAACGGTATCACATTTTTTGAATCTAAAACTTGTGTCACATTCTATGGTTTGCATACTATAGGATTAAAAAAGAAAAAAATTAATTTCATGAAGTTTTTGACCAAGTTAAGGTGGTCAGACATACAAGTTTTTCATATTTTTTAAAAGTTTTAATAAAAAATTCATAATTAATTATTTACTTGGAAAAAAATAATAAAAAAATATGAATCACATTGGGACATGATTCCTCTAATTATATCTAAAATATTATAAAAAAATATTATCATTTTATTGTGGTTAGGGTGGTCAGATAGACACCTACTTATTTTTTCATGAAATTTAAGTGCCATTGCATTGAAATTTCACATTTTCACCAAATTTAAAATAAAAATAAAAATAAACCTAGTAGTTTAGAAACTACATTCAATTATCTATAGATTCTATTCTTACATATTTTTGAAATAATATAGATAACTTATTAAAAAATTTACGTCAAGTTGCCTAACTTTGATTTTTTTGAATTTTTCACCAGTTAAGGGCCCGTTTCTTCCATGATGATCCTGTACATACCTGTGAACCTCTAGGATTTTTGAGAAGTGATAGGTAGTCATTGGATCATGCCAATGACTGATGTCTAGGCTACTACTAGGGATTAGTCAACATTCACATAGTTCACAGAGGTGAAGGTAGCAGGCTACCCTAGTTATGAACGACCGTAGCGGTTACACGGGTAGAGAGCCATCCAAGTGGGTAATGGTAATCTGGGGCTAATTGTGCATTCAGAGGGTTCACTGGTTGTCACTGGTATGCACGAAAGTGACAGATGCCATGTGTTGTACTCAGGATTGAGAAGAAGATAGCTAATAATACCACTAAGGTCACAAGGTGGTATATGTTGGGAGCTACTTCTTCTTGGGTGGACATACTTGTGTTCGGTGGCCTATAGGTGATTGAAGTTGGAATCCACTGGGTTTGGTAGTTTCATTGCTTGAGGAAACCCTTGGGATGGTGGACGGACCCGCGGTGTAGTATGGGATGCACTGAATCCCATCCTAGTTGTCAGACTATACACTTAGCCTTATGGGGTTGAGGATGGACCCACAATGTAGTATGGGATTACCGAATCCTCTTCCCATTTTTCCAATGGTGCAGAAGATCAGAAGAAAGGATAGGATCCACTGTGCAGTGTACAATGAACTGATATTCTTCTACCTGGGTGCATTAAGGACATGTGTTAGCCATTGTAATCGACCCTTGTGGATGTGATGCATGTTGGATCTTGTCACTATGTGTATGTGATGTATGTTGGAGCTTGCAACTTTGTATGTGATGCATGTTGGAGCTCGTCACTATGTATTTGTGATGTACGTTGGATCTTGTTATTATCTATTTGTGATGTATGGTGGGGCTCATCATTGTGTATATGTGATGTATGTTAAAGCTTGTCACTATGTATTTGTGATATATGTTGGAGCCTATCACTAATGTAAATGCGAAATGCATGTGACACAATCATTGTTGTACTTGTGATGTACATATAAAATAATCACCATTGTACTTGCGATCTGTGTATGATTAGATAATTTTATACTTGTGATATGTATATGGAGGAATGTTGGTGACAACCATTGTGTGCGATCTTTGAGATTATGGTATATGAATGAACCCTTGTGAATAAATTATGAATGCTTGTACACCAATGTTTGGTTGGACCCAACACTTGATGGTAAGTTATTATCAGAAAATTATTATCGTTATATTATAATTAACTATGCTGATAGCTTACATGTACTAAATTAATAGTTATTGGTTAAAGTTGAGATCATAGATCTCGTTCAAGAGGAGAGATTGAACTCCCTCTATCATTATGGGATGAACTAAAAAGCCTCTAATTTCCCATGAGGGGATACGTAGGCAGGGTCTTCACGAACCCTCGAGGCTTAGGTTGTAGGTCTAGGAGTGACCTAGTTGTTGAGCTTAACACCTTTGTGTGTAAGAATATATAAGTGTGACATTTATTGTAATTACCATGATGAATGTTTAGTTATTGAAATTAACACTTCTAATCTATATGGAAATGATTGGTTGGTTAAGCCAGAAGTGGTTGCTAAATGAAAAAAAATTGTTGTGCCCGAGATGGGGATTTAACAGGTTTTTAGGGTAAAATCAACATATCTCTTGAGTTGGAGGTAATACCAAGGCTAGAAATGGCCCTAAAATGCACTATGGGAGTGGACACTAAAGAAAGCACCAAATAGAGCATTAAATTGATCATTTTCTATTAGGGAGCACATTTACAATGCTACAAGTCTAAAGGACAATTAAGTAATATTTAAACGAAAAAATAGTCATGTAAGAGGGAAATTCCTAAGTTGCTTTTCCACTAAGGACACTAGAATGTCCATGGTCTTATAGCATGAAAAAGAGAATATTCATAAGTAAAAATACGTGGTAGTACTAGACAAAGACATTAATGCATGACACTATATAAATAGATCAAGAGAAATGGTATCCCACCAAGTTAGTAGTCCCTTTGTGACAGTGAGTAGAGGCTATGGAGAGTAGAGTGTTATGAGAGTTTACATAAATGATAAATGGTAAAAAAGGATAAAAAGAGAGAGATCGATAGACTTTTAAAGCTTGAAAAGGGCTAGAGATAGAAAAATGATTAATGATAGAGCTTGAGTTGTCTAGTCAGTACTGTCTAGTCATGAACAGATGAAGACCATGAGCAAAAATCTAAGATAGTAGTAAAATACCAACCAGATAGTAGTCATTAAGGGACAATTAGATACCTTTTTAAGGTTAAGTATGATATAATATCAGTGACTTATAGAATGTATCATGAAAGGAATTAAGGCAATGAGTTCAAGATACTGTTTTAATTTTGATGAAGCTATAAGGATGAATGAAATAATGAAGCACAAAGAGATGGTCACTAACATGTATGTAAAAGGTAAAGGCCTATCATATCCCTATAGATAGTAAACATGGTGAAGATATCAAGATAAGGAGAATTTAATGAACTAAAAAACATGTGACATTGCTAGCCTAAAAGATCTCCTATTCCCTCCTGGGGAATTATCTCATTTTCAATCCTTTTCATAGGTCTTGAAAAACATGCAAGTAATTTTATAGTATTTTGGAGGAGCAACAAAAAATTATGAACTGTAAGTGGAGATCATATGTAGGAGAAATTTATAAAAAGTTTCAATAGTTGACAAGTATGTAAGAGTCCTTCTAGAAACATGTTTGGGAAATGAAATGAAGAAAAATATGTGTGGTTTGGGGGGTGATCCAAAATAAACCTATCTTCCTTTATTTCATCAGGAAATGAGATCCAATCAATGAATTGATTATCAACCCTTAGGAATGAATCAAGTCAAAGTGGAATATTTAGATTTCCTTATGACTGAAGGACGGGGGTTAAGGTCAAACAAAATTTTGGGGAGAAAAACTAAAAAGAGAAAATCAACACCAAAATTTAATCTAACACTTAAAACAACAATATTGAACTCAATACTGATAGAACCAAAAATCAAATTGTAGATCAGAGAAGGGTAGAAACATGTGTACTAGTCACCAAAAGTGCTTTCTGAAGTAGATCTGGGACTCATTCACCCATGGGAAAATGGGTCCAAGTTTAGGGACCTTTTGTAGCTTTCAGGAGCCTTTGATACATATCTAAATCTTTCATTTTTCCTAGGTTTCACAGTTGGAATGCCGGAAATGACTTCGGGACCTTAGTTTTCATGAGAAGATGATAATTTTGACAAATTTTGTAATTGACAACTTTGTGAATCTTCCTCTTCAAAAGGTCTTCAAGATTTCTTCCACCTAGATCTGCAATCATACATGCAAGAGAGAGAAAATGTTTGTTTTCTAGGTGAATAGGGGTTTTCCTTGGTCAAACCTCGTTTTGGTAATCAAACCTTGAATTGAAATGAAACATGAAAGAGGTAATGAATAATGAACAAAGATATGTTACCAATCAACAAACCCTTGAATGAAACCTTGATAAATGGAGATCTTAGGAGGTTTGCAACTTGCATGAAAGGATTGTGGATCTTGACACTTGAATCTTGCTTGAAATGATGCCTTGAATGCTTGATTCGATCATGAAACCTACATCACATGTTAGCTCCAAAAACATGCATGATGCAACAAGAATTTGACATGATGATTAAATCTTGAATGCTGCAATAAAACTTTGATATTTCTACTCTTGAATGCCTTTAATTATAAAATTTAGCTCTTGTGAAGTCACATAAAATTCTAGGTGAAACAGTGAAATAACCTTGTATTTATAGGTATGTATCCTTAATTTCCCGAAATTCAAATATCACAAGCCAACATTGAATTATGGATTTTAATATGTTAAAATACCACCAAAAACATAATTTAAATTTAGGTCCTAAGGCTTAGGGAGGTTGAATAGGTCCCAAGTCCATAAACCTAGGACAAACATTTCTCAATGTGAAGTTTTATGTTTAGGCATTAATGAATGTTGGGTTTCCCCTTCAAAAAATATAATTAAATAGGCTTGGAAAATGAATTAAAGGGCCAATTAAGGCATAATTAAGCTTAATTAATTAAAAGGGCCCAAATAAGTGTGTAAATGTAATAAGGTACATTTAAAAACACCAAATTAAGGAAATATTAAGTCCAATTTTAAACAAGAAGGGCCCAAACAAGTGAGAAAATGTAAAGTGTTACATTTTTCTACACTACAGGAAAATAGTGTTTTTGAAGGTCAACGCTTCTTCTCCAATGCCACCTAAGAGCCTTTTATGGAGTCAAACAAGAGAAGTCTATTTTCTAGTGCCAACTGGAGGTTAACTACTAGCTCATGCAAGGCCCCGTCTCTTGCGGTTTTGATTGATCTTATGAGTCATTGATAGTTATGTTTAATATCTTATTTATTTTATGTTAGATAATAAACATAAGTGATGGTTGTTCCTATACATCAAAGATTCTCTATTTTGATTGTTATTGGATATGGTAAACTAACTATCTTATCTAACTAATGGTTGTTGCACGATTTTGTGTGACAGCCAAATGTGTTTCATTCCTTATCCACGTAAGTATGCAATGGTCGAGATGTTTAGTTATTGGTGATAACATTATGTATATTAAGTGGATTACATTATGTTAGGTGACTATATACTATGGGTGTGAGTAGGTGCAATTATAAAGATGATGATTGATAATCAATGTTTACTTGTAGTAGTATTCATTATAAGTTAATAGATTATTGATATAAGTGGTGATATTTTGATAATAAATAGTATAAACAATTATTGCTTGACTCTAGAATTGGTATTATGCAAGAAGGGAGTGTTTAATTTTTTAGTTGATTATTATCCTTGAAATTTTATTTTTTCGTATGTCATTTTCTCGATTATTATTAATCATGAGTAATTTTGACACCATTTTTTGGTTAAGTAGATAGCTGAAAATTTGACCAATGTTGATCAGGGGGTCACATAATTACTTTTCTTATGTTATTCTTGTGAATTTTTGGGCTTGTCAAGGACATGAGATCTAACCTTTCTTTGTATAGTAGGGGTTGTGTGTATGTGAGAATTTGTTTTATTAGTCTCTCGAGTCACATTTTTAATGTGATTACTTATTTTATATTTTATGAAGTTCTTATGTGGTCTTAATGGTTTAAAAAGTTCCCTAGGTGGTAGGTTTATGGGTTAGGGGTCTTTTTATCCCATAAAACCTCTTTAATAGAGTTGGGAACCCACTCTAATTACCTATTTATGAAAAGTGGCGAAAATTGGAGTTGGTTGGGTGGTTGGCAAGTTATGGAAAGGTGGTTGTCTTTCCCCTTCTATTTATTCTTTCTCCTTGTGAGGAGAAGGGGATTTTTCTTTTTGCTTTTCTTTCCTCTTGAATGTTTCCAATTTTAGGGAAGGAAGTTCCATTTTCCTTTGAGAGCTCATGCCATCTCTTGGCGATGAAGGATGAATGTGAAAAAGAAGGAAAGGAGGAGAGGGCTTGGATGGATATGCTTCCATATTTTGGATAGTAAATCTCTTGGTAAGGTATACCCTTCTTGTGTTGGATCTTTGTTTGATGTAAAAGTGAATGTTGGAATGTATTTTCTATGTTGTGGAATTCATGGTGAATCCTTTTGCTTTTCTTTGAGAATTGTGTGTGGGTTTGTTTTTGAGTATGAGAAGTCCACCTTGACTTAAGTTTGTACCATAATATTTTGTGTGTAAGGTACATGGAAATCATAATATGTGAATAATATTTGTTGTAATGTGTTAAGAATGGTAATGAAGGATGTGTTGCATAATCATTGGGAAACCCATGTGTAAACCATTTTATGAAAGTGTTTTGTGACCCCTAGTTCGAGGGTGGATTAAATTTCAATTCTATGGTTGGGTGGAGAGCTATTTGTCATGTTGCTTTTTTGTTGATTCTCTTTTCAAGTTTACATGTTAAAGTTGGGGATCATTTGGGAGTTCATCAAACTAAAATATCAAAGAAAATAGATAGGGGCTTTATGAAATGGGGAAAGTTTCAAGTCTACATGATTGTGCTATGCATTATAAAATAGTTGTGAAAATTCAAGGAAGATATTTAGTTAACTTTTTCATTGTTTAAAATGCATATACAACTTAAAGAAAAATTAAAGAACTCCATGTTTGAATAGTGTATAGGGTTTGGTTAGAAATAATCATGTTATCTATATATTAAAGAAGGAAATTGATTGTGTTTGACTCCTATGCTTATGTGTACATAACATGTATCTTATTGTATGTCTTAAATAAATGACAAAGTTTCAAAATTTATTTCCTCACATCTATAATTTAGTAACAAGATTTTAATCTATCTTGTAGCAAACAACATTTTCATTTTGGAAACAATAAATGCCTATACTCGATATTCACAAAATAAAGAAAAACTGAAAATTATGATTTGGATTAACTATATATATAAGATTAGTTAGAAAAAGAAACTATATATATAAACATTTATATTCCATTTGAATCTTCTTTATTTATTTATCATAGGATATATATATAAATAAAGATTTATAATATTTATAAATTAAAATATTAAATAGTATAGCAGTTCAATTTTTTTAAAAATATATGTTTTTGTTGTGTATGGGAACCGATCCTATGATCCAATAAAATATTAAAACTACTATATACATATACCTAATTGAATATATTAATTTTATTTCAATCATACTTTTGTATTCTAGCAGTTTAAAATATAAATTATATCATATGAATATTAATGCTAATTAATCCACATTAAATATATTAAAATTTAAATAATGATTAAAGATCGTATTCACATAAAATAATGCCTAACTTTATACTTGATAAAGCCCACATTATGTCACGTGAAAGACTTTAAGAGGAGTTTGCATATAAGTTTTAATAATAAAAGATTCGATGGCTAGGTAAACTATGTAAATAATAATAATAAATAATAGTCACAAATTAGTTGTGAAATTAAAGAGTAAACATTAGTATGAACTATCTTTAATTTAATTAAAGAGTAAACATTGTTTTTGAAAATTCAATTTTGTTTTAAATTGTTTTATCTTAACTTATACAATTGGAAAGATGAAGTCATAAATAAATTGGGTAAAATTTGTAGAAGACACAAGTTAAAAGAGATTAAATTTATTCAAGATTGTTAAAAGTAGATTATATTTTATTAGTATAAATTTTGGATGTTTGATTTTTAATTGGGCTAAAATTAAAATAAAAGTCAAATAATGAAAACCCAAAGAAAAATTCTAAGTTTAAAAATGGAATTTGTAAATTGAAGATGCAAATAAAATTTCAAGAGGGAAAAACCAACTTTAAAAGTTACAAGTTAGTTTTGGAAATTAGTTTTTTGTCAATAAAAAAAATATATGAAAAAGATTATCAACTTAAACGTTAGAGTTATTAGAACATTAAAACCTAAAGAATGTTTTGTAGTCAATAGGAGTTGAAAAAGAAGCAATAAAATCTAAATATATTAATTATAATGTTATTAGTTGATTTAAGTTATGAATTGCATTAATGTCTTAGATAATTTAAATAGTTGTAATTAAATGTGTCATCATCCAATTATTGTTAAAATTTAAATATAGTTAGATTGAGATATAAATAATGTAACTCCTATGATTCTCTAATGAAATCGGGTAAAATAATTTTTTTTAATAATTTTTTTTGTAATAGATCTTAACCATGAATTAAAATTGTATTACATGAAATGTATTCTTAAATGTGCTATTTGTATACTAATTTTATATAGATTAAATAGTTTCTTATGCAATTAAAGGTCATTTTTATTTTATGTATGTCTTGTTCATTCTCATTCCACCTTTATTCATAGTGGAAAGCCCTTACAATAGTATTATTAGCTTAATGTTATCACTTGCAATAGGGGTATAATATCCAACTTCTCCAAATTTAGTGGTGCAACACATGTAAATGCTTCTAAGAGAGGAAATAAGATATTCTTCATTAAGGCCTAGTTAATGAAAGAAAAAAGGATTGTGTCAACTCATAGGAGGAAGCTTTGAAAAAGAGATTACCTCATATTGAGGTCTTGTGTAGTCATATAGAACACATGGTATCATCATAGTTGATCGTAAGAAAGAATTATCACATATATAATGGATAAGTAATCTTGACACCATCAAATATACAAAAGGAATTTTTCCCAAAACAAGTCTTGATTGTGTTAAAAGGAAAATTTTGGGGTTTATTCAGGTTAAGAAGTGGGCATGATATCTCAAGCAAGAAAAAGGACATTTATTATCTTTAAACATGTTCAACTTTCTCTCCAAGGTTGATATAGATAAATAGTATGCACCTAGGTCAAATTTTTATCAAGTTCTTGTTACTTTAGGCTTAGTATGGTAATTGAAATGGGTATATTATTTCAAGCTACAAGCTAGTTATGTAACTCATACTTAATTTCAGGCTGAGGACAATAGTGAAACACTTTATTTTTCATGAATAGAAAAGAATTTGTCATATTATGCTATTAGAACATATTTTCTCAATAAAATTCAATAATTTTTTCCTTCTCAAATCTATTTCATTATGTTCAATATAATGATCAACACATGTTTCTACAATTCTCATGTAAATCCTCTAATGTATGTCTCATTCTATCACCTTTAGGAAGAACACAATTTACATTCTTTGTAATTTGTAGGTTGAGTTGTTGATGTAAACAGTGAATAGTTAAGAAATAGTTGGATAATTGAGCATTTGTATGTCACAATAGTAGTATAGGTCTTGAAAAAAGTTTGATGCATCACCCATTAGCATTTTGATTTCATTTCATGTATTTTTTCTCATTTTCCTCAGTAAACAATAGTAGCATAGGTTAAATTACCTAGTGAAGTACTAAGTGAACCAACATTCTTTCAAGGTTGATCTCAAGCTATCAAAGCCCACAGTCTATGAGATATACCATGTTTCATTGGATAGATAAGCCAAGTTCTTAGCAAGGGTGTATATCCAAGTGATGATAATATCCACAAGCATTATTGATTATTATTTGAATTAAAGGTGCAACCAAGCTAGGAATATTTTGATTGGTGTACTAAAAAGAATTAGAATCTACATAATCATTCTAGAGCATCAACATTCTTGAAGATTATTGTCCTCGATCACTTTTGCAACTATAAAGATGGTCCTCTGAAGAGGATCACGCCAAGAGAATACAACCCTTGTGATATGGAAATCTCCCCTAGCCTTTTATAAACACTATAAGTCCTTAGCCTAAAGAAAGATTAGTCAAAAAGAAAATAAAATTATGTAATTAGCAAGATTAGATATGTGCCTTATAGGATTGGTGAACAATTGTAAAAATGACCTAAACCAACAAAATTAACCAAGAAATTTAAGCTATAGATTTACATAGAATATAAGGTAGAAAACACATATAGAATATAATTATTTTTCAATTAGATAATCACAATCAACATCATATCAAATTCATTTCTTTACATCAATTATAAGTATATTTATCCATTACATTTAATTTCTCAACTTAACATTTAAATTTTAATTATGACTTATAATTATTGTATTATTGTTTATTAATCCAAATTAATTATTACTCACATATATGCACCATAATAAATTAACCTAAATTAAACTTGAAGAAAAAATATATTCCACTACAACTAATTTAAAAATCTAATACCATTTTTAATTAACAAACCTGCCTCCTATGTAGATAAAAAGTTTAACATACTGAAGAGCTCTCTATGAATATCTAGACCAGCCTCTATTTGCGTGCAATTTCGTTGTTGGTCAACTTTAAATGCAAATAACAGGGGGTTTGATGGTTGAACTAGTATGATTCATATTACCATGAAAAAATGGTTTCTGCAAAACAATAATTAATAACAGAAAGGACACATGACAACAAGATTGACACGAATTTGCCCCAAAAAAATTCAATAGTTAAAAATCCAGTAACAAAGAGGGAAGCTTACAATGACCATGCTGAAACCAACTTCAAGCTTGTTTATTTATAACCTATGCTTTCCCTAGCTGCTGTTGATTTCTGCCAGTACTTTTCCTGATTTGCTGACTCAAAATTAAATTATAAATGCTCTCCTAATTGTACAGTTACTCTTTAGGGCATAGTATTGGGTGGATATGATCCCAAAGCTAGGCTACAATGAGGATATGCAGAAATCTTGATAATGTTAAATGATCTTCTGTAAGAGTGACTGTAAATAGGAAGCAATGTTTCCTACTTTCAAGTTCCACTGTTGATACATTTCTGTGCTAGCTGCAGGGTATCTGGAGTCTCATGTATACATGCTAACTTATAGTACTTAATAAAAATGAACTTCAAGTTTGAATGACCTACAAATTCTATGATATTAGGATGCTGACAAGAAACAGGGGTGGTTTGTAAGGAGTCAATGACAAGAAACACGGGTAGGTTGCAATGAGTGAAGTTTTGTGAAAGGATAGCTAATGATGGAACTAAGCTTACCTTAACAGTTAAAATAAATTTAGACCTTTGTTAGAATGCATGAACTATAATAGAATACAGTAAGGAATGAAGTTCCATTAATCAAGAACGCAGTAGATGCAATGAAGAGGATATAGCAGTAGCACCCAAATACATCATTACATTATTATTGTAATGGGAAACATACGGTGAGACAAAACTACTGAAAAGAGGAAAACCTTATCTTTCAATATACAGCATATTGATCAAAACCCAGTGAATTAGAAAATGGCAGGTCAATAAGAAATTTCTTCAGTCTTCACCAAATTCACAATTGATAAGACCTTACAATAGTAAGTTTTTCAGCAACTTTTTCTATGACATTCTCTGTATCAATCAAAAACCAAATTGATTTTATGCATATCGTATACAGAAATACCAGTAAAATTAGTCACTCTATCTGAAGATGGCTGCCATTCGCAGCCATGACCGCGATCTGTATCACCTTAATCCACCAGCAGAAGAATCCGCTCTCAAAAGGTTGAAATGTTTTAGCAGTCTCAGCAAAAGAGATGAAAATCTGCTTCTGATCTCTGAGAGGAAGGCTTGCGATTAATTTGACCACTCCTCCTTCAAAGCTCTCGAAGAATTTCAAATCCACATCCCATAAAGAATCACAATCATAAATTTCGCACCTACAGATAAGACGTGCTATGACTGGCACGCACTTTTTCAGAAAAGAAACACGGTAAGTTTGGGAATAACTATATCTCCATTTGCCAGAGCGTACAGAAACCTGTGGACTAAAATTTCTAGCCCACGGCGCCAATATGACTTCTCTAATTCTGAAAAGATTTTATCACTATTTTTCCTTTTTTTCTGACTTCCACTTCCAATATATGTTAGTCCGACACCAGTAGTATCAGATGTGCAGCTTATTTCGGTTTTGGTTTCTGATAGTTTGCCAGCAATGTCTTCATCTTGAACAAAAAATTTGAATGCATTTTCAAATGCATCCCTTTTACAGAGCTTAATCAAGTCTAACAACCACAAGAGACATTTACAAGCAAAATCCCTCAACATGATAGAGGATCCATGGTTAATATCTCTAATTTTCATCTTAAATTCCTCTAAAAGAGCTTCTCTGCATGTTTTTTGAAAAGAGGGATCTATATCTTCCTGAAAATATCCAACTATCTGGTTCTTCAGTGTATCTTGCATGTGTGGCTCAGGCACGCCGTACGGAACAGGGGGGTTATTAAGAGCTTTAGAAAGCATTTCGGATACTATCTTTTCTAAGAGCTCTAGTTCTTCATCAAAATCGGATTTAGATATTTTAAGTCTTTGACCTAAATCAGCGGAAATATTTACCTGCAAAGATGATAAAAGAGCTCGGATTCTGAGCTTTTGTTCAGGAGTCCAATAAACTGCTTCCAAATATTCCTTGCACGCTTGAATTCCGTCTTCAAACAGTAATAAGGAAGCAGCTGGTAAAATGCGTAGGGCGTCATCTACATTGGAGAAAGAAAGGAGTATTTCCCTGCGGTCAGATGAATACAGGAGACGAAGACAGTCGATGTAATTCTCAGCAGAGACATTCGAAGGAAGTTTTACACTGATTTCGGGAGAAGAAGACTTGTCTGAAGACCAGTTTCCAGAAAGCGCGACTTCAAAATATCCTGATTTCTTCAAAACTTGAGAATGCAGGTAAATGGGATTACCACCGTATGCTTGGCCGTCAGAGCAAGTTATCTGCAGTTTCACATCACCATTGTTCTGATAACCAAATTGGAAAACTGGGGAATCCATTGCTAGTTTCTGGTTTCAGTGATTATATTTACGATGCAACCAGGGTATGGTTGAGTTGCACAGACGGGAAGATAAAAAGCCCTACTTTAACAATTCTTTAAGTTTTGTTTGATTTACAGTACAGGATCCTCCTGTTCTACAAATCGTTCAGGGCTCTTTCTTATAGTACGAGATCCTGTTCGGTTGTGAAGTTCAACCGGTATAGCCTTTTTAAGTTTCCTCGGACCCTTCTCATTCCCATGTTCTTTTGTCTCTTCATTTCTCGCCTATGAGTTATATAATCTTGGGAAATGTAACGTCTGAGATGTAAAAATTATGTATTGCTGCAATTCGATCATTTTTCTATAAATATATGAAAAATATATAAAATATATGTTGTTTATTAAATATATTGTTTATAGAGTAGTAATTAGTGAATTATTTTTTATTGTAAAATAGTAAAAAGTTAATTAGAATTAAAAACTATATATTATAGTTGAAATTCAATCATGTTTAATATTTATTGATATTAAATTATATCATGTCTAAAATTTTGAATTTGATTTCATTATTTATCTCAACATGAATGTATCTTAGAAGTGTGTTGGAATTGAAATGTACTTCTTGATAGAATTTGAAAGTTTCTATCATGAAAGAGCAAGTGTCTTAGTGGTGGAAAGTCTTTAGTAGTCATGAGTAGGTTCTAAGTTTGAGCGTTAGCTCATCCAATATTCTTATTAATATATCTATAATTCTTTGTAAAAAAAAATACAAATCTTATTGCAAAGTAGTCGAAAAATAATTAAAACCAAAATATATAAATTGCCTAAAATGACTAAAATAATTCTTGTACATGATGATGTACATACACTCCAAGCTCTTGGGAGCGAATCTACACCTTTAGACTATTCAACAATTTGATCTCTTTTAAGGAATGTTCATTCATTCAATATTCAAGAAAAAATATGTTTCATTAATTACCGCATTTTGATAGGGATGAAGTGTAAAATTTCTATTGACTACTTGATTGATGGAGAGTGATATTTAAGTAGATTGTAGAGAGATGAAACACCTTGTGCATAAAATGTCTCTACATTGTCTACTATCTTTGTATCATGATTGGCATAACAATATGAAATGACTAAATAAAAGAAATATCTCAAAAATAGTATTTTAATCCCAAATTCATAGATTAACAAGAAAAAATAAAATAAGTTCATTTAATATTTATAAAGAATATTAAAGTTGAGAATTAAATCTATCTAATGTTAAGAAAACATGAAAGCTTATGATAAAATTAATATAACATTAATAAAATTATTGGAGAATATTTCTATATTGAAGTAATTGTTAAGCTAGGCACACATACAAAAAATTAAAGAAAAGTGCCTTGCTCTTTTGGCTGGGAAGCAAAAGAGAGTGTAGAACTATTACATCCTTTGCATCATCCTCTCACATGAGGAAGGTCATTGTCACCAAGTAGGTTTATTTGATCACGATAATCAAATCCATCTTGAAAGTCTAGTTGAAATTGGGCCCAATTCATAGTCTAAAAAAATATCTATTGAGTATAATCCCCATACTATTGCACTTGTGTTTCACTTATACATTTTTTTTTACGTTAAGATAAAAATCCAATTCTTGCAAAGACAAAAAAAAGAGAAAAAAAACCAAGTAGGATTTTTAATTAGTAAAGTCAAAGACTTCATCATAGTCAAGTGGTGTTTTTGACCATCCAACTTATTTCCTAGATAGCTTTCCCATCTAAGAGGAATATGTGTCCTCCTAGAAGAGGACATCCCTATTGAAATAAAATTGGCGAAGTGCTTACAAAAATTTATGGAATTGGATAAATTATATAAATAAATATTCTTCTTTAATTGAATAAAATCAAAGATGCTAGTTGCTATGAAATCAAACATTGATTCACATAATTTATTTTCTAACAAAATAAAACTATACAAGGTTTCCTCAAAAAATAATAAGACTTCCTTAATGTATTATACCAAGTGTTTCTCAAGAAAATGGAAATGATCATATAAACAACTCTTAATAATAAAATAATTACCATAATAAAAGCCATGTGTTATGTTCATGTAATTTCTCTATTGTATAATTACTATACCCTAAATGATTATTTGATATCTCTCTCTCAAACATACACATTGAAAAAAATTCAATCTCTAATCCAATTGTTTAACATCAAAGCTTTGTTATCAAGTTATGATACCAATTGATGAGATACAAGGCTTAGAATTTCAAAATTTGTATGTAAATATGAAATTAAATATCTTTAATCTTGGAATTTCGATGAAGATATTTAATGAATTTAAATAAAAAAAAAGAAAATTAAAAAAACACCATTATTACATTATGAAAAATATGATTTATGTGGGGAAACATTAAGCTCTTAGTTTGATGATAAAATTGTAGGAATGCATACAAAATGAAAGTTCCTAATCAAACCAAGGTGAACCTCGTGTGTAGAAAATAAGGGAATTCAAAATAAAGCAACAAATAAAATAACGAAAAATAAAGATACCCATGAACTCAATTATATATTCAATTTGTTCCAATGATTTATTTTGAAATGTGGATGATCTTGCAAAAAAGTTATCTATTTTGACAATATAGTTAGAAAAGGTGAATGGATAAAATGGATGGGAGTGTACCTCAATTAATAGAATTTTGGGAGAAGCAATGGATAGTGGAGATGTGTTGTGAAGATCAATTATGAAGGATTAATGAGAAGACTCCCCTAAGATTGAGGAGATAATGGAGGGTCATAATGGAGGTTGTTAGAAATTGAATTGTTACAATACAATTGTCAAAAATAATAAGTTAATGCAACCATGAGGGATGCATGGAACAAGAGAACTTAGGTGTAATACCCCCATGTTACTGATACTCTTTGCTACTATTTGTTACTCTTATGTGCTAGTGTGATACTAGTTTGTGATGGTGATTAGTTCACTAACTTGGTGTGTGTGGATGCATAGTTTAGTTGATTGCTACATTTGACATTATTATGATAATTTAAGATTCTTTATGTCATGTTTAGATTATTCGATTATGCAATGGTTTTTCCTTAATATTATATATGTTGATGTTGTGATTCTATGATGTTAATTTGATTTCAGTAGTATATTATGATGCAGTAGACTAGTAATCATGTTATCATATGATCAGTTAGTTTAGAAATGTTATTTCATATTTGATATTGTAATTGTTAGAATAGTTTTGGTGAGAGGACAGTATAGCACCACTCGTTTACGAGTGCCCTACTATGCTGCAATTCCTTCTCACAATGTGATGTGTTGATTATATATATATACATGTACATGATCTTGTTTGTATGTAGGAATTGCAGGTACAAAGTCTCGATTCCACCTACTTCGACAGGACAGGGTGAGCATCAAATTACCAAATGGGCATGATGTTGAAACAAAGATGACAAGGAAGTCACCCCGTCCCATGTTTTTCAAACCATCTTGTCTAGTGGTATTGTGCGTCGTTAACCTTTGTTATTTTTGCAAATTTTTATAGTGGTTTGTGTGAGTGTACTGTTGGTATAATTTTACATGGGTGTTTTGTATGTTGTGATTTAATTAATAAAATGATGTTAATAAATGTTTATCATAGTGTTGGAATAAATTTCTATTAAAATATAAAAGTCTTGTGATTTATTTAAATGTGTAAATTAAATTATTTTAAAATTTAGTATTTTGATAATTTAATTAAATTAGCATGTTGAGGATAATTATGAAATAAATTAATTAAATAAATTAAATTGTGTGAATTGCAAGTAAAGCTTGCAAAATCAAAATTAAAACAAAAAGTATTGTTAAATTGGAAAAAAATCAATAAAAAAAAAGATAAAAAGGACCAATGAGTATTGAGTTTGGCTGAAAAGTTGGAATTAAATTAGAAAATTTCTTTTAAATTGGATTTTTAGAAGCTTCGAAAAAGAAAAGATATATTTTTATTTAATTGCAAAATTATGAGTTTGTCATTCACGGGAAATTGACAGAAGTTACAAAAAAATATTGAGTTATGGAAATAGAATTTTTCCTTGTTCTTCTTCTATAGTAAATTATTTTTTAGCTTTTCATTGTTTTGTAAGAGAGGTTCTTCGGAAGAATAATTTAGATTTCAGGATTGGTCAAGATAATCGAGTGAAGAAGTTCTGAACAAAGGAATGAGAGCGCTTCAAAAAGGCCATTGGGATCAAGAAAAGCTTCATTAGATTTTAATCAGCGTAGGACTCTAGGTTCCATTTGCTTCTTCCTTAGTTTTCTGATTCAAAAGAAAAGAAAATAAAAAAATTGATAAATAGGATTTCTGTGAGAAAAGAAACTGTGTGGTTTTAGAAAACTATTTTAGGAAATAACTAAGAACAATATTTATTTTATGAAAATGCCCAATTTTTCTATGATTTGATATGAAGGAAAAAAATTTATTCCTCTGAAACAAATAAATTTTGAGTATACATTCTTATTTATATATATATATATACTTTTATAGTATATATATATATATATTTATATATAATATACATACATCTGTTTGATAATCAGTTTTCCTACAGAAGTTGGTTTGAGAAATATGTACATATATATAGATATAGATATACATATACATATACATATACATATACATATACATATACATATACATATACATATATATATCTAAAATATATATATATCTAAATATATTTATATATATTAAAAATATACAGATTCTTTTTACATATTGTATTAACAAAATTTTGTGATTCATATATGCGTTTGAATCAAGAAAAAAAAATTAGATGGACAAATTTTATTTATTTATTTATTTATTTTTTGAAGAGTGTTGGGGAGGGACGGTGCTGGCCTTCCCCCCACGTACCCCTCTGCACAGTTTTACTGACTACACACAACAATCATTATGACTACTGCGCAACAGTCATCATGACTGTTGTGCACAGTACTTGAAGAGGTTGACGACCTTTATGCATTCAACAAAGTTTTTTTTAATTTAATTTATATATATATATATAGTGTGTGTGTGTATTTTTATTATATATATATATATTTTATGTAATATTTTTGGAATTTTGATTTATATATATATATATTTTTCATTTTTAGTATGAAAAAATATAATTGTGATTATTACGTAAGGAAAATTTTTATTTGGAATTGGAATTTTATTTATTGAAATTTATTACAGAATTAGTTAAAGGAAAAAGAGAGGTCTTGTAATGTAATTAAAAGAATTATATTAACTTTGTGTGGAAGTTATTATGTTACTCTATTTTCTAAGTTTGTTTGACTTCTTTGTTTCCTTGAGTTATCATTTTGACTTTTATAATGTGGGAACCTTGTCGATCTTATGAACCCAAATCTTGGTGGTTGTGATCCTTATAGTTCTAGAGGCATGTTTTTGTTGATGAATATCTATCGTCATTTTATGTACTCTTGAGGTTGCAAGATAATAATATTATTATTCTTTGGAAGGGTTGTACGAGTTGTGTTAAGATTTTGATTATGTGTATAGCGAGATGAGTAATGCCTTGCGTGTCTCTTGTTGTGACTTGTTGCTTTATTATTTATGGTACAACCCTTACTTGCTTTGTTATGTTTTGGGGTCTTAGGGAGAGTGGCTCTTCATGGGGGTCGGCGCCTCAAAAGGAGGAAGGGCTCAGGATAACCCACATAAGAGTAGATTAACAAGTGATAACCTAATAATATAACTTAGGGGGATGGGTAGTAAAAACATATAAGATAATCTTGGATACTTAGTCTATGCATTAGGGCTATCGCAGACTAATGGTAGACTGAGGAGGTCATGGTCAGAAAAGTCATAACCTCGTCCTCATGAGAGGTTGACGGCTCCACATGAGCTACCCTATGGGGCCAACGCCTCAAGTAGGAGGAAGGTTCAAGATAACCATAGATGGGGGCCGATGCCTCAAGTTGGAGGAAGGGCCAGGATAACCCATGTAGGCTATGCGATGACACTCTCCACTAGATACCCTTATGCCTTGTCTCTTGGTTTCCTCTGGAATTGTGTTCTGATTGTTGTTCCTGATTCATTTGGAAATGTTTTATGATTGTTTCCATGGTTACTTGGTTAATGGTTATTGCCTTGCTTGTTGTGATGAGATTTATGGTTTGTGTTTATTACGTTGATTCATGGATGTTGTTGTTTATGTCCTTTCTAATCCTTGATGTTGTATTTAGAATTATTGTAATATGTCATTCTTTATTTGAGTTAGTCTTGCGGCATTCATGGTCGCGATTACTTACTTGTCACCTCTGAGCATGGGGGGTGGGTTATTTACAACCCACGTGGTTGGGTGGAATGTGCTCCATACCCGTTGGGTTCCCCATCAACGTTCATTCTTCTTAGCATTCTTCAGTTGGAGCTTGTAGGGTGAAGCCACAATAGTGATTTACAATTGATGTGAGGAAGGAAAAATCACAGAAAATGAATGCATGGAAAAAAAATTGATTTTAGGGGTTCGTACGAACATACTAGTTTGATCGAACCCATTAGGGGTTCGCTAGAACTTGGGTTCGGGCGAACCCTTTTAATGCTTTCCTGCCAAAAATGCCAACAAAAACCCTTAAAAAAGGGGGGTTCGAATGAACTAGGGTTCAAATGAACCCTAGTTTGAGAGAACCCCTAGGGTTTTTCCTGAACCCCCCTTATTCCTCATCCCTTCTCTGAGACACAAAAAAACCCTAAATTTTGGCACTTCGGAGCTTGGGTTGATAATGAAAATGGAGGAATATTCACAAACCCAACTAGAATCAAGTAGTCCTCAGAACAAGCTATCCAATGAATATAATCTTAATATGTTTTGGTTTTATTATGTATTTGTTTTATTAGTTTTATTAAACATGGGTTTTTCATCGAAAATGAAGGTCTATGTTTTGCACATGTGGAAAAATAACAGATTATCAATTTTTTTTTGGAAAAATATGAGTGCACTAGATATTGAAGTCCTTGATCCAAAAATAAATAAAAATGGAATTTCGATTTATACAAAAAAGTTATGCGTTATACGATCGCGCTATATCTGAATTGTAATTGGTTTGACTTGAAAACTTGATTAAAAAAAAATATTCAATAAAAAAATATCTAACCAAGTGGAAGCACTAGATATCAAAGTTAAAAATCTAAATTCAAAAGAATTAGAATTTTATCCTTCATGGAAACAAAGTTATGCGTTATACGGTTTGCGTCACTTTTTAAAAATGTTATTTTTTGAAAAAAAAACCAGTTTTCGTGGGAGATGGAAAAAGAAGTGTAAAATGATTCCAATTTTTTTTTAAAAATATTTTTAGAATCTACAGAAAAAATGTGATGAGACTCTAGTTTGCATTATCTTCAAATTCTTCATAGTTTAGCCGCTATAGCTGCCCAAATGTGAAGATTTAGTTAAAAATAATAATTTCAGTGTCCAGTTTGGCCAAAAATTATAAACCACTATTATGGGATCACCCTGTGCCAATTGTTCATTTGTAATTCAGACATTATTTTTACTATGTATTTATCCCACCTATATAGGATATTTCATTGTATTCATTATTGAGCATGTAATGTATTAAACGACAATGTATTGTTTATGAACATTTGTAACCATTCATTTTATGAGATTTGATATAGTTGTATCACGTGATGTATTATTATTTTACTTATGGTTACATGGATGTACTTCTGTAAATGGATTTTGTAATGTTGTTGTATGTAAATTTAGATAAGTTATTTAGCATTATCTTTTATCTTTTCGTTATGAGTTTGTTTTGCGATGTGACCTCACGTGCCCCAGAGGACTTGAAGTTATGATGTTAATGTGCAATGTAAATATGTTTTAATGTTTAGTTACATGTTTACTTCATATTATTTTTAAAAAAAGATTATGTGCAATGTTTTGTCCTTTGGGGTTTGCACGACAGGCGTTACATTAGGACCCCTTTATTCTTAGAAGTTGGTGGAGAGAATGTTGCAACCGTGAGGGATGAGGGATGAGTATTCTTAGGAACCCTTTATTCTTAGAATTTGGTGGATAGAATATAGCCATAATTAAAAAATAATAATATTATTTAATTATTTTAGCCATGTGTGCGGTGGAAAAATGTATAGTAATAAATTTATTTCATTATATGAGATAGAAAAGAGACAAAATAAATAATAGAATTATTTAATTAGTTAAGGGACATTATGTGAAAGGTATTTGATAAGGTGATATAATTATTTTGTTGATTTGGATAAGGGTGTACTAGAAAAATATTATATGTATAATTTTTTTCCCTCTTTGACACAATGTCATAACTAAGTGGCATTGTACTAGAGAAGAATTAAAAGTAGGAAATGGGGGAGCTTTAATGGAAATTTGAAATATTCACTAAATGATAATGATAAAAGTGATGGAGGTCTCTTGAAAAGATGGAAAATGAGAAATATATGTGTCATGATGTATAAAATATTACTTTGAGAGAAATCATGTTGGGATGATGTACATTCCATGGATATGGAACTGATGATGAATAATGATGGGAAATATTTCAAGTGATGCATCTTCGATGACTGAAGTATTATATATTTAATGGGTATGGAGTAAATAAGGATAAAAATATAATGGAAATGATGGGGGGAATTGGGTAAGGATAAAAATGAGGAAAAGTGTTGTTTGAACTTGACCCTTGTCCTTCAATCATAAGGCAATGTGAAGATTCTCACTTAGAGTTGATTCACCTAAGGGTTGATAATCAATTCATTGTGGGGATATTATTTCCTAATGAAACAAAGGAAAATAGGTCCATCACCCCACATATTTTTCATCAATCCATATTAATAAAAAAAACCCTATTTTTCATTGTTTCAATATTTAAATAATGTATTATAATGAGATAATATATATATATATAGATATAGATATATATATATTTATATTATAATAATATATTATAACAATATATAATAATATAAATTATATATAAGATTATATATTTTAATATTATATATATAGCTTGAGAATAATTAATTGTATGCAATCTAAAATAGATATCTATTTTCAATACAAAATGGATATTCATTTTGTATTTTGAAAGTGCATATCTATTATTTAAAATAACACATATCCTTTTTGCTTTGGTTTTTACCAAAGAAAAATGTACTTTTCACCCAAACCAAGTAAAAATTCAAACATTCATTTCACAAATTTGACTATGTCAAATGAGAGTTTTTTCTTACTATCACTATTTGGCCCAACATGATCCTACATGAGCACCCATGATTGCGTCGACACCATACATGATATTACATGGGGTGGTACTCATATTAGTACAAACACTCATTCAATAATCCCATAATGCATAAGAAACCTGAATGTGCCAATGCTTTGCATGCTTATTGATAGTCTTAAGAAGGATTTATTTGATATTTTATTAGAATATTCTTCTTGACCATTTTAATGATGATAATGTGGCATAAAGATGCAATGTTGAATTTGAAATTTCTTAGGGAACTTCTTCACTTATTTGTTCTTAAATGATGAGCCATTGTTAAAAACGAAAAGAAGAAAGAAAAATAACTCAAGAAATGATACCATCAGTGGCTATGAGAATAAAAGTATGTCCTTGAGAAGAGGCTGGGGAATTTTTTTTTATAAGATCCAAACCCCACATGGAAAATCACCAAGGAGAGACTTGGAAATGAAATTTCTAGGCAGGAGCTCAAATCAAGTTGTTATGTTGTTGACATTGAGAGAAATTTTTGATGAAGGAAAAATAATCTTATTCCATGATTTGCTAATAGTAACCCATATGAAGCAATCTTTGGACCAAATATTGAACACTAAAATGTCTCCTATAGGAACCTAAAAGGGTATCTTCAAAGGCAATAGGAATCTTTGATTTTTTAAGACAACAAAGAAGGAGACCATTGTACCATTTGTGATAAAGGATATTAGATAAGATGATATGACCTATTGTGAGCTTATGAATACAAGCTCAATAATTTTTAGATGAAGGATTTGGAAGGGTACCATCACACAAATATTGTAACATTTGGGAGTATCATTTGTCTAAATTAATATAACAATAGAAATAAATGTTAGAATATTTTTTATAAACATATGATTGATATATTATGAATGATGAATTAAAAATTTGTGATGAATCATCAAGAGATATAAGAGAGGCAATGCTCACCATTGCATCCACAAGTTTATTAAATATTTCTGAGGAATAGTGTCAATAGTGAAAGAAGAGAAACACTTTGACATTGATAAGTCCAAGTCATGATAATAAGATAAATTATCTTTCTTTTCCTAATAATATCTAGTAATTTTCCTTATAATCAACCATATATCACTAAAAACATGTTGAATATTGAGAGATGATGTAGCAAACAAGCTAGTAATAAGGTATTTGTAATTTGTAATGCTATTAGTAAATAGGAAATTGAGATAATAAGATAGGGGGATTGGCTTGCCTAAAGGGGGTATTAGTTTAACATAGATACACCAAATCCAATTCAAATCCTAGAATTATCAAAGAAAAAATCCAACCTTTGATCAATATCCAAGGGGAGAATATGATCATCAAGGAATAATTATTGATTTGTAAGAGAAAGTGATGAAGGATCACTAACGAATTTCCTTTTGGAGATAAATTTAAGATCAAATTCCATTAACAATATTACCCACTTGGCAAGGCATTCTGAAAGATCTATTTAGGAAAAGAGATGCTTTAATGGATCAAATTTTATGATGACATACATTTCAACATTAAGAAGATAGTATCTCAAATTATGTGTTGCAAATACAAGAGCTACACATTGTTATTTAATCATAGTGTATTAGACTTCATAATTGAGTAAAGTGAAACTAATATAGTACATAGCACAATATTAACCATTATTATCATGTTGTGTCAATAATGCTATAAGAGCATTAGATGAAGCAGGAGTATAAATAAGGAAAGGAAATCTTGAGATAGTTGGTTCTAAGGTAGGAGGGCTAGCCACATATCATTTTAGATCATCAAAAACTTATTGAGAATCCTCATTTCAATTTAAATGAGAATATTTTTTAAGAAGTTGAGTGAAAGGGAGAGTTTGATCCACTAATAGTGAGATAAACCGATGAATAGACTAAATCTTTCCCTACAAACTATGAAGTTGATAAATATTTTTTAGAGGTGGCATAGTGATTATAGCATTAATTTTATTTGTTTCCACCTCAATTATGTGATGTGAAATAATGAACCCTAATAAATCACAATTATTAACACCAAAAATACATTTATAGGGATTCAAGTGCATGTTGTATTTATGAATTCATTTTAAAAAATGATGGAGGATATTAATGTGATCCTAAAATGAGATAGACTTTCCCAAGATTTCATCAACATAGTCCTCCAAATTTTTGTGAAGTCATGAAATATGAGTTTCATAGTACATTTATATATTGCACTAGCACTCTTTAGTTGAAATTACATTGCCACCCAACAAAATGTTCCCCGACGGTGTAATAAAGTTGTTTTATATTGATCTTGAAGATTAATAATTAATTGATTATATCCAGAGAAACCATCCATAAATGAGGGTACTTAAGCATGGCTAGTAGTGGAATCAATGGCCATGTTGATGTTAGGAAGTGGAAAAACATTTTCTAAAGAATCTTTGTTGAGATCACAAAAATTGACATACAGTCGAATATTGTTATTGAGAAGAGATAGAAAATATATTCAACATACAAGGGAAATAGTCCATAGGGTGGATAAATCTAACTTGGAGAAGCTTCTCAATCTCAACCTTAACTAAGAATGCCACATTGGGATTTATTTTTTATATATTTTATCTTATAGGCTTGACATCATAATATAACATGATATTATGTATTACCATGTTTGGATCCTAGTTGAGTATGATGAAGTAGAGAGATCAATCAATTCATGTAAAATAATAGAATATTTGTGTTTTAGTTAGATTATAGACACTTTATAATTGGGATAACCTTCATAGAGTTAGCCAGATCCATCAAGATATCAACTGTATCTCTAAGTAGAGGACTATGATTTGAAACATTGGGTAGATGAGGGAATTCTTGAGGTGTCTCTTGAGGAGATGAGGTGTCATCTAATAAACAAGTATATTTCCCAAAGTATGCATCAACACTTCAACAATGTGGAAGTATATGAGCATGATGATATCAGGGAAAGTGCTCATAAACTTCAAGGAATTTAACCAAGGATTCATTTGTTGAGAAGATATCAAATGAAGGTGTGCTAGAAACAACACTTGTGTCTATCATTTTAGGGTAGATTAGATTAATTGATGATGTAGAAGAATTTTGAGATTGAGATATCATATTTATATTCAAATAGGGTTGATGAGAGGAATTTACATTAAGATATGGTTGATGAGAGGATTTATAAGTTTCAAAGGGAAGCAAACAAGACCAACCATCAGATCATGTGGATTACGCTCTATGAGGATATTGATACTTTGCTCATTTACACCACAACCATTCCCTCTATACTCAAATTGAGAGAATATGTTAAAACCATGACCATAAATGGATACCATTTCCATTGAAGATGGTGGCTCATTATTAGTGGCCTCATCAAAAGTAGAAGTATAACTACTAGAAATTATAATTTATAGTGTTGAGATTAGATATTGAGAAGAAGGAAAAGATTGTGTAGACACCACCGAAAAAATATTTGGGGTCTCAAACTTTGATGGTGAGAGTTTGTATTCTCTAATGAAGGAATGTGTAAAATATAAGGAACCCCAATCATCACCAAAGAGGACACTCCTAGGTAATTTAAAATATTGATTAACAATATTGATGTTATTGGAACATAATGTGTTAAATTTTGAAGATGGAATCAATTTACTAAGAGACTTAGAAATATGAGGTTGATATCTTATTTTTTCATGTAAGAAACATTCTAGATTTTGATCAGCCTCAATCATATAGATCTTGTTGTTGTAGAAAAATTTCATTGCATGGTGAAGAGTAGATAGGACTTCCCCCATGACATGAATCCATAGTCTACCAAGAAGAATATTGTATAAAAGATAATCAAACATGACACATGGATAAGGGTAGGAAAAGTCACAAGTCCTACCTCAAATGTTAGTGTTATTGTACCTAATTATTTTCTACCAAAATTATCAAATCCATGCATAGAAAGTACCAAGTTTGACGAGAGACATATCTACATTGATCTTATGTAACAAGTCAATGCTACAAACATTAAGGAATTTTTTAGAATCCAAGATCACTTGCATGCAATCACCTATTACATGCAAAAGACATGAAGAACCAAAAAGTGATGTTCTGTAAACCTCTCTGTAAAAATGCATTAAGAGAATTGATTATTACAAAGTGATCAATCCTTATGAAGGAGATCACGAAACCCTAAAAAGGGAAACCCTAAATGAAACCCTAGTGTGCACTTTAATAATAATTAATTAATAAATGTGCCTAAGTTTAGCTTTTAAGTAATAAAGAGGAATAAGTGACTTTAATTAATTAATCAAATGATGTAATTAATTGGGCGATAATAATCTACTCTAACTCTTTAAGACATTTAGAACTTAGGAAGAAGCCAAAACACACTAGAATAAGATGCATGAAAGAAAAGATGGGTCCCTACTAACTAGGTCTGATCGTGTACTCATTTACAAAATGCAATATGAGTAAGAGAAGGAAAAACCCAGTGGGACAAAACCCCCTTACAATGAGATTACATGCTGCAAAGAAGCACTGGAAGAACTCTGTAGAGTAACACTGGAACTTGATATAGGCAAGCAAGGAAATATTCTTCTGTATACTACTGAAACCGGATGAGAGTCACTGATTGACTCAAGGAATCATGATAAAGCAACAGAAGACCCGATGCCACGGAACACTCGAAAACTCCAAACTAGAACAACTCTGGAATCTATGAAGCAACAAGCAATTATTGAATGATGTATTACTGAAAATGAAGTGCAAAGATGCAAGATGCACTCTCCCAACTGCCAAAATATCCAAGTAATCACCAAACAACCCATCGGGCCAAATCTGGATTAACTGATAAACTTGGGATAGATATAGAAAAAGTGTATGGACAGCAACATAGAGCTCCTTAATACCTTCCAACGCCAAGAATAAGGCAAAATTGACATCGCGGGCAAAAGCATATTCTAAGTCCAAAACAACATCTGACTCTCAAACAGAAATAAATGTACGAAAATATTAAAATAATGTAAAATAAATCCGCACCAAAATGAAAAAGTGCTCAGGAACCAGGGCTTCTTTCCTCGCAATATCTTGGTTTGCCCCGGATTTCGATATCAGATGCCCAAGCATACGCGAAAAAAATTGCTCTTTAGAAAAACTAGGTTAGAAGGGCAGAGGGGCTGGGTCAGACGATGATGTCATTATCATGACGTCAGCGCTGACATCAGCAAAATGCGAAAGCAAAATTCTTTGACGGCCGCCCCAATCGGCTTCTGGCTACAAAACCCCCATGCAAAGAAACGCCCGGTATATACCTCAACCCGTCAATATTCGCCAGAGGGAAACTTAATATTCTTGTGGATCCCGGCGATTCCTTTACCGGACGGGGCCATTGGTCCTCCATAGGACTGCCACGAGGGCTACAGCCACGGGTCAAGCAAGTGGTTAAAACCGGCCATGCGAGGTGGCCGCCACTCTCCCTCGGTGGTCACGGCATGCTGGGCGTATCGGGTCGGCTTCGCGCTGCAGTCTTCCAAAACTCTAAAATTTCAAATTTTTTTTTTTGAATTTTCAAAAAAGTGCTCCTCGATTCGGTATCGGGAGGCCGACGCCCCCTGCATTGTGAATTTTTGCCTCCCCAGATCAACTGCATCTAAAATGGATGGATTTGGTGGCCAGGGTTTTTGGGATGCTACTTAACGTAATGGTGATGTCCGCTTGAGCCCATTGTGTCCCAAAAAAAATGGCTACCCCCAGATCTTGCAAAAAAGATCCCTGTGGAAACCCTTGCACTTGAAACTCACTGAAAGGCCATATCTTCAGATCACGAATAGGCAGCTGCAGGTCTGGAGCTCTGATACCATGTTAGAATCCAAGATCACCTGCATGCAATCACCTATTACATGCAAAAGACATGAAGAACCAAAAAATGATGTTCTGTAAACCTCTCTGTAAAAATGCATTAAGAGAATCGATTATTACAAAGTGATCAATCCTTATGAAGGAGATCACGAAACCCTAAAAAAGGAAACCCTAAATGAAACCCTAGTGTGCACACTTAATAATTAATAATTAATTAATAAATGTGCCTAAGTTTAGCTTAAGTAATAAAGAGGAATAAGTGACTTAATTAATTAATCAATGTGATGTGATTAATTAAGCATAATAACTTATTACTCTAACATAATTATCTATTATGGATTAAACTATGTTGTATTCTATTTTGATTAATGGTGACTAGAATCATGGTAGGATCATGTTGTTGTTGAATCTTAGAAGAAGGTAATTCATGTTGGTGGAAAACAATATCTAAATTTTTTACATGTATATAATCTGACAAGGTTGCTACATCATTCAATCTAATAGAAGGTAGACCAACTATATTAACTATAAGGCCTCTTGGAGCATCTCATGGTATGTAGGTAAATTTTTTTATCAACTCCCAACGTGAGATCTTAGCAAGAGAAGTACGAAGCTTCTCAACAAGATAATAATCTTTACCCACATGTTGAGGAAGATGAGGTGTGGGAGGAAGAAAGGGTCAAGGAAGTAAAATAGAAGGGGGAGTAATAAGTTTTTATTTAGGTTGTTTATTGTTTTGAGTATTTTATATGTGATAAACTACATGATAAAGAGGTCCTTGTGACATCTTTTGATCAAGATTATTTATTTGATTAAGTTGTTTTACAAATTTTGGAATGTAAGCAGAAGGTTGAGGTGGTTTTGGAACACCTCAAACAACTATAATAGGATTAGCTTGTGGTTGAGGAACATCATAAAAAAATTGAAAAATTATTTTGTGTTTCATATATTCAATTTGTTAATTATTCTTTGATAATGAGATGTTTTAGGAGTTCTAGAGGATGATTTCATCAAGATAAAGTCATCAAGGGCTTCATCTAACATATCAAAATCATCACTACTAAATGAATCATCAAATGCATGAAAATATTATAGAAGAGATCCAAAAATATTGAATAATATTACTTTCTCCAAGATGATGAAGATAGAAGATAGGTGAGATAGGAGGAGAAGAATAAAAGTGATCACAAGACGATAAATGTTGATTTATGGATAGAAGAAATTGTGTTTATGTTTTGGTTTTCTAATATGAAATAGAATAATTTTTTTTTGTGTTTTGTTTCTTAACTAAACACATAATACTTTTTAAAATGTAAATAGTGTATAACTAACTAATTAATTAAAAATAATAAAGATAAAGAAGCTATGCAAGTGCAAGATGCGTTGGGATCACCAAAATATTTAATGTGAAAAATGAATCTAGATTAATTATTGAATTAACCTAGATCAATCCTTTCTCCACTAAAGATTAGGACACTTAAACCAATGAAGATTTTATATTTGGATAATGTCCTCAAAGGAGATCCAAGCTTCTTGGGTTTTATTCCTTTGTTGCAAATAAAACAAATTGAAAAAATTGTGATTAATATGTGAAACAAAACTCTAATTTAATTAAATGAATAACTACATATACAAACCTAATAATTTATAAAAAAATAAGACAAATCTAGAAAAGGTAGACTGAGAGGAACTTGTCATTAGAATCTAGAGGTTTTTATCCAAGATATAGGTGTGTCATGCAAATGACAACACATTATATTGTGTTCTTGAGGGTACTATATGGTCTTGTTAACTATGTAGTGATTTTATTAATGATCTCTGCTAATTTATATAATCTTTCATATCAAATCTAAACATGCATAGGCATAAAGGAGAAAAATGGGTTGTGGATATATAGATTTTTTCCTTGGTCAAACCCTCTTTTTGGTATTTTTACCTCAACAAACAACCACTTTCATAGAAAAAAATAGTGTGTTCTCTAAATCTTAAGTGAATATAAGATTATGACAAGAAATGGAAAATAAAATGATAATGAAAGCCCTACTCAAGTGTGTTCGAGTGGATTTCTATATGTATCAAACAAGAAAATGGAAGATCCAACCCAAGAGAAAGGCTATGCTCATGGGAAATACAAACACAAGTTATCTCAGTTTAGTGAAGCAAGGTGATCAAATCGTGAATGTGAGAACTAGTTGAAATCATACTCTATAGCAATAAAGAGGTACAAGTTGTGTTGAATGAACAAGAAAGCTAAGATGGGGTGAAAAAGTTGTACACTAAAACATCAAAACCCTCATTAAAATTCAAATCTTTATTAGCTCTTAATTTTTTAATATGATTTTGTATGAAAGTAAATCACAAAAAAACACATTGACACCATATATAGTAAAACACTAGATTTACATGGAAAACCCAACAAGGAAAAAATCATGGTGAGGATTAACTTATAATATAAAGTAATTGCAACACAAAATATAATAGGCTCACTATCGAAGGGCTCATAACCCAAAAGAAAGAAGGGATCACTGCGAAAGGCTCACTACCAGATTAGAAAGATAAATATAGAAGAATGTTCCGATGAGAAATCTATCTTAGAGCAACATTAAAGTTCCACCACTGCATCACCAGATCATTCAAAGCATCTCTGAAGAATGTATACACCTTCTCCTTACTACTTCTAGTAGTCCTCATCGTTAAAGCTTGCACAACACTTCAAACTTTAGCACTTCACATCACATTTCACATTACACACAATTCATACACAAATCCTCCATCAACTCATCACTCATACATACCATCCACAACCTTGAAAATAATCTCCAAGGTCGACTATGCACCTCAAACATGAAAATTCAAAGTAGGTCAACATCAAAACATTACTATAGTGGAGAGGAATGAAGGTGGGAAAAATAAAACCTTAACTCTTATGTAAATCCACACACACAAACACCATGCCATGTTTCAAAAACCATTGAAGCATATTCGTAATTAGTGTAAACACCCAAGGTCGGCCAAACCTATGTTAACACCATTAAACATTTAAGTACACGCCTGTTGCGATCCAAAGATGACTCACTGACCAAACATAGTACTAAAAAACAATCTAGAATATTCCAACAACACTTTGAAATCTAACAAATCCTTCACAAAAGCATTCATTTGAAGAATGCAATCATCTTGTACTAGTTGATCTTCCACACACTGCAACACATGAATATAACCTTGTAGATCCCTAAAACTCAAGAAAAAATTTGAGAGAAGATAGATATAAGAAATATAACCACATTTTGAGATACATATGACCAAAAAGCATAATGCAAAGAAATACGAAGAAAAACCATTTCCCCTAGACAACATTGTTTTCACAGTTCACACATTGGTGAACACAAATTCTTATGTAGAATGATCTAGAACAAGAAAATATATATATAACACCTCTTACCAATGCTAATCAACATATCTAAACCACACAAGCATAGCTTCAATACTAAAGAAATTTAGAGCAAAACAAAGAACACTACTCTGACATATGGAACACCTCTTTGACACAATGTTTCCTCTTTTATTCAAATTTTCTCAAAAGCACTTGGAAACCAAACACCAAAAACATTATCTCACCATATAAAATACTTTCTCACCACAACCAAACCAACTATAATACACCAACTCAACCACACTAGAGGTGGAAAATACATAAACACATGCTTATCAAAGCGTCACTAGAGGTTGACACCAATGAGACTAATTTAATGAAAACATAATGCAACTAATCAAGAAATCTCCATAGGTTGACATCAATGCAACAACATAGATTGGTTCACATCAATGAAAACAAAAACTTACAACAATCTCCCCCTTTGTCTTTGATGGCAACACATGATATGATAAATTGATAATAACAAAAACAACAACTCTAATCACACCACTCCCCCTAACACAAGCATCTATCTTTTCCAACACTTTATTTTTCTCCACCTTCATAATTTTTTTCAATTAAATATCTCCCCCTTTGACATCAATGGAAAATGGAAACCCATACCTTCTTTTCTTTGAGCTTCCCCTTTGACATCAATCACACATATATCTACTCTCTGCCAAAGGCAGTGCCTATAAGGGACAACAATTGTTCTCACTTTCCACTGCTATATAGCTTCCTTTTCTTTTACTACACTCTCTTTTCCTCACACCTTTGCAATATTTTCATTTCACTTATTTGCACCAACCAACAACCACTGCTACTTAATCTTTTCCTTATTTTTCTCATATCCTTTTAAATGATTGACAAAGGGAAACATTTGCATGCCACAAAATGAAAACACTTATTACCCTTGACTGTAAAAACCAACAATGACATTAACTAACCCCCCTAAGAGGTATCCCCCAACATCAGTCCAGAATAAGGAATGAATCTTGAAATCCACTGGAATGATGCATAACCTTATGCATCTAATTTCAATAGGAGGGGAAATAACCCCTAACTTCTCCCAAAGATACTTAAATGTATCCTTAGGAAGATCCTTTGTGAAAATATCTGTAACTTGATCCTTTGTAGCCACATACTCTAGTTTTACTTCATTCTCTGTAACCTTCTATCTCAAAAAAATGATATTAGATTGAGATGTTTTTTGTCCTTGAATGCATTACCAGATTCTTTGAAATATTAATATCACATGTATTATCACATAATATAAAAATTGGTTCATCATATTGCACTTAGATATCCTTCACAATTTTCTTCATCCACAACACCTATGTGGAACAATATGTTGCTACAATGTATTTTACCTCTATAGTAGATAATGACACTGAATCCTACTTTTTTCTCAGCCAAGACACCAATTTTATTCCAAGAAAGAAAGCACCTCCACTTGTAATTCTTCTATCATCAACACAACCCACCCAATCTACATCTGCATAAGCAATCAAAGAGAAATTAGTGTCCTTTGGATACCATAAACCATGTTCTAGAGAGCCCTTCAAGTATCTGAATATCCTCTTTATTATTTCCACATGTGACTCTTTGGGATCTTCTTGAAATGTATCCACAATAGAAACTAAATGCATGATATCCGTTCTAGTAGTAGTTAGGTATAACAATCCTCCAATCATTGATATGCACTTTCTCTAATCAACCTTAGGAGATTCATCATTCTTTCTCAACTTGCAATCAGTAACCATGGGAGTGCATAGTGATTTAGAGTCTTCCATTCCAAACTTATTCAACATTTCTTTGATATAATTTGACTGTTAAATAAGATACCTTTTCCTGTCTGATTAATTTGTATCCAAAGGAAGAAATTCGTCTCCCTTAAAATTGACATTTCAAACTCATTTTTCATTTTATTTGCAAATCTCTTCCACATTTCCTCATTTCCATCAAAGATTATATCATCAACATACATAACCACAATCAAGATTTGATGTTTCTCAACTTTGAAGTAAATATTTCTATTTGTGGTACCTTTATTGAATCCCTGATGCAACAAGTACCTATCCAATCTTGCATACCAAGCTCTAGGAGCTTGCTTGAGTCCATATAATGCCTTATTCAATTTGTAGACCATATTAAGGTTATTTGATAAATGAAAGTCTTCTGATTATTCAATATAAAATTCTTCTCGGGTATGTGTAGGATCATGATGGGCCAAAAAGTGGCAATATGATGGGTATGTGGCTGACGACTTTTTTTTTACCCAAAATTGATGAAATGAAAAGGGTTTTAAAAAGAGACTCATATTTCCACTAATATAAATTATGCTTTTCTTTGAATTTAATAAGTAATTATTATTCATTTTCTATTCAAATTACAAATAAAGTCCTGATTGATAGACTGATTGAAAAAAAATCTATAGCTTTCAAACGGTATCACATTTTTTTAATCCAAAACATGTGCCACATTATATGCTTCTTTATATAGTATAGGATTAAAAAAATAAAAATTGAATTTCATGAAGTTTTGACAAAGTTAAGGTGGTCAGGCAAACGAGTTTTTTATATTTTTTAAAAGTTGTAATAAAATATTCATAATTAATTATTTAATTAGAAAAAAAATTACAAAAAAATATGCATCACATCAGTACACGAGTCCTCTAATTATATCTAAAATATTATAAAAAATATTTATCATTTTATTTTGGTTAGGGTGGTGAGACAGACACCTACTTATTTTTTCCTTGAGATTTAAGTACTACTGCAATGAAATTTCAAATTTTCACCAAATATATTTTGTTTTAAAACAAACCTAGTAGTTTAGAAACTACATTCAATTTGATAAAAATTCTATTCTTACATATTTTTGAAATAATATAGATAACTTATTCAAATTTTAACGCCAAGTTTCCTAACTCGGATTTTTCTAATTTTTTTGCCACTTAAGGGCCTGCTTTTTCCATGATGATCCTGCACATACCCTCTCCTAAATCACCATTCAAGAATGTAGACTTCACATAGATTTGATCAACTTTGAAATCTTTATGTGCTGCAAAAGGGAAAACATTCTAATAGCCTCCATTCTTGCCACTACAGAAAATGTTTCCTCAAAGTCTATTCCTTCCACTTATGAGTAACCCTTACACACAAGCCTTGAATTTTTCTCACCACTTCGCTATTCTCATTTAGTTTGTTCCAAAATACCCACTTAGTTCCAATTGCATTCTTTTTTGTTAGTCCTGCCCAGGACAAGTTCCCAAGTCTAATTCTTCTCAATCTACAATAATTCTTCTTCTATAGCCTTGATCCAATATTCATCTTTGCATAATTCAATCATTGTTTTAGATTCATATTTGGAAAGTAAACATAGATTTACCTATTCTTCTATCATAGTATACTTTCTTCTTTTCAATACACCTATGATTTTGTCACCAATGATGTGATCTTTAGAATGATTATTCTGCACAAACTTAGGAGTCTTATGGATCCTTTCTGGAGCTTCTTCCTCTTCAACCTATACTTCTTTTTTCTTACCTTCATCTTTTTCTTCTTCTTTGTAAAAGGAATCATCTAATTCATATCCATCTATCACCATTGAAATTTTATGTAATTCTTCATCCACTTTGACACTTGCACTTTCAATAATCCTTTTTCAGCCTCTTGTTGTAGCATTGGTAAGCCTAGCTTCTTGTAGAGTATTCAAGGAAGATACCTTCATCAGATCTTTCATCAAACTTTCCTAAGTTTTCTTCATCTCTCTTGATATAGCATTTGCTTCCAAATATGCTAAAATATTTGATAGTAGGATTTCTTCCATACCATAACTCACACTTGGAGTCTTTGAACTATTTTTCCTTGCCTATGCTTTGTTAAGTATGTAGATTGTAGTATGGATTGATTCTCTCTAGTAGACTTTTGATATGTTTTCTTCTTTCATCACTGTCCTTGTTGCTTCCTAAACTACCCTAAATTCTTCCTTTCAACTGGGTATGTGTAGGATCATCATGGAAAAATAGGCCCTTAAGTGGAAAAAATTTACAAAAGTCAGAGTTAGGAAACTTGACGTAAAAATTTGAATAAGTTATCTATATTATTTCAAAAATATGGAAGAATAGAATCTGTAGAGAATTGAATGTAGTTTCTAAACTACTAGGTTTTTTAAAAAAAAAGAAATTCTATTTAGTGAAAATTTGAAATTTCAAATGCAAGGTACTTAAATTTTAGGGAAAAAATAAGAAGTAGGTGTCTGGTTGACCACCCTAACCACAATAAAATAATAATATTTTTTTTATAAGATTTTAGATATAATTAGAGGACTCATGCCCCAATGTGATGGATATTTTTTTGTAATTTTTTTCCAAGTAAATAATTAATTATGAATTTTTTATTACAACTTTTTAAAAAATATAAAAACTCATATGTCTAACCACCTTAACTTGGTCAAAAATTCATGAAATTCAATTTTTATTTTTTTAATCCCATAGTATTTGAAGCATAGAATGTGACACATGTTTTGGATTCAAAAAATTTGATACCATTTGAAAGCTATAGATGTTTTTCAATCAGCCTATTAATTAGGACTTCAGTCATAATTTGAGTAGAAAATGAGTAATAATTAATTATTAAATTCAAAGTAAAGCATAATTCATATCGTTGGAAAGCTAAGAATCTCCTTTAAAAACCCTTTTTGTTTCATCAATTTTGGGTAAGAAAATAGTCATCAGCCACATACCCATCATATTGCCACTTTTTGGCCCATCATGATCATGCACATACCCAACTACTCCATTTTGTTGAGGAGTCCTAAGGGCTGATAACTACCTCTTTATTCCATGATCTTCACAAAAAACATTGGAATTATTGGAGGTGAACTCTCCACCTCTATTAGATCTTAAAATTTTTATTTTTATATCCATTTCCTTCTCAACCATAGCTTTAAATGCCTTAAAATTATCTAGAGCTTCTGATTTTTCTTTGAGAAAAGTTACCCAAGTCATTCTAGAATAATCAGATCAATTAATAGCATGAAATACTTATCACCTTAAAAATGCCTTATTCTGGTAGGTACACAAAGGTATGTATGCACCAACTCTAAAGGTCCTATAGCAGATTGTTCTTTGATCTTGAAACTCTTTCTAACTTGCTTCACAATATGGAATTCCTTACAAATTGCATTGATAGGCTTTATAGTCTTTGGCAGATCTCTAATAGCTTTGAACTAAACTAAGCCTTACTGGGATATTTGTCCTTCTTCTTGTAGAAACTAGAGTTCTAGAGAATTTTCTAATTTCACAACTGTCATCTTAAAACACAAGGTTATATCCTTTGCTACACATTTGTCCTACACCTAAAATATTATGTCACAAAACTTTAACATAAAGAAAATTATATGTATTATTCTTGCCATCAAAACTAATCAAACCTTTTTCACATATCTTAGGAGATGTATCATCACCAAAATTAACAAAACCTCCTTCAAATTTCTCAATTTTAACAAATTTACTCTTGCCACCCATCATATGATTTGAGAATCCATTATCAATGGTCTAGTAGTTCTCCTCTTTAGCATGAAAAGAAATCACCAGAGTTCCTTTAATATTATGACCTACCTCTAGAGAAATTTCCTTCATAAATCTCTCAAAGTTAGCAGAATTAGTTCCAACATTTAGAGCCATGAACAAGCATTCATTATCTTCATCACCTAGATAATTAGATTCATCATCAGATATACTGACATCTTATTTAATATAATAAGTTATCTTAATTGATTTACCTTTATTCTCCTTATGTTTATCATTTGAAGCTTTGACAAGACATCTTGAAATGCAATGACCTATATTTCCACAATTGAACTATTTCAAAGGAAAATTTCTTTTGTATTTTCCAATGCCTTTTCTCAATCTCCTCACAAAATTTGCTTCTACCTCATCAAGATCATCCTGATCTAATTCCTCATTCCTCTCTACTATCCCAAATTTAAAAGTGGTCTCATTATTTGAATCACTTGGAACAAATTCTCTCAATTCAAAAGCAACTAAAGCACCAAACAACTAATCTATAGAATAATTACTTAAATCTCGAGCTTACTCAATAGGAAAAACTTTGATGCTATAAGTTTTAGGAAGAGTTCTCAGTACTACCTTCTTTACCACTTCATCTTCATCCATTTTTTTACCAAGATCTCTAATGGAATTGACAACTTCATCCACTTTATGCACATGTATCTTGTAATTTATCTTCATCCTCTAAAATGTGTAGGTTTTCAAACTTGATCTTTAGATTTTGCATCTTTTCTTGCTTGACCTTGTCATCTCCTTCATAGATACTTTCCATCTTTTTCTAGACCTCACTAGTAGTTTTGTAATTCATAACCTTCACAAGTTTTGTATTAGAAAGTGTTGGGAATAGGATGCCATTTAATTGCAATCCTTTAAACATGTTTCATGTATCTCCTAAGTCCTTGGAAAGTGTTCCCCAACACTAGGATTAGAAAGAGATTAAATTCAAATGAAATGAACATGTAAATTGACGTTTGTAATTATTCCTAAATGATAGGAACATGTGAGGGCATCCAAGAAGAGCTCCTAAAAAATAGGAGCACATAGGGAGCCCACATGGGAGGTGGGACACACCTTTTTTCAATTAATTTTTTGGTGAATTGATAACTCTTATGTAATGCATGTCTTGTTCCTACAAAGTAGGGATTGATATTTAAAATGTATGTGGAGTGGCACTATCAATTTAGTTTCATTTCAGTTTAGTTTAGTTCATTTATGGTTTAGTTATCTTCACTTGCATGTAGGTAGTTTGAGTTGCATGTAGTTGACTTCAGTTGACTTGAGTTGCATGATAGATAACAGGTTGATACTTTTAGTTAACATGGGGTGATCAATCATGCATGATGTTTTCATGAATGGTGGAGAGATATGTTTCAGTTAACAAAGATTGACTTGGACCCAGCTTGGGCACCCAAGTTGAGATCTTAGATTTAACACCTTTGCATGAGAAGATATTTACAAGGCTCGGTTAAGTGGGGCCCATTCTTGGGCACCAAATTTGAGGAGAAGCTTACAAGATATCTTTGAAACCAACAATCAGTTAAGACTTCAGTTTGGGACACCCAAATGGATGAAGGACTTGGTTTGACATTGTTTTTCACGAAAGAACTCTACTTGCACAAGAATGGAATAGATATTTGTGAGGAGCTTTATCCTCTTGTAATTGTCAACTCTTTGGAGTTTACAATGTTCACAATTGTCTATTTATTGCAAAAAGCTCAAGAGGGTTCTAAAAGAGAGTACTTTTGTGAAGCATGGAACAGGATGTGTGGATTCATGCTCAAGGACACATGAGATTTTATTCTAGGTTGTGAACAAGAATTATTGAAGGAAAAAGAAGCATCTCAAGCAAGGATTGATACAAAATTATTGTAATCTTTTTCTAAGGTTAAATAATACAAGCACTATTGATTCTAGTGGTGAAGTTTTTTCCCAAAAGGGTTTCTCCACAGTATATGTTGTGTCACTTCTATCTTCTAGTCTTGTTCTTCTATAATCTTCTGTACATTTCTAGAAATGGTAAAATGAAACTAAATAGATTAATCATCCAAAAAGAAATTGTAAAAAAAGAACACTTAATTAGATCTAAAATCTCATAGTTTTACAAAGTATTAAGCTACATCAAATTACCTCCATTTTCAACATTTGGTATTAGAGCTAACAGTTGGGTAGAGTTTGGGGAACCTTTCTCTTAAAACTTTGAAGGTTTTTTGGCTATAGTGGGAGCTTTTACTATTGTGTTATTGCATATTTTTAAAAGAAGTATGTTACAATGTATTTGGGCTGATGGTTGTAAGACCTGGTATGGCTTGCTCAATCCCTGAAAGGAAAGGTCTAGTAAGAGGGGAGTTCTCCTAGGTGGTAAGGGGAGGGCAGTTGGGTTAAACTAGTTCTTGGGTTAGAGTTAGTGGATTAACCTTTAGTGGTATTTAACACATGGTTTTGTGCTAGTTGAATTGGTCCATGGTTTTGGAGCTCATGGTTTTGAGCCCATGGTTTTGCATGTATGGATAATATTCATTTAGGAGATGGTTATCATGATGCCATGGATAGCTTGGTTACATGTTTCAGTGGGAGTTTTTTTATAGTGATGGTTTGATGTTTTTCTTGTTGCCAGGTATAGCTTGATATCATAGTTCAATGGGAGCTTTGGTAGGATATGGTTATCTTCATGTGATTTGAAGAGGTTTTAACATCTTGTTTCATGGAAGACCCTCAGAGTCTTTGGTAAAGGTGTTATTGTTCTTCCTTTGGAGAGGATGTAGTTCTTTTTGGTTTTGAGTGTTAATCATTTGCTTGGAGCTTCATGATTATGCAGGTTGCATTTGAAGTTGGAATGGATTGATTGGTGGGTGCTCATGGATACTAGAGAGACTTGGGTTGGGCTAGATATTTCTTATGTTAAGAGATATATGTTGGAATAGTTACTTGTAACAAAAGCTTTTTCAACAGTAAAGACCAAGAATCCTACACCTATGAATGGATGAGTCCATCATAGACCTGATGAGAAGGTTTCTATTGTATGAAAAATACAATCTTGTATCCCACTCTTGGTCTACTCGACAGATAAAATGATCTAAGAGGTGTTTCTCGCTTGATATTAGATGCATTATTAATATGTATCTTGTCTTCTCTTAAGCATTAGTATTGAGAAGTAGATGCATGATTTTATGTATTTCCATTGTCCTCCTTGCAAGATCTTGAACTTGAGTTAGTTCTAAGGATTTGGGTAGGAGAGGTATAGGAGATAGTTAGTGGCTTTGAGCATATTCCCTTATGTTGTGGGAATGTTTGGCTAAGTTTGATCTACTTTCTGTGAGAGTTTTACATCTAAGTTTTGCCATGTTTCACTATAAGTTGAATGGTTAGATGTTGATATCCTTTCAGTTTGGGAGTGTTGAAGGAGATCTTACATTACACAGTTTGACACTATGATAGAGGAGTTATCCACGCCATTTATGTGAAGTGCTATTTGGAGGACTTTTTAATGTTGTGATCTTGTTTTCAAATTTGACATTACCTATGCAGTGAGAGCTCTAGAAGGTATATGTGTTATGTATGAGAGGAGCACCTCTCTTGGATTGGTTACACTTTACTATAGTGAGTTACTTCAGAGGTTTATTTATTGCATGTCTATGTGTGTTGTTACCTTGAAGTCTTATTTTGTAGGATGGTGGATATACAAGGACTTGTTTGCAAATTGATATCACAATCTCATGGAGAGCTTGGATACACAGGTTTGGGGTGATCTTATGACAGTGACGTGGTTTTGGTTGTGTACATCATGATGCCATGGGTTGCTCAGTATCATAGCTCAGTGGGAGCATTTGGAAATGATGTGGATCTATTGTTGATTTTGGATAGTTATCTTACAGATAAGTTAGTGCAGGAATCCCATTGGTCTTGAGTCTTGTACTTGATTTATAATAATGATTCTTTGTTTAGAATAATTGCAATGTATAATTTCAAGTGGGAGAATGTTGGGAATAGGATGCCATTTAATTGAAATCTTAAACATATTTCATGTATCTCTTTCATCCTTGGAAAGTGTTCCCCAACACTAGGATTAGAAAGAGATTAAATTCGAATGAAATGAACATGTAAAATGACATTTGTAATTATTCCTAAATGATAGGAACGTGTGAGGGAATCCAAGAAGAGCTCCTAAAAAATAGGAGTGCATGGGGTGCCCACATGAGAGGTGGGACACACCTTGTTTCAATTAGTTTTTTGGTGAATTGATATCTCTTATGTAATGTATGTCTTGTTCCTACAAAGTAGGGATTGATATTTACAATGTATGTGGAGTGGCACTATTAGTTCAGTTCAATTCAATCCAGTTTTAGTTTTAGTTCAGTTCAATTTAGTTCAGTTATGGTTTAGTTATCTTTAGTTGCATGTAGTTAGTTTGAGTTGCATGTAGTTGAATTCAGTTGATTTGAGTTGCATGACTAATGACTTCAATTTCATGACAGATAACAGGTTGATACTTTTAATTAATAGGGGATGATCAATAATGCATGATGTTTGCATGAATGGTGAAGAGATATGTTTTAGTTAAAAAAGATTGAATTGGACCCACCTTGGGTTCCCAAGTTGAGATCTTGGAGTTAACACCTTTTCATGAGAAGATATTTACAAGGCTCGGTTAAGTGGGGCCCATTCTTGGGCACCAACTTTCAGGAGAAGCTTACAAGATATCTTCAAAACCAACAATCAGTTAAGAATTTAGTTTGGGATGCCCAAATTGATGAAGGACTTGGTTTGACATTATTTTTCATGGAAGAACTCTACTTGCACAAGAATGGCATAGATATTTGTGAGGAGCTTTATCCTCTTGTAACTGTCAACTCTTTGGAGTTTACAATGTTCACAATTGTCTATTTATTGCAACAAGTTGAAGAGAGTTCTAAAAGAGAGTACTTTTGTAAAGCATGGCACATGATGTGTTGATTTATGCTTGGACACATGAGAGTTTATTATAAGTTGTGAAGAAGAATTGTTGAAGGAAAAAGGAGCATCTCAATCAAGGATTGAGAAAGAATTATTTTAATCTTGTTCTAAGGTTAAATAATACAAGCACTATTGATTCTGGTGCTGGAGTTTTTTCCTGAAAGGGTTTCTCCATGATATGTGCTATGTCACTTCTATCTTCTAGTCTTATTCTTCTACAATCTTCTTTCTATTTCTAAAAATGGTAAAATAAAACTAAATAGATTAATCATCCACAAAGAAATTGTAAACAAAGAACACTTAATTATATCTACAATCTCATAGTTTTACAAAGTATTAAGCTACATAATTACCTCCATTTTCAACAAAAAGACCACTCAAAAGAGAATACCTTACTTTACCATTGTTCTCATGGGCCTTGATCTCATCATCAATTTATGAACCATTTGGAGGCACAATATAGCCATCTTAAATTGTCTTTCAAACTACGACCCTAGGGATACAAGGAAATCTTCCACCTTGGTCTTCCAAAATGTATAATATGATCCATCAAACAAAGGAGCCTTTTTCTTGTGTTCCATCTAGATCTACCTCAAGCGGTTAAGCTTTCTAACAAGGATCCTTGCTCTGATACCAATTATTGAATGAACAAGAAAATTGAGAAGGGGGGTGAATCAGTTATACACTAAAACATCAAAACCCTCATTAACATTTAGATATTTATTAGGTTTTAATCTATTAATCTAATTTTTCATGAAAGAAAATAACAAAAATAGAAACACATCAACACCATACACATAAGAATACTAGATTTACATGGAAAACCCAATAAGGGAAAAACCATGTAGTGAGGATTAGATCATAATATAAAGTAATTACAATGTTCGCCAAATATAATAGGCTCACTATCAAAGGGCTCACTACCAGATTAGAAAGAAGAAGATAGAAGAATGTTACAATATGAAATCCATATTAGAGCAATAAAAAATTTCCACCACTACATCACTAGATCATTCATAGCCTCTGAATAATGTAGACACCTTTTGCTCATTGCTTCCAGTAGTCCTAATCATTAAGGCTTATAATACACTTCACACTTTCACACTTCACATCATATTTTTAATTTCACACACTTCATACACAATTCCTCAATCAATTCATCACTCATATATACCATCCACAACCTTGAAAATGATCTTCAAGGTCGTCTATGAACCTCAAATGTGCAAATTCAATGTAGGTAAACACCAAAAAATTCTTGTAGTGGATAGGAATGAAGGTAGACCATATCACACCTTAACTCAGACCTAAATTCACACCCACATTCTATTCCATGCTTTAATGAACATAAAAGCATATCTGTAATTAGTGTAAACTCCCAAGGTCAGACTAACCTATGTTAACACCATTAAAAATTTAACGACATGGTTCCTTTGATCCAAAGATGGATTGCAGACCACATGCAATACTCAAACATAAATCTAGAATATTCCATTAACACCCTAACTTCTAGTAAATCCTTTGCAACAATATTCACCTACAGAATGTAATCATCCTATACAACCAATTAATCTTCCACACACTACAACACATGAATCGAACGTTGTGGAGCACTAAAAATAAAACAAATATGAATGAAGAAAGATATAAGAAATATGAGTACATTCCTAGATCCAGAAGACCAGAAACCACATGGAGAAATGCAAAGCAAAACCATTTCTCCTAGACAACACTAATTTCACAGTTCACACAATGGTGAACACAACTTATTTTATATAATGATCTGGAACAAGAAACTCTAGATATAACACCTGTGACCACCTCTGATCAACATATTTGAATAGTAAAAGCATAACTTTAATAGTGAAGAAATATAGAGAAAAACATAGAACACTAATTTGTCATACATAACACCTCTCTAACACACTTTTTCCTATTTTATTCAAATTTTCTCAAAAGAACTTGGAAACCAAGAACCACAAAAATCATCTCATCATGTACAACACTTTCTCACCACAACCAAAATAACCACAATACACCAACTCAACCACACTAGAGGTTGAATATCCAGAAACACATGTTTATCAAGCAACACTACATGTTGACACCAGTGATACTATTAATGACAACATAATGCAACTACTCAAAGAATCTCCATAGGTTTACATCAATGCAACAACATGGATCTATTGACATCAATGACAACACAAGCTTCCAAAAATTTGATCATTAGTCAATAATTCCTAACCATTCTACAACACTCTTGAAACTTCAACCAAAATAACAAGAGAGAGTAATAATAAATCTTATTCACAATTACAAAATTGAATTCTCATTTTGGTATTGCTTCATTGTGGTATTCATCATGTGTCTTTGATTGATAAATATTTATATTTAAATAGTGAGTAATAAAAATGACCTTAGGTGTAAGACAACATCTATAAATTTTAATTTAGGAAATTCTTTAGCTTGCTAATATCAAAATAGAGGTCACAATAGAAAAGGAAAAGGATGAGTCTTACAAGTGTCCAACTTTTTGTGTTAATTTGTGAGACACTAGTGTGGTACACTAGTTTCCATGTGTTATGTGCTCATCAAAGCGAGAATAAATAGTAAGGGGTCCCTTGACTTAGGAATTGACTCAAATTTTGGTATTGAGCAATGTTTTGGGGTATAGGATCATCAATAAGGTTTTTAGGGAAAAATCAACATATCTCTTGAGTTGGAGGTAAGACCAAGGCTAGAAATGGTCCTAAAATGGACTAGGGGTGTGGACACTAGAGTAAGCACCAAATAGAGTGTGATATTTTTCTTGTACCATTAGGGAGAACAATTATATGATGCTACATGTATAAAGGATAGTTAACTAATATCTAAACCAAAAATAGTGATGTAAGAGGGTGACTATCCTACAAGAAAGTACTCTATAGTTTGTTCACCAAAGACACTAGAATGTACATGAAACTATAGCATGAAAATGAGAAAAACCATAAGTAAAAATATGATAGTACTAGATAAATACAATATTGCTTGACACTAGTATACATAGATCAAGATAATTTTTATGACACCAAGTTAGAAGTCCATTTGTGACACTGAGTAGAGGCCATCGATAGTAGATGTTTGTGAGATTTTACATATTTATGCTAAATTATACAACAAGGATAAAAAAGCTCTAAGAGATCTACAGCCTTCTAAAGCTTGAAAAGGGCCAGAGATAATTAATTAAATGATTAAGGACATAACCTAGATATGTTAGTTAGTATAGTCTAGTCATGAAAAGATGAGGGCCATGAGCAACAAGCTAAGATAGTGTACTAAAAGACCTACTAGATAGTAGTCATCAAGGGATAGTTAGATACCTCCATGGTTAAGTATGATAGAAGTTCAATAACTTATAGAATGCATCACGAAAGGAATTAAGGAAATGAGCATGATACTATTTTAAGTTTGATGAAGATATAATGACGAAGGAAATAATCAAGCACAAAGAGACAATCACTAACATGTATGGAAAGGTAAAGGCCTATCATAGCCCTATATAAAGTAAAGATGGTGAAGATGTCAAGATAAGGAGAATTTTAAATGAACTAAAATATATAACAATTTTAGCCTAAAATATCTCATATGCCCTCCTAGGGCATTAACTCATTTTAAAGCCTTTTCCATAGGTCTTGTAAACATGCAAGTAAGGTTATACTAGTTTGGAGGAGTAATGGATATTTATGAGAAAGTGTAGATCATATGAAGGAGACATTTATGAGAAATTTCAATTTTTGGTAAGTATGTAGGAGTCCTAGCATCATGTAGGGGAAAAAAGAGTTTTAAAAAGTAAGAACTTCTTCTCCAACACCACCTAAGAGTCTTTTGTGGAGTCAAATAAGAGAAGCCAATTTTCTAATGGTAATTGGAGGTCAACTTCTAGGTCAAGTAAATAAAAAGGTCATTTATTATCTTTAAACATGTTTGACTTTCTATCCAAGGTTGATATGGAGAAATAGTATGCCTAGGTCCATTTTTTATCCAATTCTTGTTGCTTTAGGCTTAGGATGGTAATTGAAATGGTTCTATTCTTTCAAGCTACAAGATATTTTTGTAACTCAAACTTAGTTTTAGGTTGAGGACAACAATGAAACACTTTATTTTGCATGAATATAAAATAATTTCAGTCTTATTATGATGTGAGAACATATTTTCTCAATAAAATTTAATAATTTTTCCTTTGCATAATCTATTTCATTGTGTGAAATATAATGATTGATGCATATTCTTGTGATTCTCATGTAAATCTTGTAATATATGTCTCATTCTAGCACCTTTAGGTAGAATGAAACATACTTTATTTTCAATTTATAGATTGTGTGATTGATGTAAATAGTGAATAATTGTGAAAGTTTTCATTTTCCTTCTTGAGTTGTGAACTTTTCACCTTCCTATGAAGCACTCGTGCATGAATATATGAAAAAAATTGAGTTGTGTTAAAGAATAGTTGGATAATTGAACATTTGTATGTCACAATAATAGTAGAGGTCTTAAAAACACTTTGGTGCATCACCCCATTAGTATTTTGATTTTATTTCATGTCTTTTTTCCCCTTTCCTTAGTAAATAGTAGTAGCATAGGTAAAATTATGTGAAGTACCAAGTCAACCAACCCTCTTTGGAGGTTAATCTCAAACTATCAGAGCCCATAATGTATGACATATTCTTGTGTTCCACTGGATAGCTAACTGAAGTGCTTAGTAAGTCTGCATACATCCAAATGATAACAATATCCACAATAATTATTGAGTATTATTTGCATTAAAGGAGAAACCAAGCTAGGAATACTTTGATTGGTGCATTAAAAAGAATTAGAATCTACATAATCATTCTAGAGCATCAACATGCTTGAAGAGTTTTGTCCTTGATCACTTACCCAACTATGAAGATGGTCCTATAAAGGGGATCAAGCCAAGAGAATACAACCCTTATGATATGAAAATATCTCCTAGCTATTTTTAAAAACTATAAGTCCTTAGCCCAAAGCAAGATTAGTCAATTAAAAAGTAAAATTATGTAATTAGCAAGATTAGATATGTGCCCTATAGGATTGGCCAACAATTGTAAAAATGACCTAAACCACAAATTTGACCAAGAGATTGAAGCTACAACTTTACACAGAATATGAGGTAGAAAACACATCTAGAATACATTCTTTTTCAATTAGATCATCAAAATCAACATCATATCAAATTCATTTCTTCACATCAGTTATAGATATATTTATCCATTGTATTTAATTTCTTAACTAAACATTTAATTTTGAGCTATGAATTATAATTATTGTTTATTAATCTAAATTAATTATTACTCATATATATGCCCCATAATAAATTAGCCTAAATTAAACTTGAAGAAAAATTATATTCCACTACAAATAATTTAAAAATCTAATACCATTTTTAATTATCAAACCTGCCTCTTATGTAGATAAAAAGTTGAACATACTGAAGAGCTCTCTATGAATATCTAGACCAGCCTCTATTTTCCTGCAATTTCGTTGTTGGTCAACTTTTAATGCAAATAACAGAGGGTTTGATGGTTGAACTAGTATGATTCATATTACCATGCAAAATGATTTCTGCAAAACAATAATTAATAACAGAAAGGACACATGACAACAAGATTAACACGAAATTTGCCCCAAAAAAATTCAATAGTTAAAAATCCAGTAACAAAGAGGGAAGCCTACAATGACCATGCTGAAACCAACTCTAAAGATATTAGGATGCTAACTTATACTACTTGGAAAACTGAACTTCAAGTCTGAATGACTTACAAATTCTGAGATATTAGGATGCTGACAAGAAACAGGGGTAGCTTGCAATGAGTTAAGGATAGCTACTGATGGAATTAAGCTTACCTGAACAGTTAAAATAAATTTAGACCTTTGTTAGAATGCATGAACTATAATAGAATACAGTAAGGAATGAAATTCCATTAATCAAGAACGCAGTAGATGCAATGAAGAGGATAGCAGTAGCACCCAAATACTACATCATTGCATTATTTATTATAATAGGAACACACGGTGAGATAAAACTACTAAAAAAATGAAAATTTTATCTTCGAATGTACAGCATATGCATCAAAACCCATTGAATTACAAAATGGCAGGTCAATAAGAATTTTCTTCAGTCTTCACTTAATTCACAATTGATAAGACATTACAATAGGAAGTTTTTCAGCAACTTTTTCTATGACAATCTCTCTATCAATCAAAAACCAAATTGATTTCATGCATATTGCATACAGAAATACCAGTAAAACTCGTCACTGTTTCTGAAGATGGCTGACATTCGCAGCCATGACTGCGATCCGTATCACCTTAATCCACCAACAGAAGATTCCTCTCTCCCAAGTTTGAAATTTTTCAGCAGTGCAAACAAAAGATTCTAAAATCTCATGCTGATCCTTGGGAGGAAGGCTTGCGATTATTTTAGTCACTCGTTCTTCAAAGCTCTTGTAGAATTTCAAATCCCGAATAGGGCTATGGGAAGACTCGGGCAGATTAACTAAAGACATGATAAACGGATGAGTGTCATACTTACAGATAAGACGTGCTATGACTGGCACCCAATTTGTCAGAAAAGAAATACGATCACGTTTGGGAATAACTATATCTCCATTTGCCAGAGCGTACAGAAATCTGTTGACTAAAATTTCTAGCACACGGCCACAATATGGCCTCTCTAATTCTGATAAGTTTATATAACTATTTGTCTTTATTTTCTTACTTCCACTTCCAATATATGTTTGTCCGACACCAGTAGTATTAGGTGTGCAGCTTATTCCGGTTTTTGATAGTGTGTCAGCAATGCCTTCATCTTCAACAAAAATTTTGAATGCAGCTTGAAATGCATCCCTTTTACAGAGCTTAATCAAGTCTAACAACCACAAGAGAGATTCACAAGCAGAATCCCTTATCTTGATAGAGGATCGGAGGTTAATATCTTCAATTTTCATCCTAAATTCGTTTAAAAGAGCTTCTCTGCATTTTTCTTGAAAAGTGGGATGTATATCTTCCTGAAAATATCTAACTATCTGGCTCTTCACTGTATCTAGCATGTGTTGCAGAGGCACGCCGTACGGAACAAAGGGCTTTTTAAGAGTTTTAGAAAGCATTTCGGGTACTATCTTTTTTAAGAGCTCTAGTTCTTCATCATAATCGGATTTAGATATTTTAAGTCTTTGAGCTAAATCAGCGGAAATATTTACCTGCAAAGATGATAGAAGAGCTCGGATTCTGAGCTTTTGTTCAGGAGTCCAATAAACTGCTTCCAAATATTCCTTGCACGCTTGAATTCCGTCTTCAAACAGTAATAAGGAAGCAACTGGTAAAATGCGTAGGGCGTGATCTACATTGGAGAAAGAAAGAACTAGTATTTTCCAGTCAGATGAATACATGAGACGAAGACAGTCGATGTAATTCTCAGCAGAGACATCCGAAGGAAGTGTTTCACTGATTTCGGATGAAGAAGACCAGCGTTTAAGCATAGCTTCAAAATAACCTGATTTCTTCAAAATTTGAGAATGCAGGTAAATGGGATTACCACCGTATGCTTGGCCGTCAGAGCAAGTTATCTGCAGTTTCACATCACCATTGTTCTGATCACCAAATTGGAAAACTGGGGAATCCATTGCTAGTTTCTGGTTTCAGTGATTATATTTACGATGCAACCAGGGTATGGTTGAGTTGCACAGACAAGAAGATAAAAAGCCCTACTTTTCAGTTCTGTTTCATTTACAGTACAGGATCCTCCTGTTCTGCAAATCGTTCAGTGCTCTTTCTTATAGCACGAGATCCTGTTCGGTTGTGAAGTCCAACCGGCATAGTCTTTTTAAGTTTCCTCGGACCCTTCTCATTCCCATGTTCTTCTGTCTCTTCATTTCTCACCAATGAGTTATATAATCTTGAGAAATGTATCGTCTGAGATATAAAAATTATATTGCTGCAATTCGATCGTTTTTCTATATATATATATATTTATTACTGCCTGTTTTTATTTAATTTAATTTTTTCATTTCTTTTATTTTTATAGATATATTTACATATATTCCTGTGTATTTATTTATATAATTCTTTTTCTTGTTTATTATCTTTTTTTTTCTCTTTCTTATTTATTTTTTTCTTTCTTTTACTTATTTCTTTCTCTTCTTTTGTTTTCATTTCTATTTAATTCTTTTACTTCTCTCATTTATTTCTTTCTTTCTTTTACTTAACTCTTTCTTTTATTTGTTTCATTTCTATTTAATTCTTTCAATTCTTACATTTATTTAATTTCAATTTAATTCTTTTATTTATTTATTTCTTTCTTATCCTATTCATCTCTATTTAATTCTTTTAATTCTTTTTTTCTTTTTTTCTTTCTTATTTAGTTTCTTACTTTTTAGTTTTTCAATTATTAAATTTCTTTTAAATTTATTAATCTTTTCTTTATTTTATTCATCTCTTTAACAATTCTTGTATTTTATTCTTCTTTCTTTTTGTTTTAATCTCTTTCTTGTCTTTATCTTTTAATCTTTTGTGTAGTCCTCCTTGTGCTCTGTCAATTTCTTTTGTTAGGTTCTCTAATTTTATTCTTATTTTCCTTTCTCCTTGGTTTCTCTTTAACTTTTTTCTCTTTTTAATTTTAACTTTGTCTTGTCTTCTTGGTTTGTGTGTAGCCTTCTCTCCCCTTTTTATGATCTATTAAAGGTTTTCTAGGTTTGCAGCTATCTATTTTTCTTCTTATGCTCTTTGTTCTCATCTTGATGATGGAAGAGTGTGATCCAAAACGTTGATGTAAAAAATTGTACATAATCAAATACATAAGTATTTTGAACAATACAATATGGATCGTGGAAATTTGATATCATTAACTAAAATATATAAATTGCCTAAAATGACTCAAATAATTCTTGTATGTGATGATGTTCACACACTCCAAGTTCTTGGAAGTGACTCTACACCTTTAGACTATTTGAAAATTTGGATCTTTTAGGGAATGTTCATTCATTCAATATTGAATAAAGAAATAGAATTCATTAATTAGCACATTTTGATAGGGATGTTCAAAGTGTAAAATTTCTATTGACTACTTGATTGTTGGAGAGTGATGTTTAAGTAGAGTGTAGAGAGATGAAACACCTTGTGCATAAAATGTCTCTACATTGTCTACTATCTTTGTATCATGATTGACACAACAACATGAAATGACTAAGTAAAATAAATATCTTAAAAATAATATTTTAATCCTAAGGTCATAAATTAACAAGAAAAAATAAAATAAGCTCTTTTTAATATTTATAAAGAATATTGAAGTTGAGAATCAAATCTATGTAATATCAAAAAACATGAAATATGACAATAAAATTAATATAACATTAATCAAATTATTGGAAAATATTTTTATATTGAAGCAATTGTTAAGCTAGGCACAAATACATAAAATTTAAAGAAAAGTGCCTCACTCTTTTGGCTAGGAAGAAAAAGAGACTGTAGAACTATTTCATCCTTTGTGTCATCCTCTCACATGAGGAAGGTCATTGTCACCAAGTAGATTTATTTGATCACGATAATCAAGTCCATCATGAAAGTCTAGTTGAAATTGGGCCCAATTCATAGTGTAAAAAAATATCTATTGAGTATAATCCCCATACTATTGCACTTGTGTTTCACTTATACATTTTTTTTACGTTAAGATAAAAATCCAATTCTTGCAAAGACAATAAAAAAGGAGGAAAAAACAAATTAGGATTTTTAATTAGTAAAATGAAAGACTTCATCATAGTGAAGTGGGGTTTTTGACCATCCAACTTATTTCCTAGATAGCCTTCCCATCTTTGGTGTGGACTTTGAAGTTACAAAACAAAGTATGTAACCATATGATCAATTAATAATAGAAATATACAAAATAAATGTAGCAATGATGTGTAACTTTGTGACATAGTGTGAGAAGTAGTTTGCTCCAAACACCCATTAGAATAAGGTGGTTGGAAGTAGGGGAATGTGTGTCCTCTTAGAAGAGGACATCCCTATTGGAATAAAAATGGTGAATGTACCTTACCAAAATTTATGGAATTGGATAAAGATAAATAAATATTCTTCTTTAATTGAATAAAATCAAAGATGCTAGTTTCTATGAAATCAAACATTAATTCACATAAGTTATTTTCTAACAAAATAAAACTATACAAGGTTTCCTCAAAAAATAATAAGACTTCCTTAATGTATTATACCAAGTGTTTCTTAAGAAAATTAAAATGATCATAGACACAACTCTTAATAGCAAAATAATTAGTGGCCCTTACACACAACACTTAACAATAAAATAATTAGAGGGGGCAACCCTTTGGTGAAGTGGTGGGGCTTATTGCCTATAGGGCCAACAAACATGGTTCAAATCCCCGTGGGGTCTTTCCCTACTGCATCAAAAATTGAGACTATTTGACCTTGGTTTAAAGGGAAACCCTTTGATGAAATGGTGTGGATTCTTGCCTGCAGAGCCAACAACCAAAGGATCATACCCTTAATATCATACAATTTTATATATGAGAAAAATTATTGTAACCAACATTATAGATAGTAACAATCAATTAAAATAGAATGGCAAAGTGGAAGGGTGTGGGTGGGAAGAGGAGTAGTGGCGGGGTTTTGAAATCTCCTGATGGAGATGGTGAGGAGAGCTTTGATGGAGATGATGATGATGCAACCTCCTTTCATGATGTTCTAGATTTTTGGTTGATTGCAGTCCTCAGGCTTGGGATTTAGGCTCTGGGGTATTTTTGTGGTTGTTTCTGCTTCACTTGGAAGAGGTTGTGGCTAGTGGGCTTGATGGGTTTCATCCTTTGTTCCCCTCTTTTTCTTTTTGGGCTAGGTTTTTTGTTGCTCTTGCATTTGCAAGGACTTCCTTGGCTCATTTTTTATTTTGTGTCCCCTCTCTATTCGGGGCTCTCTATGGTATCTATGTGATTCTTTTGGTTGACTCGTTGTTTTGTGTGGGCAGGAAGAAGTATGCTTTTGGAGGTTTGATACTTCTTGGCTTCTTTGCTGCTGAGGGAAGTATTTCAGAAGATGAAGTCGAGGCTGATGGACTTCTAGGGTGTCTGTGGTGTTGTTGTCTTGTGTTGGGAGTTTGTTGGCTGCTTGTACTAGAGCTCAAACCTCCCTTGGTACTATCAGTCTTCTCTTTTATGAGAAGTTATTTTGGTTTGGCTCCTTATGTTGTGGTTGAGGCTTGGGTTCGTGATGAATGGTGCTTACCTGGAAGCTTTGGGGTTTGTTTCTAGTTTTTCAGCTTTGTTTTGGTGGTGCTTGTTGGAAGTAGGGTTCCCTTGGCTTCTCGTGCAGTTTTGGATCATCATGGGCTCTCTTTTATAGCTATTGGGTACCTTTTGTGATTGACATGGCCCTCATTTTCAAAGGGGGTTTTCGTTTGGGTATGTGTAGGATCATGATGGGCCAAAAAGTGGCAATATGAAGGGTATGTGTAGGGTATCAAATGGTATCACATTTTTTGATTCTGAAACATGCATCACATTCTATGCTTTACATACTATAGGATTTAAAAAAAATCAATTTCATGAATTTTTGACCAAGTTAAGGTGGTTAGACATACGAGTTTTTATATTTTTAAAATTTTAATAAAAATTCATAATTAGTTATTTACTCGGAAAAAAATTACAAAAAAATTCCATCACATTGGAACATGAGTCCTCTACTTATATCTAAAAATATTATAAATTTTTCTTTATCATTTTATTATGGTTAGGGTGGTTAGACAGACACCTACTTCTTATTTTTTCCCTAAAATTTAAGTACTACAGATTGAAATTTCAAATTTTCACCAAATAGATTTTTAGAAAATAAACCTATTAGTTTAGAAACTTCATTCAATTTGCTACGAATTCTATTCTTTCATATTTTTGAAATAATATAGATAACTTATTCAAATTTTTACGTCAAGTTGCCTAACTATGATTTTTTTGATTTTTTTGCCACTTCAGGGCCTGTTTTTCCCCATGATAATCCTACACATACCTGTTTGTTCTTGGATTTGGTATCTCTTTTGGAGGAGCTTTCTATTGTTGGTACTAACTTGTAAGTTGGTGTTTCTTTTGGTTTCCTTCAGGATCCCCTTATGCTTCACTATGCTCTTCTTCATATTAGGTCTATTTTCCTTTGCAAATAAATCTGTATCTATATGATTTATCTTGAGGTTCTCTTCTTGTTGGCTAGGTTGTTGACCCAGATGGTGTTCTAAATTTGGAGGTTCTTTTCTACTCTCTATGGGTCGAATGGGTTATTTTTCATGTCTAGTTTGAAGACCCATATGATTTTTTGTTATGATCTTTTTTGGCTCTTTGTGGTTGGTTGGGTTATTTTTATTGCCTATCTTTAAGAACTAGGTGATTTTTTTGTTCATGTTCCTCTTTAAACTCCTATTTTTAGGTACATGCTTAAGGATGGTGTGATTTTTTCTATTGATTTGATGGCTTTTCTCTTGGTTCTATAGCCTGTTTCTTCTACAGAGGTGAAGATTGATCCTATTGAGGTGGATTCCTCTTCTATAAAGGTTAAGATGGATATTGTGGGTCTAGGTGGAAGCTCCTTGCTCTGGTTTTATTAGCTATTGTCCCTCTTGAGGTGGGAGTTTCTCCTTTTGAGGTGGAGTTTGTGGTTGCTGGTGATCTTTGGATTCAGTGGAAAAATTGTTCAAGTGATCCTTTCCAATAAAGGGGAGCTATATCCTTCATTTATGGAGTTTGAGTTGGCGTCTTGGTTGGATAGGTGTTTAGAAGAGTTTTTTCCTTCCTCTATTTTGCCTTGTATTTCTTGTATTAAGGTTGAGAATCTTGGTGGAATGATTGTTTTGATTGGGGACTTTTGTTTCCTTCATCTTTTTGGCTTAGTGGTGTTGTTACTGAGTAGATGGTTTGATGCAAATTTGTTGCTTTGGTGCCTGACTATTTCTGGTGATTTTTGCTAATTTCTTTGGGTTCAAGGTCCCAGTCAAAACTTGGTTATAAAGTTTTTAAGGTCCCTTCAAAATCTATTGGTTGTAGCTAGTATTTATCAAAATATCTTCGTTTGATTGCTACTGAAGGGATATAGTTGGTTTGTTGATTATTTCTCTAGCAACTTCATTTCCTTATAAAGGATTTTAGGTCCCTTCAAAACCTTCTTGTATTGGGTTTCGAGTCCCATCAAAATTTGTTTGTCCCATAATCAAAAACAATAAAATAATTAGCCTAATAAAAGCCTCATGTTATGTCCATGTAATTTCTCTATTGTATAATTACTAAATGAATAGGCTATATGATTATTTGATATCTCTCTCTCATACATACACTTGTTGAAAAAAATTAATCTCTAATCCAACTTTTTAACATCAAATCTTTGTTATCAAGTTATAATACCAAATGATGAGATATAAGACTTAGAATAATACAATATAGAAATTTGAAATTTGTATGCAAATATGAAATTAAATATCTTTAATCTTGGAATTTTGATGAATAAATTTGATGAATTTAAGTTAAAAAATAGAAAAATAAAAAAACACCATTATTACATCATGTAAAATATGATTTATGTGGGTAAACATTAAGCTCTTAGTTTGAAAATAAAATTGGAAGCATGTATACAAAATGAAAGTTCCTAATAAAATCAAAGTGAACCTCATGTGTAGAAAATGAGGGAATTCAAAATAAAGCAACAAATAAAATAAAGTAACTTCAAATGGTTGAGTGGGAAAGAGGATTTGAATTTCTTGGGCAGCAACAGGTGTCTGGTTTGAAAGCTATTGGTTCTGGGTTGGGGGATGGCCTTTTTTGGGGATGTGGTAGGTGAGAATGTAGATGATGAATAGGAGGAAGCAGTGTCTAAGGAATGGGGCCCAGAGAAAGGCAAGGATCCAGGTGGAAAGGTGGAATATGAAGGTAAGTTTTCCCCTAACTCTTCTTCGAAGGATGAGGCTTGTGGGTCCAGGTGCCTTGGAAACCAAGCCGAGGACAAAGTTTTGTGGGATCACTCATGGGAGGATCCTAAGAAGAAGTGGGTTTCACTATTTGGAACCAAGCCGGTTGGAAAATCTATTTTTCCCCTGGTAAGCAATATCTCATCCCCTACGAGTGGGAAGTTTGCTATTCTTGTTCTTAACTCTGTAATATACCATAATGTTTCTCTAATGGAGTCATCACTGGTTGGAAAGTTTATGGGTCCACAACCAAATATTGAGGTAGTCAGGGACTTTGTGAATAAGAGATGGAGAGTTAAAGGACAAGTAGAGGTTGTGGCCCTACCTAACGGTTTTTTCTCTTTTTCTTTCTCTTGTGAAGAAGATAAATTGGAAATTCTGTGTGGTGGTCCTTCAGTCATTGGCAGGTCATCTCTGGCTATCAAGAAGTGGTCCCTAAAAATGGATTTCTCAGATGCTTCCTTTGGGGATCGCTAGTTCCTTTGGGGAGCTTCTATCCATTGATGCTATGACTTCATCTAGAAAGAGGCTTGTTTTTGCCATAATATGTGTGGGGATTACCCAGTCCTCAGATCTCCCCTCGTCGATTGAAATAGTATAAAAATTTGGAAAATGGACTCAGAATGTTGAATTCGAGACTCTACCCTTTGTGGTTTTACTTGTAAAAATGTTCGGTACTGGGCGAAGAAATGTCTGAATAATAAGCCTAAACCCAATGAGAAGGTGGTCCCTAAGGAGACTAAGATGTGGAAGGTTAAAATAGTGGAGAAACCTCAAGAGGAGGAGAATAGTGGAGATATAATTGAGGAAGGAAAGAAAGATAGTGGAGAGCGTAACCCTAGTCTGACAAAAAAGAAAGACGAGGATTCTTGCAAAGGAACTAATAATATTGAAAATTCTAAAAGAGAGGTTAAATACCCTAACAGAGAAGATGTAGACTTGAGAACTACGGATTCCCAGGAGGAGGATGAAAAAGTAGAAGGAAGGAATGTTGTAAAGTAGAATGAGAGCTTGAATGTAATCCCAGACTTAGTTACTGATAGTTTGGAGGAAACATCCCATTCTGATCAGAGCAAGGAAAGAGGGGTAGAGGATTTTGAGAAGTCTGGGGAGTCTCACTCTCCTAGTCATGATGAGCCTCAAAGCTCTACAAGGATTGTGAAGTCTACATTTGGGAACTCAGTCAGATCTCCTAGGGGGGGAATGATGTTAGCCACTCCCTACTAAATAGAGTTGCTGCAATAGACGACATTATGGATGGGCAAGAGTTTATGGGTCTATAGGATCTAGATCTTGAAGAAGAGAGCCTATACACCAAAGTTGAGAAGAAGAAGAGTAAAAAGGGGAATAATACAGTGGGGGTTTCTACAAGAAATAGGGCTAAAGTGGATGTGGAAATTCTGAAACGTTCGGGCAGGAAATCAACTAAATGGCATAGAAAGCAGGAATGCTTTCAAAACATTGCAGATGGAGCTCAAAAAACAATCTTGGATTTATGCAGAACTCCATTCAAAAAATGAAGGTTATGTCATGGAACATTCAGGGACTAAATAATTCCCATAAACAAAAAATTTTGTACAATTTTGCAAGGGACCATACGCCTGACATTCTAATTATTTAGGAGTCCAAAATTCCCAAAAATCGAGTGAAGAAGATTAAAATTTTAAGAATGGTAGAGTGTAGGGCAGTAGTTCGGATGGTGCTTCTAGGGGCTTGGTGAATTTTTGGAACTAGGAGCATATTCAAGGCACTTTGATTTTGGAAGATAAAAATCATGTGGCCACTAGATTTAAGCATATCAGAGATGATTTCAGTTGGATCTTATCTAATATCTATGCGCCCAATAGTAAGACTGCTAGAAGGATTTTTTGGAAAAGACTTGAGTCTTTTAGATCCTATTTTCCACATGAGAACTAGATTATAATGGGGGATTTTAATACACCTTTGCTGGGATCTACAAAATTTGGTGGATCTCAGATTTAGTTGGATAGTAAGATGGATTTGATGGATTTTATCAATTCTCAATGTTTGCATGATGTGGACCTTAAGGGGGCCACCTATACCTAGTCTAATAGGAGGGTTGGGTATGATCTTATTCAATTTCAGCTTAACAAGGCTTTAATTTTGGATAACTGGTTGAAGGAATACTTTTGCTCGTTAAATGCTCTCTCCAGAATTGGTTTGGACCATTTCCCTATAATTTTTGTGGTTGAATCTGTGTTAGGCAAGAGAAATTTTCCTTTTAGATTTAAAAAAATGTGGCTGTCTCATCCTAATATATTTAATTTCATTCAAGAATGGTGGAATATAAATATCAATGGTACTACCATGTTTAGAGTCGCTAAGAAGCTTGGTGAAGTCAAATCCAAGGTCAAGACTTGGAACAAGGAAGTTTTTGGGGATTTTTTTGAGTCTAAAGCTGCTATCCAATAGGATTTAAGGGACATTCAGGACCATATCCAGATAGAAGGTTATGTGGGAGATTTCCTTCCTAAGGAAAATGAAATTCTTTCTAAATATCATGATATTATCTCTAAAGAAGAGGACTACTAGAAACAAAGATCTAGATGTGCTTGGCTTTCTGCTAGGGATAAGAACACCAAGTTTTTCCATCTGACCACCATGAAACATAGGGCATCCAATCAAATTTCCTATATTATGAAGGATGGGGTCAAAATTGAGGAGGAAGAGATTAGAAGTGAGGCCATTCAGTTCTTTGCTAACCTCCTTTCTTCTGGAGAGGAGTTGAATGTGGATGCTTAGTAGACTCTTATTGAGGCCATTCCTAATGTCTTGAATGATCATCAAAATAAGCTTTTGATGACGAACCCTTCACAGGATGAGGTTAGGAAGGCAATTTTTTCTTTCAAAGGGAATAAGGCCCCTAGCCCAGACGAATTCCCCAATGTGTTCTTTTTCCAAGTTTTCTAGGAAATTGTTGCTGATGATGTGACTAGTGTTGTTAAAGAGTTTTTTGGAGCTAGGAAATTGCTGAAAGAGCTTAATGCTAATTTTATTGTTCTCATACCTAAATTACCTAGTGCTAATTCTTTTGATTCTTTATGTCCTATCATCTTATGAAATTCTTTTTATAAGATCATCTCTAAAGTGATAACTTGTAGGCTTCTAGGGGTTCTTCCGATGTTGATTTCTCCCTAGCAGAGTGATTTTGTTCTGGGTAGACTGATTCTGGATTATATTATCATGGTTCATGAGAATATCCACTCCCTTGAAGCTTCAAAAAACCAAGGCTTTTTGCTCAAGCTGGATATGGCTAAGGCCTATGATAGGGTGGACTGGAAGTTTTTGATTAAATTCTTAAAAGCTTTTGGGTTTTCTGAAAGATTTTTACATTTGATATGGCAACTGATCTCTACCACCAGTACCTCGTTGATCATAAATGGATCTCCTTCCCATTTTTTTAAGATGTCAAGAGGAGTCATACAAGGTGATCCTGTCTCTCCTATTCTTTTTACTCTAATGGCAAAAAGTCTAGGGAGGCTCATGCATAAAAGAGTGATGGAAGGAAGCCTGAAAGGATTAAAACCTTCTTTGAAAAATTTGGCCTATTCGCACTAGGAGTTTGTGGATGATACGATGCTTATGGGAAGTGCTACTATTGGTGAAGCCAAAGCTATAAATAGTTATCTTGGTCATTATGAGGAAGGTTTAGGGAAAAAAATTAATAGAGCCAAATGTTTCCTCTATTTTTTCAATACCCCTGAGCACAAACAAAGGAAGATTGCAAATATTTAAGGCTATGGTGTTAATTCCCTTCCTTCTACCTACTTAGGTCTTCCTTTAGGGGCCAAACCTCTAGACTATTTTTGGATCTCTCTTGTGGAAAGGTTTAACAGGAAATTGGCTGGCTAGAAAGGGGCTCTCTTGAGTCAAGCTGGTAAAATTTTGTTACTTAAGGCTTCTCTTTAGAATTTTCCTGTTTGTAATGCCCTTAGTTTGTTTAAGGTCCCTGCTAAGTTTGCTAAGATTATTGAAAAGATCCAGAAACATTTTCTTTGGTCGAGGCCTAAGGAGAAGAAGAGGATTCTGTTGGTGGCCTGGGAGAGTCTGTGCAGACCCAAGAAGTTTGGAGGTCTTGGCTTGAGGAATATCCAAGTGTTTAATAAATCCCTTCTCACAAAGCAGGTTTGGAGAAATTTTGCGGACACTTGTGAATGGAATGCTATTTGGCGTAGAAAATATTTGTGGGAGGTTGACTCCTTTCAATATTTTCTCAATTCTAAAAACCTTCCCATTGGTTCTTCTCTATGGAACAATACCATTAAAGCTAGGGGATTGGTTGGTAAAGAAGCTTGTTGGAAGTTGGGTGATCGTAATAAAATCTGGTTTTGGGAAGATCAGTGGATTGCTAATGAGTGTCTTTGCAATATTCTAACTTATGGAAATCATATGGAGGACTGCAAATCCAGGTTTGGCTGTTTGGTCAGGGATTATCGAAGGAATAATTAGTGGGTTGAGATTTCTTCAATTAGTCTTGATCTCCAACCTCTGTAGGCCCTTCTTAATTTGGTTAGGCTTAGTTCACAGGGTCAAGAGGACACTATGGTCTAGAAGGTGTCTTCCTCTAGAATCTAATTTGTATCTTCTGCGGTGGCCTCCTATTACTCTTTCCTCCACTACCCTACCTGGGCGAAGGTGTGGGTGCACAACCTTACTCTGAAATTCAGTATGTTTGTTTGGATTCTCCTTCAGAACAAACTGTTGACCAATGATAATCTTTATAAGAGGGGGTTTTATTTTCCTAATAGGTGTTACTTGTGTTGTACTGAGGTTGAGACTTCCTCACATCTTTTTCTCCTTTGTCTTTTTGCTCATGCTATATGGTGTAGGATTCTACAAATGTGGGATCTCAATTGGGTTTTTCCTAGAACTATTGTGGATTTTTATAATCAATGGAAGGCCCCCTCAAAAAATTGGGCGCTGAATTTTCTCTAGAACTACATCTTTCCTCACCTTTCTTGGGGTATCTAGAAAGAACACAATAACATAATCTTTAGGGTCATGACCCTCTCAGAGGAAGTGGTCTATGCTAAGATAACAAGAGTAGCACTGTAGTTGAAAAATTTAATTTTCTCAATAATCGGTATAAAGTAAAAGGAAAGGTTAGTATGTAGGAGTATGAAATCAAAATGGTGGGAGCTTGGAAAATTAATGTGGATGTGTTCAATATGTCCAAAATTACCAAGGGACCTAGAGATGGCATCTTTTGGAGTCTCCCTCCCCTTGGTTGGGTTAAAATCAACTTTGATGGTGTGGCTAAGGGAAATCCTAGGCCTACCAGGAGTGGAGGGGTGATAAGGGATGAGAATGGTTGATTTATTGTGGTAGTGGCGATCCCCTTAGGAACTCAAACCAACCATGTTGTTGAAGCCTCTAGTGTTTTTCAGACCTTGAAGCTGGCTAGCCAATTGAAGTTCAAAAATGTGTGGATTGAAGGGGGTTCGAACAATATAATACAATTCTTAAAGGGCCTTCAGAAACCCTCATGGTCTATAGAGAATTGGATAGAACTTTCTAAGTAGATTATTAATAATTTTGAGAAGAGTTATATTTCACATGCTTATCAGGAAATAAATAAGGTGGAAGATTTTTTTGCCAACAAAGGAGTTAAAGCTAAGAAAAGATGAAGTGGCAGGGGTGTGATGAGTTGGAGGCTAATGTTAAGGCCCTAATGATGTATGACCGTGTTCATGGGAAGGTGCAATTTCCAGTTCCCTTGAATGATGGTTGAGTGTCCTTCCCTGTAGTCTTGGGAGTGCGAGTTAATGATTATTCTTAAAGTTGGTCGAGGAGTAATTACTTTATTTCCCATTTTCATGTGGTTAGTCTCGCATGCTTTCTGGGCATTTTAGGCACTTGTTTCTATGAGTTTCTGGACTATTCTATTCCTGCCTACAATACGATGGGTGGCGAAAGTTGCATGGTGGAGCCGATAAGCAGTGAATAGTTAAGGAGCAATCTGAAGCTCTGGAAGAAGATGGATAATGATGGAATTACTATCTTCATTGAGAAACTCCATGGCTGGGACTCGAAGGTTACTAGGGTTTTTGTGAAAGATTGGAAGGATGGTGATTTAAACTTGTTTGGCAGACAAGTGGTCATCAATGAATAGTTAATTGCTAAGGTTACGGGCCTCTCGACAGAGGGTATCAAGTTCTATAGGGACAAGAAGCAATCTAATGAAGTGTTCAAAAAATTTCCTAAGTCATATGCTGAGAGGGAGGAGTTATGAAGGACTTCGAGAAGTTACTATGATTCAGACAAAATTGTCTCGCACTAGAGGAGGGTCTTGAATGTTTTGATGGAGTATGTCACCCTAGATGGCCATTATACCAGAGTTTTTGGGTATCATTTCATCTTCCTTAATCACTTCAGGCATCAGGTTAGGATTTCCTTTCCATTTTATCTCACATCTTCTTTGAATACCAGTTTGAAAAGCCATAAATAGAACCCTACCAGGTATTCTATTCTTCATGAAGGATTTCTTGTCCTTATTTATGATCATTTTAAAGCCATGTCAGCTCTGCCATACCAGACACTGTCATCCAAGGAAAGGGTTGCTGATAAGGGAAAAGGAAAATCTAGGGATTCTCCTTAGAAGAAGGGTAAGAGAAAGGCGTCAGAGGACCCCTCCTATGACGTGAATGATGAGGACTCATAGTTGGTTTCATTTTCTGCATACTCCAGCCACCCCGCTACTGATAGAGAAGAGAGGCCCCATTTCCCAATGGATCTCAAGGTGAGGGATCAATTTTTCAAGGAGGAACAAGAATTTTCCATTGATATTCTTGCTATAGCCCGCAATGGGGTGGTGGATAATTCTAGGTTAATGAGATGGTTGTTCTTTGAAATTAAGGAGATTAAGTTGAACTAGAGAGCCATTAACAATAAAATGGAGAAATTTTTTGATGATAATAACATAGGTAGTGGTAGTGGTCAGGCTACTAACTTATGGACTGAGGAAGAGAAGAAGTATATGGTAAAGTGCCTCAAGAAAATGGTGGATGAGTTACAGGATTTCAAAAGCAACATGATGGAAAGTAGGTGGATATGGAGGAATAGCTGAGGAACATCAAAAAATCTCTCCACAAAGTGCTGGTTATGAGCCATAGGATTTTAAAATCCACTACACAGACCATGAATACCATGGTGGAGAACTTGGAAAATTCCCATCAGGTTAAAACTACTATGTTTCTTGATTTGGACAAAGAGGAAGGGCATCTGGATAGTGGGGGGTCGAGTAACAGGACCAGAGCAAATCTAAAAAGGAAGGCAGACCAAGCTTTAGTGAACATCCAAGAGATCAAGAAGTTTGCACTTAATATGAATAGGTTGGAGCAAGAAGAGGCAAAGATCCTCGGGAACCTATCCTAGGGGCTGGCTGTTTTGTGGTTTTTTGTCAGTTTTTTGCTGTGTTGCCTTGGTTTCCACTATTTTCTTCTTAGTGGGCAGCTTTTTGTTTTTTTTTCTGCTTTGTTAATGTTCTATCCTTTACTATATGACTGTTAAGGGTTTTGGGATCCCTTTAAAACCTGCTTGTTCCATAATAAAAAATAAATAAAATAACTAAAATAAAGATACCCATGAACTCAATTATATATTTAATTTGTTGCAATGATTGATTTTGAAATGTGAATGATCTTGCAAAAAAACGTTATCTATTTTGACAATATATAGTTAGCAAAGGTGAATGGATAAAATGGATGGGAGTGTGCCTCAATTAATATATTTTTGGGAGAAGCAATGGAAAGTGGAGATGTGTTGTGAAGATCAATTATGAAGGATTAATGAGAAGACTCCCCTAAGATTGAGGATATAATGGAGGTTCATAATGGAGGTTGTTAGAAATTGAATGGTTACAATATAGTTATAAAAAATAATAAGTTAATGCAACCATGAGGGATGTGTGGAACAAGCATACTTAGGAACCATTTATTTTTGGAAGCTGGTGGATAGAATATTGCAACCATGAGGGATGTGGGGATGAGTATTCTTAGGAACCCTTTATTCTTAGAATTTGGTGGATAGAATATATCCATAATTAACTAATAATAATATTATTATTTAATAATCTTAGCCATGTTTGAGGCGGAAAAATGTATAGTAGTGAATTTATTTAATTATATGAGATGGAAATGATACAAATTAAATAATAGGATTATTTAATTAGTTAAGGGACATTATGTGAAAGGGATTTGATAAGGTGATATAATTATTTGGTTGATTAGGGTGTACTAGAAAAATATTATATGTCTACATTTTTTCCATCTTTGATGCAATGTCACAACTAAGTGGCATTGCACTAAAGAAGAATAAAATGTAGGAAATAAGGGAGCTTCAATGGAAAGTTACCATATTCACTAAATGATGATGACGAAAGTGATGGAGGTATCTTGAAAAGATGAAGGATGAGAAACATATGTGCCATGATGGATAAAAGATTAACTTTAGAGAAATCATGTTGGGATAATGTACATTCCATGGATATACAACTAATGATAGATAATGATAGGACATATTGATTGATGTATCTTGGATGACTGAATGATTATAGATTTAATGGATATGGAGTGAATACAGATAAAAATATAATAGAAATGATGGGGGGAATAAGGTAAGGATAAAAAATGAGGCAAAGTGTTTGTAAGTGAAAAATATAGTGGAATAGGATGGCACAAGTTGTTGCAAGTATGAAGGTGTTGTCATGGATGTCAGTTGTGTAGAGGTTGAGAGAAATTATTGTAGAGGTGTCTTTCAGTTTTGATCCACATTTTTTCTAGGGTGAAGATATTTTTGTGTGGTTCAAATATGTTGGTTGCATGTGTTCAAAGATGTTATATTTAGAATTTTGTGGTGATGGATTGTTGTACAAAAGAAGTTATGTTCACCAGTGTGTGAACTGTGCATTACAAAGGTGTTTGGGAGAAATGTCTTTTCTCTGAGTTTATTTGTAGTTGATTTTTAGGACTTGTAGTTTTGAGTGAGTTGATGGTGTTGGTCTCTTTCTTGTTTCAAGAGGATCCATGGTTTGGTGTTCTAGAAGATGGTATTCCAAGTTATCGTGTGTGGTAGTGTTGTCAGAAAGTATTGGGCTTGTACATTCTTCAGGTGAAATTTGTTGTGAAGGAGTTTGTTACTTTTTAGGATGTTTTTGGATCATGTTTAGGTGATGTTTGTTGTTCAAAAGTTATGGATTGATCAAAGGAAGTGTGTACTTCAAATTTTAATGGTGGATGCATGGGTAACAACTGACCTAGTGTCTACACTACATGCAAAGTGTCTTTGAAATTTTTGGAAGCATGTTGAGGCATGTTAGGATAGATTTGGGTCCTAGCTAAGGATTTGTGTAGTTCACCTTCATTCCTATCCAATGTAGGAATGTTTTGGCACATGCCTAATTTGAAATTGTACATTTGAGGTGCACTACTGACCTTGGAAAGGGTTTCAAGGTTGAGAATGGTATAAGTATGAGTTGAATTATTGAAGGAGGTTAATATAGATGCAAGACAAATGTGTGTGTGAAGTGTATGATGCGAGTGATGTGAAATTGAGTAGAGCAGTGTGAACTTTCAAGTGTTGGATTACCAAATGCAATGAGCAGAAGGTGTCTAAAATCATTCAAACATACTATGAAGGTGTTGGAGCTATTATGGTGGAATATTTGTTGCATTGAGATTATGTTCTTTGTGTAATATTTCTTCTCTATCTTTTTTCATTCCGACAATGAGCCTTGGTTGTGAGCCTTTCTAGACAGTGTGTCCTATTTTAGTAGTGAGGCTTTGTACCGATTTTGCAATTACTTATATTGTGAGCTAATTCTCATCGTGGTTTTTTCCTCGATTTTTCCACGTAAATCTAGTGTTCTCTTGTGTATGGTATTATGGTTTCAATTTTTGTTATCTACATTTCATGTTTAAACATTATAATAGATTAAAAGTTTAATGAATGCATGTGGAGTTGATTATTGTTGAGGGTTTTGATCTTTTAATTAGATACAACTAATTCCCCCCCTCGGTTGTCTTGTTCATTCAACAATTGGTATTAGAGCAAGGTTCCTTGGGGAAAATTTTAACAACTTGAGGTAGATCTAGGATGGCGAACAAGAAGGATATCTCTATGTTTGATGGCATAGACTATGTATTCTAGAAATTTAATATGGAAGGATATCCGGTTTACCTTGGATATGATGTTTTGTAATTAGTGAAAGCTAATTATACTATACCTACAAATGGACCAAGCACAAGTAATGAGATTAAGGCCTATGAAACAAATGGTAAAGAAAGGTTTGTTCTTTTGAGTAGTCTAGCAAATTCTGAATTAGTGAAAGTCATGAATTTGAAAACTGCTAAAGAAATCTAGGATAAGATAGAAAGTATTTATGAAGGAGATGATAAGGTTAAACAAGCTAAGATTCATAATTTGAAGACACAATTTGAGAACTTGCGAATGACTAAAGATGAAATAGTTATAAGTTACATGTAGAGGGTTGATGAACTTTTCAGTGCAATGAGAGGTCTTTGTGCAAAATTCAAAGAACCTAAAGTGGTAAAGAAAATTCTTAGAACTCTTCTTGATTCATATGGTCAAAAATTTTCTGCTATTGAGGAAGTTGCAAATTTTAATATAGTTTTTTGGCATGAGTTAACTACATTTGAAATGAGAAAATTTGGTCTGAATAATTGCAAAAGTGGAGACAGCTTTCAAGTTTGGAAAATTAGAAAAGATTGAAGATTCAAATGGAGATGATCTTGATGATGTGGAAGATAACTTTGTAAGAAGGATGGAAAAGGGCACCACTAAGTGCAAAGTTAAATTACCTTTCAAATTTTTTAGTTGTGGAAAAATAGGTCACTATGCTTCAAGATGTCAAAGAGAAGTGTGAACAATAAGAATAAGGAAAAAAAAGGTAATATGATCAAGAAAAGATATTATGTTAGAGAAGATGCTAGTATTTTTTATGATGAATCTAATTATGGAGAATGTGATGATAATGAATTATTTTTATTGGATTTAAAAGATGAATATGTTTCTACTAACTCTGAAATATGTATGAAGGAAAGTGCTCTAGAGACAAAGGAGACAAGTTAAGGCTGAAGGTACTTTGGTATCCGCTTTCATGTTATATAGGATAAGAACTATTTGATCATTGATAGTGGTTGGTCCAATCATATGACTGGAGAAAAGATTAAGTTTGTTAAACTTGAAAATTATGATGTAGGACTTTTTAAGTTTAGAGATGATTCAAGTGCTAAGATTTATGAAATAGGTTCAATCAATTTTGATGGCAATCATAATACCGACGATGTTTACTATGTCAATGGTTTAAGGCATAAGATTTTGAGTGTTAGATAGATGTGTAGCAAAGGATATAATCTTATGTTTTAGGATGATGGATGTGAGATCATAAAAGGGTTTGAAACTATGATTGCTACTAGAAAGAGGATAGATGGAAATATTTCACCTCGAGGGTGTTGATGGTCATTGTTTTATGACTCATATTAAGAAAATCTAGTTTTGAAATAGGAGGATGTGTCACATCAATTTTGATAACTTGGTTAGAATCAATTTTAGTTCAAGTAGTGAGATATTTTCCAAGGATTACAAAGCCCATCAATGTTGTGTGCAAGGAGTGTCAAATTGGAAAGAAAAAAACAAGAAGTTTCAAGGGTAAAGAAAAATCTTCTAGATTATTGGAATTGGTGCATATAGACCTTTGTGGACCTATGAGAGTGAGAAGTCTACAAGGTGACAAGACTCCTTAGGAAAATGGAGTGGTTGAAAGGAAAAACAGGATTGTTCAAGAAGCTTGAAGGACTATGATGAAATAATATAATCTATTGGAAGTCTATTGGAGAGAAGCAATTCATATTGTTGTTTATATATTTAGCAAAGTTTAAGTAAAAGAAAACAACATAAAGACCCCTTATGAGTTGTGTTATGGAAGGATTCCTAGTGTCAAGTACTTTAAAGTGTTTAGAAGAAAATTCTATATCATAAGAGATGAAGAAAACTTAGGAAATTTTGATGCAAGGTCTGTTGGAGTCTTCCTTAGATATTATACTAAAAGAAAAGCTTACAAATGTTAGAATAAAAGATTGAGAAAGATTGTTGAGATTGCAAGTGTCAAAGTGGATGAAGATCTATAGAATTTTGTACCTGATAGATGGATATGAATCAAATGAACCTACTTATAGAGAAGAAGAAGAAAAAGCTAAGGAACAAGAAACATAGGATGAAGAGGAAGAAGCTTCGAAAAAGACCCCTAGAACCCCTAAGCATGTGAAGAAAAATCATTTTGAAGAATAGATCATTGGAGAAAAAATTAAAGGTGTTTTGATAAGAAGGAAAGCTACTAAAGCAAAGGTAAATTTATGTCTACCTTTTAAAGTAGAACCTAAGATAGTGATTGAAGCATGTAAGGATGAACATTGGATGAAAGATATGGAAGAAGAACTTATGCAGATTGAGAAGAATCAGACTTGGGAACTTTTCCCAAGACCAATGTAAATAAAAACATAATTGGATCTAAGTGGGTATTCCAAAACAAACTGAATGAGAATGGAGAAGTGTTAAGAAACAAGGCAAGGCTTGTGTGTAAAGGATATGCACAAGTTGAAGGAATAAAATTTGAGGAGACATTTTCTCTAATGGCTAGAATGGAAGCAATTAGGATGTTTTTAGCTTTTGTAGCATGTAAAGATTTCAAAGTTTATTAGATGGATGTGGATTCTTCTTTCTTGAATGGAGAGTTGGAAGAGGAAGTATACATGGAACAACCAAAATTATTTCAGTTGTCAGATAAACCTAATATGGTTTGAAGATTGAAGAAGGCATTGTATGGATTGCAAAAAGCTCCTAGAGCTTGGTATGCAAGGTTGGATAAGTATTTGATACAAGAAGGATTCAATAAAGACACCATAGATAGTAATCTTTACTTTAAGGTTGAGAAATATCAAATCTTGATTGTAGTAGTGTATGTTGATGACATAATTTTTAGAGGCAATGAAGCTACGTGTAAAATGTTTATAGAAAAGATGCAAAAAGAGTTTGTAATGTCTGTGTTTGGGGAGATGAATTTATTTCTTGGGCTAAAAATCAATAAAACAGATAAAGGCATTATTCATTTCATAGTCAAAATATGTTAAAGAAATGTTGAACAAGTTTGGAATGGAAGAATCCAAACCAGTATGTACTCCTATGGTTCCTGGTTACAAATTGAGCAAGAATGATGAATCCCCTAAGGCTGATGAGAGAAAATATAGATCCATGATTAGTGGAATACTATATCTAAATTCTACTAGACTAGATATCATGTATGGAGTTTTTATTGTGTCTATATTTCAAGAACATCCTAGAGAGTGACATTTTGCAATAGTGAAGAGGATATTCAGATACCTAAAGGGAATTTCAAATCATGGCTTATGGTATCCAAAAGATACTAACTTCACATTGAGTTCTTACACAATTACAGATTGGGCTGGTTGTGTGGATGATAAAAAAAGTACAAGTGGTGGTGCATTCTTTCTTTGATGTAGATTGGTGTCATTGATAAGCAAGAAACAAGATTCAATTTATTTATCTAATACAAAGGCTAAGTATATTATAGCAACATCTTGCTACACACAAGTGTTGTGGATGAGGAAAAAATTAAAGGATATCAGATTGGTGTATGATGAGTCTATTTCTATCTTTTGTGACAATACAAGTGCAATAAACATTTCAAAGAACCCAATGATGCATTCAAGGAAAAAACATATTTCAATCAAATATCACTTTCTGAGAGAGAAGGTTGTAGAGAATAAAGTGAAACTTGAATATGTACCTACAAAGGATCAAATTGTTGAAATATTCACTAAGGCTCTTCCTAAGGGTAGTTTTGAGTATCTCCAAGAGAAGTTGGGGGTCATTTCCCTCCTCTAAACTAGATGCATAAATAGATGCATCAATCCAATAGATCTCATGATCTATCCTTTATTCTAGATTGATGTTGGTGGCCACCTCTCAAGGGGAATAGGTAGTGGCATTATTATAGTATGGAATGAGTGTTAGAATTGTGTAGATGTTTTTGATTTGGTATAGGTTGGTGTGTACTCCTAAGGAGGAGTATTCATAGTAGTAGAAAGTATTTTGGTTCAATGTAAAAGGGGGAGAATAATGCAAAACATTTTATCCTTTGTCATTGATGTCAAAGGGGGAGAAAGTTGTGCATGTTTTCTAATTGTTATTATCAAAGGGAGAGTGAAGCATGTAAAAAAAATAAGTTCAAAGGGGGAGAGAAAAATGTTGTGTAAGTTGTCTAATCAATAAACAAAAAAGGATATTTTTCTTTGATGGATTTTCACATATTGTGTTTCCATCAATGAAAAAGGGGGAGATTGTTGCAGTTATGAAGATTTTGTCATTGATGTCAACTGCATAGTGGTTGAGAGAAATTGTTGTAGAGGTTTGTTTTGGTTTTTCTCTGCATTTCTTCTACAGTGAAGATCCACTTGAGTAGTTCAAATATGTTGGTTACATGTGTTAAAAGATTCCATATTCAAAATTTGTGGTGATAGATCATTGTACAAAAGAAGTTATGTTCAACTATGCATTACAGAAGTTCCTAGGAAAAATTTCTTTGATTTGCATTTCTCTAAAGTTGAGTTTTAGGACTTGTGGTTTTGAGTGAGAGTTGATGGTGTTGGTTGATTTCCTGTGTCAAGAGGATTCATGGTTTGGTTTTCCAAAAGATAATATTCTGAGTTATAGTATGTGACAGTGTTGTTAGGATGTATTGGGCTTGTACATTCTTCAGTTGAAATTTTTTGCAAAGGATTTTGTTAGTTTTCATGATGGATTTGGATCATGTTCAAGTAAAGTTTATTGTCTAGAAGTTATATATTGATCTTGAAGGAAATGTGTACTTAAAATTTTAATGGTTTTTGCATAGGTAATGACTAATCTAGTGTCTACACTACATGTGAAGCATCTTCAAAGTTTTTGGAAGCATGTTGAGGTGTGTTAGGATAGATGTGGGTCCTAGCTAAGGATTTGTGTGGTCCAACTTTATTCCTATCCATTGCAGGAATGTTTTGGCACCGACCTAATTTGAAATTGCATGTTTGAGGTGCATTGTTGACCTTGGAAAGGATTTAAAGGTTGAGGATGGAATAAGTATGATTTGAATCAGTTGAAGGAGGTTAAGATAGATGCAAGACAAATGTGTGTGTGAAGTGTATGGTGTGAGTGATGTGAAATTGAGCAAAGCAATCCAAACTTTCAAGTGTTCGATTACCAGATGTAGTGAGAAGAAGGTGTCTACAATCATTCAAATAGACTACAAAGGTGTTGGAGCTATTGTGATGGAATCTTTGTTGCATTAAGATCATGTTCTCTATGCAAAAAAAATTCTCTATATTCTTTTCATTCCAGTAGTGAGCCTTATTTGTGAGCCTTTCTGGACACTTTGTCATATTCTAGCAGTGAGCCTTTGTATTGATTTTGAAATTACTTATATTGTGAGCTAATCCTCATCATGGTTTTCCCCTTCTTGGGTTTCCCACGTAAATATGGTGTTCTCTTGTGTACGGTGTTGTTTTATGTTATCTGCATTTCATGTTTAAACATTATAATAGATTAATGGTTTAATGAATGCATGTGGATATAATTAAGTCGTTGAGGGTTTTGATGTTTTAATTAGATACAACTAATTCACCCCACCTATTAGTTTTCTTGTTCATTCTACACAGGTATGTATTTTATTTATATGGGATAATAAAGATGGTTGGGATGGATTATGGAAGGGTAAAAAAAATAGATAATGCACTTGAGTGAATGATGGGATGGATGATGAGATGACTAGAATGTGATAAGTGAGATAATACAAAGTGACACATGCTTATAGAATAGAGTGGTTACCTTCTATACATATGCTCATCTATCTATTTTTCATCATGGCCTACTTGTCCATAGTGCCACAAATATTGTTTTTCACCATTGGATGAATTTATTTCTCTTTACTATTTAAAAAAAAAAAATTAAAAATTTGTTGGTTTATTTATTTATTTATATTTTTGGAAGACTAGTGCTAATGATATAAGCATATATGTTCTTGAGATAAATAGTGGTCATGGGATCATCTAGTTCATGGAGTTTATGGGTACCTATCTTGTATGCTTTTGATTAAAACTTAGCAATATTTACATACAGACCCAGCTAGTTTGGCTCAAACTTCCCTTTCTTCTCTCTATCTTGAGTGGTGTTTTTCTTATTTTTCTTAAGTATAATCTCTCCAACCTCAAAATATTTAACATGTATGATTTTTTATAGCTATGAAAAAACCTATTCTAGTATTCTTTAAGGTGATTCCTCAAGGTCAAATTCTAGCTCATGTAATCATGCCACTTGGTAATCCTCATCTATGATAAGATTGTGTAAAGAGATACAAAAAGAGTAGGTCAACCTATATTAGGAACATTATTTCAGTATCATAGATAAGGGAATATGGAATAGTACTTGTGGGAGTGAGAATAAAAGTGCAATAGTCCCAAAGGGAAAGATTGGGTTGAAGGTGTCAATCATGACTAGTGTCATTGACAATTTTATTGAGGATTTTTACTATGGCTTTCTTGGATGCCTTAGCTTGAATAATGATTTTGGGGTAATATAGGTTGGACCACTTGTTCTTGATATAGAAATTTATCACATAAGGATTTTACTTCATGGTTTCTAAATGATTTTTTCATTTTTCATGATGATGGTGGATTGAATTCCAAAATGGAAAATGGGATGGTTGAAAATAAATTTAGAAATTTGGATGCTAGTGGTGAATGTGAGTGGAACGGTAGTGGAGTGGCAATAGGATAAAGAGCTTGTGATGGTCCATGAATAAGGTCCCCATTTTTTTGACAAGAATGGAATTTTCATATACATTTTGATAGGTATTTGATTCCATGGTATACAACTAATATCATGTGCAAGAGAGTTTATTGTCTAGGATCGTGCCATTTGCATGAGCACCAAAAATTCAATTATGAACTTTGTGAAGTGCTAGGTTATCCTTGTCTAGGTTAAGACATCAAAGAAAAGTTCCATCATATCCCCTAAGATAAAGTGTGTCACTAAGGAGGGTGTAATGAGCGGTGCATTGAATAAGGGATTTATGTTTGTGGATGACATGTTTGGAGGAATTTTTTTTATCTTTGGAGATAAGCATAAATGTCATTGTACCAAGGGGTGTCAAGACAAACAATATCACATTTTTTTTATTACAAAAGATCATAAGTGGGTATGGGGAGTTCTTACATGATCAAGTGATAGTCATGGGATTCATTATGCATATATACAAAATAGATCCAATAGTAGCCATTGCATCAAAAACTTTATTGTTGTTACAAGAGACTTTCTCAAAATATATATCAAATAAATATTGTTTAAAACTATCCACCATGTGATTATAGGGTATAATCTTATAATCCTTAGTAAGGAACTCATCATTGACCTATTTTAATACCAATTTGTGAACCATTGAAGAATTGAAAGTGCTAGATGTTTCATTGTACTACTAGTTTTAGACTAGATTTCATTGCCATATATTCCAATATGTTGTTTATGTAAGGAAATATAACATGAAATGATTTTGGGATGAAAACCTTGGGGATTTAATAAAAAGGATTTCAACACCTAAACAGTATGAGGGGAATGATCAATCAAATTATAATATCCATGATTTAGATTCTTCAATATGGAGGATGCTTCATCTAAAAAAAATATGGTTCAAAGATGATGGTCCTAAATGGGAACCTTTGGTAAATGATTTGTTATAACTTATGGACCTTGATTTATTTCTAATTAAAATACTCAATATCAAACTCACTAAGGAGCATGCCCCATTTTTCCATTCTAATAGTAAGGTCTACTTTGGACAACAAGCATTTCAATGGGTCAACTTTGGTGATAAGGTGGGTGGTAGCATTAAACAAGTAATATTGAAAATTATGCATGGAATACACTATTACAAGGAAATGTTTCTCTATGGATGATTAATTGAGTTCATATCCAACGATTATCTTGCTAAGGTAATATATGACATCATCTCTTTTTTTATCATTATGATAATCTAAGAGGCTCTCTAAGGAATGTCGTATAACTAAGATGTAGAGAAAAATAGGTTAATTTGGTGTGTGTTCCATGAGAATTGGAGGATTAGAAAATTATTCTTTAATCTGGTTAAATTATTTTTAGTATGAGTGATCCCACTCAAAGCTAATATTTTTTTGGAGTAGATGTGAAAAAGGATGGAACTTATTTGCTAATTGGGCAATTAATTTCTTGATAGCCTAGAGTTTTCCTTGTAAGATATGTAGGTGTGTAAGGTTTCTAGGAGGTGGCATGCATGCTATCAATATTTCATATTATTTGGATCTACTTCAATGTCAAGTCTAAAAATAATGAACCCCAAGAGCTTTCTTGATGTGACTCGAAAGATACATTTCTTCGCATTTAATTTTACCTTATAATTAGTGAGCCTCTAGAAGATACATTGTAAGAGAATTGGGTGATCTATTTTGATTTTTTATTTATATAGGATGACATCCACATAATCCTCAACATTATCATGAAACATATCATAGAATATGAGTCATGTCCCTCTAACAAGTAGCACTAATATTTCAAGGCAAAATGGCACGAATTTGTAATAGACTGTTTCCCAAGGAGTGATGAAGGATATCTTATGTTGGTCCTTTGGTGCTATCTAATTTTGGTTATATCCTAAAAATCCATCCATATATGATGGAATATCATGGGTATCTATCATATATACTATCATATCTATATTAGGAAGTGAAAAATTACTTTTGGCACTAATACATTTGACTGCAAAATCCAACGAAACTGTCTGAGGAAATATGTAAAATTTGATGTTCGTCGAGTGCTTGTAAAATTTCATGTGTAATTTTCAATTTTTTGAAAGTTTATCCTCGACGTTCGTCGAAATTTTGATGAGCCTAGGGTTCATTGAAATGTTGGCTATCAGTTTCGTTGAATTTTTGACAAACATGAAAAATAGAAAAAAAACAAATTGTGGCCGACATAAAGAAAAGTGAGTTCACGCCTGATTTATTGTGATAGTGTTTTGCTCTACTTGAGACAGTTTATGGAGAACTAAGGACAATTTTCTTGGGAAAAATCAGAAAAAATTCAAGAACATATCACCAGGTTGAGGGTAGTCATTGTCTTCTTGCAGAATTCAGTTGTGAAGTTAGATTTGTAGTTCTAGTTTTGAAAATCATATTTTAAAGCAACATCTCATCATATTTCATTTTTAGAGGTTTAGGGTTTTGAGAATTTCATGTCCAGATTTTGTTGTGTGGAATCACCATAAGATCACAACCAAGGAACAAATTCCTGTGACTATAATTATGTGATCCATAACTCTATTGGTCATGTGGCACAGTTGTGCTATAAAAAATATAAGATGCATTCATGTGTGACCCAATTTTAATGTGGCTATGTTGTGATAGAAATGGAGGCACTCATATAATTTAGTTAATTCAGGTTGTATAATGTAGGTGTCAATCATGATTGGGTGCATTTAGGTTGTCTCAAGTTTAAAAGGTTAGGATGTAATTATAGCATGATTGAAGAGTGATTAGCTCTTGCTGCAATAAAGAGCCTATAACTTTGGTTGATATGCAAAGTGGTTGTGTTATATCAATTATTTAGTGCATTCAAGCACAACCCATGTTTAATGGGCTATTCTAGAGAGTGATCAAGATTTTCTAAACCTTATGAATGTTACTTGACATATATTTGCATAATCTCAAATTCCTTCAGAGGCTTTTGAAGTATCAATGTATCCTATATAGGGTTTAGAATGATTTATTTTAATTAAAAAAATAAATAAATGATGTATTTCCCTGTAATTAGATAATGTGGAGATCTCCTAAATCTGCCCCAACACACTATCCTCTTTGGCACTGTATTCATTACTCCAGCTACTAGGGTTTTGCATGTGACATCTTTAATATCTTCATGACTATGGCTTTTAAATAGATCTCAGTCTTTGCTTTAATCCTTTTCATGGTAACCCTTGAGTTCCATAATCCACCTTCAATCTCTTCTAAGAACGTTGTCTTAAGCTAGACTGCATAGTATGCATATAAAGCAAGTCCTTCATACCTGCCATTGTTCCAAACCACCACTCACTGCCTTGCTTAAAATGTTGCCTCCATAAGCACAATAGCATGTTTTAAAATCATGGTTTCCAGTGATTGACTATTAAGCTCACCACTTTCATCATGAAGATACAATGAGATTTTTTTCTTCAAAATCAAGGCATTATGGAAGATAACATTATGAATTGTTTGTTGTGTACGATTCAATTTTCTTGCACATTTACTGCTTTGCTAACTTCCTTTAAGACTGGGTATTGCACCCTCATCTATAATCTCAAACAACTCACTCACTATCATTGGAAGATTCCTTTCATGAGCATCCTTCTATAAAATCAAACTATGCCCTATAGACTTCCTACTTACTACAAGGGACTCATTATTTCATGGTATTGTAGTTCTTAAGATCCTTCAACCTTATTAAAACTACTTCATAGTCCATAAGGTATTATTCACTATTCTACCATCTTTGATGAGTCTCAAAATACTGCTCAAACATGCAATCCACTACCTCCATTATACATTAATGACTAAGAAGAAACATTGAACCTATGATTACCACTATTAATACATTTGGATAGTCATTCCCTGATTGCATTTTCCTTGTCTAACACTACCAAAAGCATTTAAAAAACCCTTAAGGTTAGCAAGGGGGTAAGGAAACTCACTGTTAAAATCTCTACTTTACTATGCAAGCTTTGAGATTTATTATCTTGTCACTGCTCAACCTCTTTTTGACTATCACATCTCAAGTGACTGTCATTCTTCTTACCATAGATTGCATTTTAAAATGTCAATAAGCTACATAGTGTGATTATTATTGGCTACAATCTTTAGATTGCAAGATTTTGTTATTACCTACAATGTCTCAATCTTTCTGGTATTGCAACCTCACTAATCGGCTATAGTTATTGTTTATGTTTCTATGGAGGCCTAGGGTTTGTACCCTAATCATGCTCTTACCAATGCTTCTGTTGTTTTTTATTAGGGCTCTCTCAATGTTGAGGGCCCTAGGGATAAGCTCCTCATAAGAAGTGACACATTGCATCTTTAACTAAAAGGATAAATCCATATTGACATTAGCAATGATGATTCCGACTTGTTGCTCCTTAGGAATGGGTCACTTGCTCTTACTAGCTTGCTACTTCCATTGTTGTAGGAATTTTGTGATCAAGTTCAATATTCTGATTTTAGGAGTCTTAACAGTTGGAAATCATAGTAAAATCAGAATTTAATAAGTTTTAGAATTAGCATTTTAAAGCATTTTTTGGGGTCATTAACTTTAGACTATCTTCTCTTTTGCAGGGGTGGTTGCATGCCAAATTTTTTTGGTGTAAAATATCAGAATTATTAGATTATGTTACTTATCTATGAATAAAAATTATTGGAGTGTGAGTTTAATACTTTTTGAAGATCTAAATAGTCAAGCTTGGTAAAGAAAAATCATGTCAGATAATATTAGTCTAGAAAAAAATGAAGAGACACTTGATAGATTGTGGGCTAGATTGAAAAGAAAGGGTGATGGGAAATGTTATTGTCCTTGCAATAATTGCAAGGGCTTAAAGACGAGACGAATTTTAATCACAACAGCTGAGAAACATTGTAGGCAACATGGTCATGTTGAAGGGGGGCATGATTATCATCCATTGGTAAGTTCATTATATGTGTTTATATTGATTGAATTTGTAAATGTTTATATCATTTTAACATTTTATATATATATATATAATCACTTGATCATGATCATGGTTTATTTGTGTCTATCATTATTATAAAGGTGGGGCACCCTAGGGCAGATGATATAGATTATCACGGCCAGAGAATGTGGTTTTGCAAGCGGACAAACATGGAGCTATGAATATCGAAGATGAAGTTAATGATCCGATGGAAGAAGATGATCATGCGCTAGAAAATACAGTTGAAGATGATGGTACGAATACATTGATCCATGACATATTTAGTGGCAGAGCTGATCATGATGATCAAGATGACTTTGATGATGTTCATGATTTACTTGTATTTGAGAAGGCATACGAGCCCCTTTATGAAGGCTCCCAAACAACTCTTCTCTCTGCTGTATTGTTGTTGTTGAACTTGAAGGTTATGAATAGTTTATCAAACATAGAAATCTCATGGATGTTAAGGTATGTCATATATGTCATCTTTTTTCATCTATTTTAATTGTTGTTAGTTCATCACTAGTAAATAAATGATGAAATATGTACCATTAATATTCTTTATATTAACAAATTTTTTTTTTGTAGATTGATTGGTGAATTTTTGTTACCACCATCAAATATTTTACCTCACTCATACTAAGATTTATGTGCCATTATGAAAGATATTGGAATGGAGTATCAAGCAATAGATGCATGTCCCAATGATCATATTATATATCATAAACAACATGAATTTGCAACATAATGCCTAGAATGTCATATCAGTAGATATCAAACATATCAACTAAAAGATGCCTCGCAAGGTTCTTCGTTATATTCTCATTATTCCATGTATGCAATGATTATTTAGGTGCGAAAGCTTAGCGCAATTTATGGATTACCATGCACGAAATAGAAGTGGAGATGACATTCTTCGAATTCCTGCAGATGGTTCTACATTTAGGGACATGGAGGAAAAATGGCCACACTTTAAAGAACCTCATAATCTTAGGCTTTCATTGGGAGGATGATGTCAATCCATTTGGAGTTGAGATCTATTTACTTAGTGTGGCCTATTTTTGTTATCAATAATAACATTCCTCCATGGATGTCAATAAAGAGGAGCACATAATGTTGTCAATGATTGTTCCAAGTATTTGTTTACATCAATTTTCTTTAACATAGTAGCATCTCATTTGTCTTATTTGTTGCATAATGACTTATATTTTTTCATTCAATAGTCATGTACATTAATTTATATATATTGCAGTAAAATGGTTATAATAATTATGTAATGTTTATGTTCATTCAACTAGGTAAGTACCAAGTTAAAGATATGAATGTATATATCGAAGCCTCTTATCGACGAGTTACTAAAGTTATGGAATGGCTGTCACTATGTATGACGTCTCTAGACCAATAGGAAAAAGACAATTTCAATTCCATGCAATGCTTGTATGGACAATTCATGATGCCCCAGGGCTAACACATTTTTGTGGTATGTTATAACGTTCAACTGCACTTTAACAATATTTAATTTGATGAAGTAGATATCATGCATGTTTTTAAAATAATCTATTCATTATATATAATTAAAAAAATTGACATATTTAATCCAATTATATATCATCTTGCACGCCTTCAAACAAAGGGAAAATTTGCATGTCCAATTTGTGGTCCAAAGATGAAATCCTTGTTCAACAAGTTTAGGAAAGTAGGTGTTTGATGAGTATAGGAACTTCCTCCATAGAAATCATAAGTATCAAACTACTGAAAAAATATTTTCAATGGGAAAGAGGAGACTACATCAAAACCACGAAGAATGTCACCTCAGCCTATGGAAGTTGGAATATAATAGAATTAATCGTCAAGGCTATACATCAGATCAAATTGTTTATCTATCATATATGATATGTTTTGAATTTATATTTTTATATTGTGTTGTGTTTACTCATGTTGTAATTGGAAATAATTTTTTGTTAATTTTTTAACTTATATGCTTCATGAAGGTCGCCAAGGCAATAATGGCTTTCACAGGGACTAAAAAGTTATCCCAGACAATTTAGTAGGTTGCCCTACTATGAGCAGCTACAAATTATGCATTTGTTTGATACAATGTATATTGGAAAGAATATAACAAAAATGTTATGGAAAATATTGGATGGAAGGCATGACAAAGAAAAAATTGTCAAAATTTGTAGTGACATTCAGGAAGCCAATCATGAAATGAAAAATGTCATTCAATTAAATAGCGATGGAGACCAAATTAATATAAGTGCCCTTCCTTGGTTATTAACAGAGCAACAAAGCAATGCTATAAAAGAAGTCATACAAAAAATTTGATTTCCCACAGGATTTGCTGCTTAACATAAACAATATAATAACAAAGAAAGGTGAATTTGGGTCAGGGATGAAAATGCATGATTGGCATACCTTCATTAAGGTAATTATTCCTGTATATTATATACACTTGTATAATGCATGTACTTTCAATGTATTGTATTTACTACTTTTGGAAAAATAATGAAAAGATCATTTTATAATTGTTGCAGTACGTTCTACCTCTATCTCCCCCAGACAACTTTGACAACAATGTCAAGCAAGTTATATATGATCTTGGAAAATACATGAGGTAAGTAGCGGGATTTGTTCAATTTGCTGTATACATATTATAATTGCCATTTGTTTTACTTGTTATGTAATATACTGTATATTTTTGTTAAATCTCGTTAATATATTTGCCCCTTCAATCACTTGTAGATGGATATCATCTAAAGAAATTCATAAAGAAGATATACATTTTTGGAAGAGAAAAATTCCTCGTCTAATGTGTGAAATGAAAAAGTTTCTACCTTCAACATTTTTGAATGCACAAGAACACTACCTCATACACCAAGTTGAGGAGATTGAATTGTGTGGACCTATACACACAAGGTCAATGTGGATGGTTGAGAGGCACTTGAAGTTTTTGAAGGCTTTGGTTAGACAAAGAGCACATCCTGAGGGTTCTATGGTGGAGGGATATATGGTATACCAGACCATGGTGTACATTAGTGAATATCTTCCTAAGTTTACAGCAAAGATCAATGTAGATCACATTTGGGATCCCAACTCCATTAAAAAATTAGAAGGGGAGTACCTGTTGGGGAAAGGTAGATTGAGGAAAGTGAGAGGTAATTATAAGATGACCAGTCATGGAAATTAATTGGAATACATTTTACATATGGTTTTTATGTATATTGTACTTATTTAATTTTTAATCTTCAATGTACATCAATTATAAATTAAGGTCATATATTGTGGTATTTAACTAATTATATGTCGTTTGTGAATTTCAATTTTTTTTGGTAAAGTTGGTCGAGAGTGGGATGCATTACATTTGTACATTGCCAACAATCTTGATTGGATGATGGTATGGATTGAAAAATGTCAACAATCTGGTCGCACATTAACATGGGAAGGTGTGGCTTCATTGGTTAAAGGTCATCATAATGGAGATTTCAATGTTACACAAAGGGAAATTGATTTAGTATATGGTTTAAGAGATAAACAGATATGTATAAATATATTAATCACCCATATTATTTAATTATTTTCAAGTATATTGATGTATATATATGTTGAGATTGTTTTTCTTTGCATACATTTGGCCAAGAATAAATATGTTTATCAACTAACGATATTGCAATAATTTTTACATGTTTGACATATTGCAGGTGAAACACCACAAGGCTATGTGGTGCAATGGTCATAAATTTTGAATCAAAATGTTGGATGACATGAAGAAAACTTGTGATTTTGGTATAACCGCAATCTTTTAGTTGACTAATGTTTCATCTAGAAGTGACATACATCTAGAAGTCTCAAAAATTGATACTATGGGATTTTGGATGATATACTTGAGTGTGACTTTAAGTCCTTCAAATTAATTTTGATTGTCATCCTATGGTACAAGCTACATTGAATGAAAATGATCCCCGAGAACTATTATTGAACATGATAATGGATTTACCATGGTTAATACAAGGTTGATCAAGCGAGCTGGAAATGAGCCCTATGTTCTTCCAAGCCAATGTGAGCAGGTATTTTACTCAGAGGTTCTAGGTAAACCGGGTTGGTCATTTGTTGTTAGACATGATCCAAGAGGAAGGCCAGTAAAGTATAATGTGGTGGAAGAAGAAGATACCAAAGAACTATAAGATGATGTAGATGATGATCAGGATCAACAGTTAGTTGATGATGTCCCTGACGAAGATGTCGAAGAGGAGGAACTAGATCATGATGATGTAGGAGTTAATGTTCATGAAGATGATATTCATGATGATGACATTATCAAAACTGATATCAATGATGATGATGATATGACCAATCCTTACAATGTGAATCTGGATCGGCTGATATAGACAAAGAGTTGGATGAAGAAGAAGATCAATGACATTGAAATGTATAAGTTATCGCGATTATATTATCTATTTGATATTAATTTCTTGATAGAATTATATTTGACTTATGTGGTTACATAATTAATTCATGATGTTTTTAATTTTATGCCATTACATAATTAATTTAATGATGTACTTTTTAATGTTTGAAAGGTCAAAAAATTAAAATATTTCAATAGTGATGTTAACAACCTTGAAATTAGTGTGTTTTATGTTTCATGTGATCATAAAAGATTAAAAATTCAGTTGTAGAGGTGGTTGTTCAATGGTTGATGTGTATGTTTTTTTTTTTACAATGTAACCAAGTTTGTCTTCTAATCTACCTATGGAATTGCCAATTCCAACCGGAGGAAGCTCAAAGGATCTAGACCAACTAACGAGGAATTTAAAAGCCTCCAACACTTCGGGCTCTACAAGACCTAGGAGGGTGATCCCTTAATGTGTTTACAACCTCTACACCATTATTATAAACAACATTAACAATAGCAGATGATCTCACTTAATAGCTTAACACAATAAGATAATATCAACTAGAATTGGTTGTTCATAAACAATATCAACTCTCTGGAGCATGAGACAACTAAATACAATCCATTATATAAGACAGTCAATAATTTGCAATTTGTAGCAAGCTCTAGGAAAAGACAAACAAATACTGAACTACAATAATAATTATAACTTAGATCAGTGCCATATATCCATTGTAGGAGTCAAATTCATAAGCATCTAGAGGTTTATAACAGATTTAATACATCACATATAAGATCCTTGACAATATTGCATTATAATTTCATCAGTATGCGTTCTAACCTAGGACTAGAGTTTAAATCCTTATACAACACATATCCACTTATAATCCCATTCAAACATTTTGATTAATTCCCTGAATTAAAGCTAAAATAGAATCATACACACCACACCAGTGAGATGGATAAAACAACCCTTAGTTATTTCATTCAAAGTTCATATATGCATGTACAATGGAGAGACATGAGTTCAAATTTTTATTTCAACTCAAATGCTAGTACTATTATACAGCATTAAATCTCTATGAACTCAAAACCTGTTACATAATGACTCAAAACTTAAATTGTGTTTCTCTAAAACCATCAGAATTTACAATTCACTCTGCAACTTCACCTAGACTCGACAAAAATTATCGAACTTGCTAACTCATACTTCTGGACTTGAAATCCTTCTTATAGAAAATGAAGGAGCAAACAAGCACCGGGCTAGAAAGTACACTTGTCACCAATCAATTGGAGCACCTGGTGATATTCCAAAATTTGTTACAATAGTCACCACCTTGAAAAATATTATTGTTCATCATATCAGCTGAGGAACATTGATGCAAAAAACCACAAGATAACTACACCGAGAAAGTCATCAACACAAAACTAGAACCATTGCAACCGCAACATCTGATCTGCCACTTGTTAGTAGTTCACTCCTTTTACTCCTCCTCATTCAAATATTTAGTTACCAAATTTTGGTACTCATCATCAGTCTGCCAATCAAAATTAATTACCTCATCCACCTTGGTATTATAAGGTGTGTATTTTACTGCTACCTGATTTGCATCCCTTTCAAAAGATTCCAAAAATGAGTTGGTAGTAATGATTTTGTCCATATAGCTCACCAACCAATCATAGTCTAGCTCATCACAAATTGAATTGATTTGATCATTGATGGCCTTACTTGCTTGAGCCTACCATTGTTGAAATGACCTAATTTTCCCCTGCTCATCAATTAGATCAGGTAACAATGTGTTACCCCAATCATTGAAATTCTTCACCAGCTCCCTAATCTTCCTACTCAAGTCATTTGGTAAGGTCTAAAAACCTTGCAATGATTTTACTAACACATGAGTAGGCTTTAATGATTGAGTCCTATTATTTATATCAAACCTTGAGGCCTTATACATGATATCCAAATCAATGGCGCTAGGGATCCAATTTTCAATTATTGGTATCGCTACTTCCTGATCCCTATCAATATTCTTTATTGCTACTAACATAAAAGAATATAAAGAATGTATAGATAGCAATTTGTTATCAACCTTTTCAGTTAAATGCCTCAAAACAATAGTAACAATTTCCTTTTGCTTTAAGAGAGATCCCTCATCACTTTTGTTTAATGATGCCTGCAATTCATCATTTTTTTGCAAGAGTTGCTTCTTTGTAGGATCGACAGGGCACTATGTTTCTTCTTCAACTTCCTCTAAAGAAAGGTTGAGGACAGGATTCTGACTGGGAGATCCTGGTGTGGAAACAATTGGAGAAGTAGGAGGCACTGACCTTGTTATGGAAGGTAATGTACTGGTTCTTGGAGCACTTGATGTCTCCGCAATCTGCTTATACCTAAACCTCTCCACTTCAGTTTGCAACTCAACATTTTTCTGCTACATCTTGTTGTACTCCTCAATCAAAAGGTTATATTTTTCCATTAAGCTCTTCCTTTCAGCTTCCTCCCTTTCAGTAGTCTTTTGGGCCAATTTGGCCACATTCACAGTAAAATTAGTGGCCTCAGTGGTTGAGGTCTCTGAAGCTCTCTTTATTATCAATCCTCCCTTGAAATTTGGATTAATATCAGAAACATCTGGTTTTCTCCCTTGTGGGGCCAATGCCCAAATTGCCAAAGTTTCATATTCCTCACTGAAAGAAGAGTTTTGTAATGCTGCCTTGACTTCTTCTTCAGAGTCTTGAAAGGGATTCTTAGACTTCATAATAGCATTAAATGATACTACATCTGCAATGTCCCATTCAGGCAGAATTAATACACCAGTTGACTCACCAGTTGTCTTCCTTCTTTAGGAGTGATGTTCTTGAATTCTTCCATTAATTCAGCTTTTACGTCCTCATCATTCTCCTGGTTTGACCTGTTAGGCCTTAGTTCTCTTCTCTGCCTACATTTATCTTGATACTCTTCAAACTTCATCCTCCATACCAATTGCAAGAATACATGAGTTTTTACAAATGTATTGTCATCTAGAAACTCCTTGCATGTGTCCATTCTTGCATCTTGTACACTTTTACCTTTCATATCTTCTCATACATTAGCACCCCTATTCTCATAAAATGGTATAAGATAAGATATAAAAAATAAAATAGCTTATACATAATATATCCACCTACAATCCCATTCAAGCATTTTAATTAATTCCTTGAATTAAACCTAAAACAAGAATCATACACACCACAACAGTGAGATGAACGAAACAACCCTTGATCATTTTATTCAAAATTCAGCTATGCTTGTACAATGGAGAGACATGAGTTTGAATTAATTATATCAATTCAAATGCCAGTACTGTCATAAAACATCAAATCCCCATGAATTCAAAACCTACTACAGAATGACTCAAAACCTAAATTGCATTTTCCCTAAAACCATCAGACTTTACAATTTGCTCTACAACTTCATCTAGACTCGACCAAAAATATCTAACTTGCTAACCCGTACTTCTAGCCTTGAAATCCTTCTTATAGAAAAAGGAGGAGAAAACAAGCATCAAGCCAGAAAGCACACGTGTCACCAACCAATTGGACCGCCTTGTACTCTTCATCAGTTGGCCAATCAAAATTGATCACCTCATTCACCTTGACATTATAAGGTTTGTACTTAACTTCCACCTGACTTCTCTTTCAAAAGACTCCAAGAATGAGCTAGTGCTAATGATTTTGTCCATACAACTCACCAACAAATCATAATCTGAGTTACCCTATTTTTTAGGGTTTTGTAGTCCAAACATGATATAAAGTGGCTCTTACACTTTTTGTGATTATTGTAGCTTGTGTAAGTGGCCCCATGGAATTGTAGGATGCATGAATAGGGCGTAGGATGAGAAATAAAGAAGGTATAGCTGTTGTCCTCAATAGTTTGTGATTAAAGCATGTGAAATGAGAGGTTCAAGCCTAGGTTTCAATAAAACATGTATGGGAGATCTGATTTTATGAATTTTTATCCATGTGCATACCTAATGGGTTGTTTATGAACACTAAATATAAACAATATACATACACACACACACGCACATATATATGTATGTATATGTATTTTTAAATGTAAATTTAAATGCAATTACTGGATGCTCTCCTAGAACAATAAATGCAACATATCATTAAAGAAATCTATATCTATGTATATAAATCTGTATTTCTAAATGCAAGTGTAAATGCAAAGATCATATGGTTTTGTAGTGTTATAGATACAACATATCCATAAATTAATGTAATTGAAATTCTAAAGTCTTCAACACATATAATATGAATACAAGCAAAGGTCTCCTCCCTTCTTGGTAGTGATAACCTCCACACACAACCCTTAAAAATTATGAATAGAGGAATATAATCTTTGAAGAACTCAAAGTTGATTCTCTCCTACCTAATGCAATTAGTTATTTTATCCTTACAAACATTTATAGTGATTACTAGAGGCACATAGACCAATTCATCATAATAGAAGAATTTGATCATACTTTTCCAATGATGGCATTATGAGAAAACCTTAGGTTAAATGTAAGGAAAATTTGGTGCATCTCAGAGAAATCTCTAAGAACAGTAGTGCCTTCGGTAACTTTAATTTTGATTAGGTTGCCTCAAAGACACGTACTACTATGTCCTAAAGTGGAAACATACACAATTTATTTCCCACATTAATCCTTTTGAGAGAAACACATGTAAATTCAACGGCAAGCAATAACACAAATGAAAGATACTACAGAAAATAGAACACAAATATTTTACATGGGGAAAACCCTTTCAGGTAAAAAACCCCACTCTCCAAAGTTTGATCCATTGTATTATTCAGCAACAAAAAGTTACAATACAGTTATAGGCTCTTAGCCTTTTAGAGATTACATCTTGTTCTTCTGGATACAACTGGTAGCAGACTATCCTTGAGAGATCACCCAAAGTAATCATGATCAAGAGAGATTCTAGTAGCTTAACTTTTCCTCTCAATCCTCTGCTTTGACCTCATGGCCTCGGCCTTACGGCCAGCCACTCGGTCCTCACTATCTCTCTCTGGCTCTCTACTCTTCAGCTCCTTGGCTTATTAGCACACTCTACAGAACATCCAATGCATACGCATTATACATTCATTCTCTATAGGCTCTATGAAATCGTTCTTTTCCAATTGTCAGATCTGAACTCACGAAACATCGAGCCCAACATCATTAGATGTTTCCACTTCCCTCATGTTTTAATTTTCCAACTTCCACACATAAACGGTTCAACAAATGGTTTACATCCTGCTTTCTCTGATAGGTCCAAATCGCACCACATTGGACAATCATCATTCAGTCAAGAGCATTCAACCTGTGTTGGCATGTCAGTGAGACACTAACTGTGTCTCCCCGATGCCAACATAGCTAGCATTCAATATCACCAAGAGGTTACACTGAGTCCAGAGAGCTATTGCTAAGACTTTGCAATGTTGCCAAGACCTCACACCAAAGATCACAAGGTATTCCAAAGAGTTCATCAATCAGCAAGACTATCGCTCTTCGCCCAGACATTACACCGAAGTCTTCAAAACAAATCGACGTCAGCATTCTCATCAACGAGACAATCGCCATTCGATGAGACTTCATACCGATGTTCCAAAGTCATATCAATGTGAGCAACAGTCGACAAGAGAACCATCTTTCACTGAGAGGTCATACCAACATCAGGATCCCATCAGCAAGATAATCAATCTTTGCCAAGATATCACACTGAGCACTTTGTGTTATACCGACCTCAGCAACCCCATTAGTGAGACTTTCCACATTCTATAAGACAACATACGGAAACACATGTGTTACACCAAGTCTCCTATCAGCCAGACTTACCACTCGCCAAGAGGTCACACCGAGACTCCTCAAGTTACCCTGAAGTCTTTTGTCACCCAGACATTCCATATTGGTTAAGACTTCATACCAAGCTCAAGGGTCATACCAAACACATCTGGCATCCATCACATTCCTATCGGCATCCATCTAACAGTTGGAAAGATTTCCCTCTATCGCCAAGAGGTTACAGCGATGTTCACACCTATCAGCGAGAGAACCCACCATCGGTAAGACTTCTTATCAAGGCTTCCAAGTTACCCCGATGACCACAAGTGTATAGCTGTTAGTGAGACATTTCCCTATCACCAAGAGTTCCTGCCAAAATCTTATGTTACTCCAAAGACTTCTTTCGGTGAGACTTCTCTCGTCAGCATGAGACATACCGAATGCCCAAGATTCTCCCCAAAGACTTCTTTCACCACAGGTCTCCCTAACATCCGCTAGACACCAACCCGTCGGCCAAAGATCTCCACTTGGTAGAAGGTTACAGCGAAGGCCACAAGTCACATTGACATCATCAGTTGGCAAGACAAAAGCAAAGTCTCAGCGACATGACCAAAATGCAAGTTTACTAAACTGCCAGTCGGCCAGACAACATGAATGTCACAGTGACCATGCTTTCTCAGAGGTTTTAGCCTGTGAGATTGAGGCACATTTTCCAAAATCCTCCCACTTGATGAAGATCACATAGGCACCTCCAAAGCAACCAGAAACTAAGATCATACTAGCTCCACCAGTTCAAACCCCACAATACTCAAGACACCCAATCAATATGATTCAACAGATAACAGTCCACCAGACAATCTGCAACAAAGACCAGGCATCCAGCTACAACTCACTGACCAACAAAGCAACCGATCACAACCTTCTAGGAAACCACATAGATCCCAAACATGCTCTCATGCTCCATCAAGAATTCTACTCCAATGTTCCAGGATGTTCACCTTCAGGCAACAATCCTATCATCTTCCAACATGCCACATGTGGAAGAAGAATACAAAGCCGAGGTGTATAAGCACCATTCCAACGAACACAAGCAAAAGATCCTAGTGATATCACCAAAAAGATACTGCTACTAGTTCACTGTGCTCAAACGCTATATAGAAGCAATATCAACTTCAAAGCTTCAAACATAACACAAACCATGAAGTCATCCTCTAGAAACGAGATGAATAACACTAGTTAGAACAACAATCAAAATGACTGCTTCAATCCAACTGATAAACCCATGCAATTGAAAATAGCACCCATAGCTCGTGATATTCCATCTGATCACACATACCTCAACAGGTATCACCATTAGTAAACTTCTGCCAATCCAGAACCAACTCATCAACAACAAATACAAACTCCAAGTGTTAACCAGTCAAAGACGACAAGACACATACAGGAACTCCCACTACCTGAGTAATCTAGATCTGAAAGATCAAAAGGCATTGCAATTCTACCAATACTAGCACATAGAAAATGTAACCATGTAGTACCAAGGAAAAATCCACAATGATATGCACAACCTATAACAACTTGCCACAAGAAACATTTCTCTCACCACAAACCTTCACGGCCATAGAGAGAAACTCTGCACATCATCTTCTTGTAGAGCATCATCCTACATACACTTCTAACAACCAGCTATGTCAAGAATGATCTTCTTCACATGCCAAAAGAAAAAACCTTAACAACATCCATTCGTTCAATCACCAAGATCAAACCGACTTTACATGGATGTAAGCTTCTTAAAGAAGATCAAACTACTTCATTCCCCATTTTAGGAAATCAGCCCATAAAACATCTCCTACCAATACTCATTAGCAACAAGGAGATAAAACAAAAAACTGTACACCTTCCACTATGAATCCTCCAGAACCATTAGACAACAATTCAAGATCCATATCATGAAAGTGAACTTAATAAAACACATCTGAAAAATACAATGGGCCAAATACCTTTTAGATAACTTTCCGAGTAGACCAAGAGTGGAAATAAGAATACTCCTTCAAGATAAACAAGTCATCATGACTAATCCAAGAGAAATCTCTTCATAGGTCTCTTATTGAACTCACGTTCAAACAAGGTGTCGGCTTCTTAGACTTTCTACTGAAAACTTCACTAAGAATAACAAGCAGCAACACTTCTCTCATAAGATAAAGATAGCCTCACCTTATTCTTCATGTATCCATGAGTACTAGCAAGTGATCATCTTATGCTAAACTTCAACTGCATTACTACACTATCACGAAGTACCAAGCAAATAATCAAAGCACCCAATACACAAAGAATTACCAAACCACTGTTAAAGCTCCAATCATCTAAATTAGGAACTCATCATGAAAAAATGATCTACACATCCCCATAGGAGATTCCATGCTTCAAGTGACCTTTCCATTGTCTCAAGTACAATGCACAATGCCAAAACTCCAATACACAAGAAAGAGTATACCATGACATAAAGCAAATAGACTCAAAATCAACATCACATGTCAAGCACCACCAACACCTCAGCCAAAGACTCCAAGCATCTTCCATGGATCCAAGATGTTGCACATCTTCAAGTAATGTCCATGTAAATGCGAAAGAAACCCTTTTGCAGCAACAGGGTCAAAGAGCTCTCCCAAGAAACATCTACAACACTAAAGAAGACTATTCACCACCATGTGATGAATCCCCAGTCACTGCTAGAGCTCCCATTGAAACGTGACACCCGAGCTCTCCAAGCATCATGACTACCTGCTATAGGTTCACATAACTGACTATTCAGGTACTCAATAGTATCCATCCTCTCATCTCAAAACACCACACCAATGCACAAGTGACCACAGACAAGGCTAGCTAACAAGTTTGCACCAACAATGAATCAACCTCGTGGATATAGACAGTCCACTTTTGAGGTGTCTCACAACAACCATGTAGGTAAAGACAGCCCACAACATTGCACAACCCATAGATCCATTCAACAGAAACATGCAAACCCATCATCGTATTGGAAATGCAAAACTGAGATCTCAAAGAGAATAACCACGTAGACAACTTGAGTCAACCACCAAATCAAGCTTAGATTTGATTCACCAATCACATCCACAACAAGCACCATAGTCAAGGAACCCACAAGCATCACCACAAGAATGCTGAGTGAAAAATCATGTACCAACACTCCCATGCAGAGAAGAAATTGCACCTTCTCAAACCATGCACAAAGCATGCATGCAAACCTACAACTATCTCATCCAGCAACACCCCAAAAGGCCAGTGACTAGACAATAGCTTAACAACAAGTCCACATGACCACAAGTTTTTCTTAACTGTGTAAAACCTACAAAACCATAGAGCCATGCAAGTACAAATCCTCCTTACAAAGAAACCAACAGTTCAGAAGAATCCAGGTCCCTTTCAGACCAACTCTAAAACCACCAACATGTACATGCATCCGAGAAATAGAGAAAGGCTATTTCAGAAGCTTTCAAATCATCTAATGATTAACTCCATAGCCTTCAAGCATTCGAGGTTAATAGGAAACAGTGCCTTCCAACACTAGGAACCACCACCTAGCATAAGCACTTTCTTCCATGACTGAGAAACAACCTAGGCTTCTCCATATCACCTAGGAGCCTGACACACAGATGCCCAATATTAAAGCTTTACTACTACATAGCCACAGAGAAAAGAAATCCACCTCATACTCCAAGGTAATACCTCTACCAGCCAGGAGACACAGATCACAACATGATCAACTCCTTTTTCCATCTTGACCATCCTTCAAGCTGCATGCTATCTCATAATACCACAAGGCTTCCACTCATCAAAGGATCAATACATCAATCCATTCCTCCAAATTTCTTCCAGCCCATCAAGCTAAGAAATATTCATAGCAGAAATATCTAGAACCAACAACTAGAAGAAGGCTCTGATACCACTTGTAAGGAAAATTTGGTGCATCTCAGAGAAATCTCTAAGAGCAGTAGTGACTTCGGTAACTTTAATTTTGATTAGGTTGCCTCAAAGACACGTACTACTATGTCCTAAAGCGGAAACATACATAATTTATTACCCACATTAATCCTTCTGAGAGAAACACATGTAAATTCAATAGCAAGCAACAACACAGATGAAAGATACTACAAAAAACATAACACAAAGATTTAACGTGGGGAAAACCCTTTCAGGTAAAAAACCCCACTCTCCAAAGTTTGAGCCATTGTATTATTCAGCAACAGAAAGTTACAATATAGTTACAAGATCTTAGCCTTTCAGAGATTACATCTTGTTCTTCTGGATACAACTGGTAGCAGACTATCCCTGAGAGATCACCCAAAGAAATCATGATCATGAGAGATTCCAGTAGCTTAACTTTGCCTCTCAATCCTCTACTTCAACCTCATGGCCTCGACCTTTCGGCCATCCAATCAGTCCTCACTATCTCTCTCTAGCTCTCTGCTCTTCAGCTCCTTGGCTTATCAGCACACTCTACAGAACGTCTAATGCATACGTATTATACATTCATTCTCTGCAAGCTCTATGAAATCATTCTTTTCCAACTGTTAGATCTGAACTCATGAATCATCTAGCCCAACATCATTAGATGTTTCCACTTCCCTCATGTTTTAATTTTCCAACTTCCACACAGAAACAGTTCAGCAAATGGTTTACATCCTACTTTCTCTGATAGGTCCAAATCACACCACCTAGGACAGTCATCATTCAGTCAAGAGAGTTCAACCTGTGTTGGCATGTCGGTGAGACACTAATTGTGTCTCCTCGATGCCAACACAACTAGCATTCAATATCGCCAAGAGTTGTCCCCATCGGCAAGAGGTTACACCAAGTCCAGAGAGCTATCGCTAAGACTTTGCAATGTCGCCAAGACCTCACATTGAAGATCACAAGGTATTCTGAAGAGTTCATTACTCAGCAAGACTATCGCTCTTTGCCCAAACATTACACAAAAGTCTTTAAAACACATTGACCTCAACATTCTCATCGGCGAGAAAATTGCCATTCGATGAGACTTCATACTAATGTTCCAAAGTCATATCGATGTGAGCAACAATCGACAAGACAACCATCTTTCGCTAAGAGGTCATACCGACATTAGGATCCCATCAGCAATACAATCACTCTTCACCAAGACATCACACCGAGCACTTCGTGTTATACCGACCTTAGAAACCCCATTGGTGAGACTTTCCACATTCGGTAAGATAACATACCAAAACACGTGTTAAAACGAAGTCTCCTATCGGCCAGACTTACCGCTCGCCAAGAGGTCACATTGAGACTCCTCAAGTTACCCCAAACTCTTTTGTTGCCCAGATATTCCATATTGGCTAAGACTTCATACTGAGCTCAGGGTTCATACCGAACACATCTGACATCCATCACATTCCTATCGGCATCCATCTAACAGTCAGCAAGACTTCCCTCTATCACCAAGAGGTTACAACGATGTTCACACCTATCGGTGAGAGAACCCACCATTGGTAAGACTTCTTACCGAGGCTTCCAAATTACCCTGATGACCACAAGTGTATAGCTATTGGTGAGACATTTCGCTATCGCCAAGAGTTCTTGCCAAACTCTTACATTAATCTGAAGACTTCTTTCAGTGAGACTTCTCTCGTTAGCATGAGACATACTGAACGCCCAAGACTCTCCCCGAAGACTTCTTTCACCACAGGTCTCCCCGACATCCGCTAGACACCAACCCGTCGGCTAGAGATCTCCACTTGGTAGAAGGTTATAGTGAAGGCCACAAGTCACATCAACATCATCAGTTGGCAAGACAAAAGCAAAGTCTCAATGACATGAGCAAAACACAAGGTTACTAAACTGCCTGTCGGCTAGAAAACATGAATGTCATAGCGACCATGCTTTCTCAGAGGTTTCAGCCTATGAGATTGAGGCACATTTTCCAACAATGAACAATTCCTAGCTAAGTTCTTTAAATCATGTCCAACTGTATAAGAGAAGACCACTGCTATGTGTACCTGGATACCATGGACAAAGGATAGTCTTTGGGTTCTTTCACTAATCATCCTACCTTAAAACATACCAAAAATCTCCTAGCAATTAGACATAGGAAGATTTAATATGACTTGAAAAAAATTATTGGCAAAGCATAAACTTATGATGACTTAACCAGGCCTAGTAGACACTCCCTCCCCATTAGCCACTTAGACATATGGAAATTAAATGTAAATTTGCTGCTACTTTTAGTCATGTAGGTGTCCAATAAACCACTTGGTGGTGTTTCCCTTAAATTTTATTTACTTGAATGAAGAGAAAAAGTCCTTTGATTACAATTAGAGAATACATTTGAGGCCTTGGTTGTGTAACTGGTGGACCATAGTCACATTTAACACTTGTTACAAAGTTTGGGAGTTAAAAAGTTAAGTAGATTTGATTTGTGATGGACACATTTGGGAGGTGGTAACAATAGCTTGCAATCTATCAAGACTTGATTACCTTATAACCTGTGAAATTATAGCGATGAAATGATAGATTAATCATAATGTCACCTTGGGATCACATCACCATGAAAGAACTTCATCCAACATCCTTATGAGTGCAGGTACCACCAAATAGGTATTTGTTAGATCTGTCTTCCTCGAGCGAGGGAAATTCAGGAAGAGAAGAGGAAAGCAAGACATGTAGTATGTCTAAAAGAGGGAGATCAAATAGAGGTCAAAAGATTAGAAGAAAATTTCATAAACACATGGAATTTTTTCTTGTTGAAGGGGGGTCATGTTCTTATGATGATGAGAGCATAGGCGATGTCGAGGTTCCCTTGAGGTACAAACATCTACGAAAACAATGGGTACCCATGGAACTTCCTCCAATAAACACCGATTTTTGTGTCAATGAGAGGATATATCGCATAGCACCATCGTCATTACATGGTTTGGTCCTATTTTGCATGGATGGCATAAAGGTCTATTACGACAAAGTTACTGAATTGATGGAGTATGTTGGACCCTGTTACAGTTACAAATATTGGATGCAACTGGTTCGATATACATGAAGTATGCGTAGGTATGCACTGTCAGCAAATTATATACAACTAAAAGATAAGGATCAAAATAAATGAGTGGCTATGTACATTGACAGAAGGCCAAAAGCATTAGGGAAGATTGCATTGTTTATAAACAGTACATGACCTGGGTCAACAAATAAGCAACCTAAATGCATATTTGAGGTGCGCGAGGGAAACCATGTATTCGTATGTGCGATAAAATCAATAACTATAGGGGAAGAGTTGCTAATTGATTACAATTTGAATCACTTAGTTACAAACATAGTTACTATCAGGGTGGTACGTACTATGTACCATTTTACCCAACTTCCAATTAATGACTCCAATATACCATTTTATTCTTATGTTTTTTTCACAAGTCTATTGGTTTCATTTTGGTAATGTTTTTTTATATTTAATTTTTGTCAAAGGGGGACATTGATTGTACAGAGAAGGCTCTGGCCCAGAGCATAGATCACGATGTATCTTCAGGTGCTTCTACCTGACAGGTTTACCTCATTATAATTGTACAAATTAGATATGAGCAAATTTTTTTATTATTATGTTTTTTTCATAAGTTTTTTGGGTTAATTTTGATAATACTTTTAATATTCTTGTTGCAGTCGACTGATTGGGGAAAGGCATCAGTAGTAGAGGAGAGCATCCATAGTGAGGTGTAGTCAATATTTTGTGATGATGACATCGCTTATTCAACAAACCCTCTCGATATGATAAAGAAGCTCCAAAAAAAATGCAATGAAGAAATGGCTAAGTTGATGTTCATAGTGCCTCAAATAGATGAGATAAGAGAGATGGTTAAAGTATTGACTAAGAGATTACAAAACTTGCAAGAAAGTTGTCATGAGGTCTTTAATTATAACATAAGTTCATTCATGGTTTTATTTTTTTCTCTTTTATGTCATGAACTAAAATTTGTGTTGTTTTTACAGGTTTATTTGCCTCCTCATGATGCTCCTGGCCATGATCAAGGTATTGCAAGTGCTGCCCGAGGAGTAAGGGTTGGTACAAGTGTCCATCCTGATCTTCCTACGCATACATCACATCATCTGACCCCATCATCTGTGCCTATATTGTCGTTTGAAATGTTGGAAACACATACCATGCATGCATCCGTTAATGCACCCTCTGGCAGCCAACACATACTAGAACATGCTTCAGGACATCTACCTAGGGATGCAGAGGCCACTAGTACTAGTGATGTTTTAGCAACATTTCCTGGACCTTCCTGTATTACTAGTATAGGAACATTTCTGGTCACACTTGTGGTGACCAAGGATTTTGTTCCCATAAAGATAGAGAAGGTCCCAGGTACTTTAAAATGTTTTAATTATTATTATATATAATCCAATTGAAATTTACTTATTGATCTCTCTTTTTAGACTATTGATCCCATGATCATTTTGTAGGAAATGATGTTTTTTATAAACATCTAAGTGATATTACATTGGAGCTCTTCGGGCCCACCATACGTACATGGTGGAATGCCCAAAATTAAGATTTAAAAGATGAGCTCATTAACCATTTAGTTGTGTTGTTCGTGATAAAACATTCAACGAACCAAGGTCCTTAAGAAAGCTGGTACCTATCTAAAGTATGTGAGGGACCAATATAGGTCACATTTAGAGAAGAACAAAAGTACGAGCATCCCCCATGATTCCGGAGAGGGAGTACAAGGACCTGGTGTCGATGGAAAGGAGAAGGCTGAAAAGAAAAAAGGAAAGACACCACCAGGCCAAGGAAGGTATGTGATATAGAAGCATAAATCTACAAAAAATCCCAATTAATCATGATTTTTAAAAAATCTGTAGGCTGGAAGATTTTTCCCCAATTTTTTGAAAAAATTGTTGACTTTTTCATCAATGATTTTTTTCCGTTTCAAACTGCAAAATTGCCAAAAAAAATGTCAATAAAATTGAGCTTATTTTCACACAAAAACCATGAGACCATGGCTTGTTGCTTACTATTATGCTTTGATAGATTTTTCCAAGCATCCATAGCTTGTTTGAAAACACCATTTTAGGCTTTTAGCCATAGCAGGAAGGTAATGAACTGTTTGATAAAATGCTTTGGTAGACATGTATGAAAAATGCATAGCATAGTCAAGGCACTGCTTGAAAAATGTCTCAAAGAAATGTAGTCTCATGGTGATGGAATGCCATGACCGAATGCCACATTTGACAAAAAGTTTTCTATGGATTGTCATGGCATTCCATCACCGTGAGACTCATTTTTGTAGGCATTTTTCAAACAATTCACTGCCTTGTCTATGTTATTGCTTACTATTATGCCTTGGTAGATTTTTTCCAAGCATCCATAGCTTGTTCGAAAGCACCTGTTTTAGGTTTTAATTTTTAGCCATAGCATGAAGGTGTTGAACTATTTGATAAAATGCTTTGGTAGACATGTATGAAAAATGTGGTAGCATAGAAAAGGTAGTGAACTATTTGAAAAAATGCTTCAAAAATGTGGTCTCATGGTGATGGAATGCCATAACGAATGCCATGACAAGAAAATTGCTATGGATTGTCATGGCATTCCATCACCATGAGACCACATTTCTTTGAGGCATTTTTTGAAACAGTTCACTGCCTTGTCTATGCTATTGCTTACTATTATGCTTTGATAGATTTTTTCCAAGCATCCATAACTTGTTCAAAAGCACCTGTTTTAGGCTTTTAGCCATAGCAGCAAGGCAGTTAACTGTTTGATAAAATTCTTTAGTGGACATATATGAAAAATGTGGTAGCATAGACAACTATCACCATCTAATATTTATGCAGTTGTAGTATGTTTGGTGGAATGTAATCAACGATATGAATATAACCAACAAAAATCTATTTTTTACAATTCATGGATTGAACTCTATATTTTATTTTCTCTCAATGTCTGTATGCTATGGAAATGCCATTAATTTTTTTTTAAAAAGTAGCTTCTGACTGTTTTTCTTTAAATTTTTGTGTTTTTTTGTAAATCCATTTTTTTCCCGATCTTTTCCCAATTTTTTCAAAAAATTATGAACTTTTGATTTGCCAATTTTTTCCCCAAATGATTAATGCTGCTATGTGTGATAGTATCAACAATGTAATTATATACTAATTACTCTTTCTTTTTACATAATCTAACGTATTTCAAACTTTTCATAGGCTGCCTGACACATTGAAGGCAACAAAGGAAAGACTAGAAAAGCACAAGAAACGCAAAATTGGCTCTAGTGGCTATATGAAATTAGCCGCATGAATTGTAAGTATCAATAAATGAAATATTGCATCCAAATTATAATAAATTGAAAAAAAATTTGGTTTTCTCACACCATAGAAGCAAAATTCATGATCTTATACAAAAATGTAGGGCTCTGAATTCAACAGAGTTCCCACAGAAGAGGACTTGAAGATTTCCTTCTAGTAAGGCTATGGAGTCGTGGCTGAACGCCTAAGAGTCTTGACTGGGAAAACACAATCTTCCATTGCATCTGACATGCAAGTAAATAAACTCAATAAAGTTTATTTAAAATTGAATACTTGTGCAATCTATTCAATATTAATTTCCACCATAAAGTAATTACATGCCTATTTGTTTTAAACATTCAAGCAATGATAATATTGCACATGACATTGGAATGCAGCCTGGTGAGGGTGGAGCACAATGTGCAGATGAAGGTCATGGTGTGCATCTGGTACTTTAGAGCATGTAGAGCGTGATCAACATGTTGAGCATGATCGGGCTAGAGAAGATTAGGAATATGATGTGGCCCCATTAGGTAAAGAGGACCACTCTAAAGTTCTTTTAAACATATTTAATTGCAATTGGTGTATTAATTAATGTAACCTTTCATGTTTCAACTTTAGAGCATGTAGAGCGTGATCAACGTGTTGAGCATGATCAGGCTAGAAGATCGAGAACATGATGTGGCCCCATCGGGTAAAGAGGACCACCCTCATGTTCTCTTAAACATATTTAATTTCAATTGGTGTATTAATTAATGTAACCTTTCGTGTTTCAACTGCAGATCAGGGTTTAGAGGGTGTTCAACATGTTGAGCATGAGTCTATAACAAAAGTTAGGAACATGATGTGGACCCATCAGGTAAAGAGAACAACTCTAATGTTCTTTTAATTAATGAAATACTTGTAACAATAATAATAAAACATATTAGTTTAACATTTCTTTCTTATTGCAGTAGACCCCCCCTTGCAGTGGCATCCATGTCATGAGCAGATGACTAGGCGTACATTAAGATCACGAACAAAGGGCAGAACAACTAAAGGGGGGACATATATTGATTTAGAAAATGATACTCCACTTCAACTTTATGTAGCTTTAAAAAATAAACAAAAAAAAGAAGTGATTGTAATCATATCATGACAACCATATTTTTGATAATATGTAAAAACTGAAAGAATGAATATTATATGTTAATGAATGAATGCGAATATGTTACTTAATGAATGTTATATGTTAATGAATGAATGTTATATGTTATTAATGGATGAATGAATGTTATATGTTATTAATGGATGAATGAATGATTAGGTATGGGGAATTGAGAGTGATGTGAGGGAGGGGCAGGGGCCAAATGAGCTTCCACCGTCACGTGGTTGGCCCTATTAAGTAGAGAATATTAAACTATTCTCAAAACAAAGAGAAGCTCAATAAGGTAATGCACTTTTCAATATAAGACATGCATCGTTTCAAGCATCAAACCAATATGCAGTCTATACGTATGATCTGTCATTAGTCTCCACGATGGTACATTTCCATGAATTTTTTTTTTTTTAAATTGCATTGCTTCGTCACAATTTTGATAAAACCCACCGACGAATCGCTGAAAAGGTTCGATGAAGTTGCTATATCTACGACGAAGGTTCTTGCCCATTTCGTCACAATTTCAATGAACTTTTGGCGTTTTTTCGACACTACTACTTGCCCATTTCGTCACCCTTTTGATGAACTTTTGGTGTTCTTCCGATGCTAAAACTTTCCCATTTTGTCACAATTTTGACAAACTCTTGGTGTTGTTTCGACGCCACTACTTTCCTATTTTGTCGCACTTTCGACAAAATTTTGGTGTTGTTTCGACGATACTCCTTGCCTGTTTCGTCGGAATGGCGATGAACGTCTGGTGTTGTTTCGACGCTACTCCTTGCCCGTTTCATCAAAATGGCAACAAAATTTTGGTGTAATTAGTCAGTGGATACACGAAGTTTGCATTGATATTCTAATGAAAGTATGAGCCATTTTATGATGCCGACGACCGACGAATCTGCGCCATTATTTTGACCTTTAATTCATCGTCAACCTTTCGATGAAAAAAAAAGCGACGAAAATATTTTTCATCATTTCGTCGTTTGTCCGACAAAGATTTGTCGAACGACCGACGAACATCCATCAAAAAATGGTGTTAAATTCAGTAGTGTGGGGAAAGCTTTATTGATATCCCAAAATTTTGTAAATACCTTGATTCCTTTAGTTTCCTTGATTTCTAGGTGTTAAACACATGTCCAATACTGAGAGGGGGTGATTCAGTATTCATGAAAGCTCATTAACTTCATGAACTCAGCATCCATTCAATGTATCACATTAAAATTGTAGCAATAGAAAGAAAAATAGAAAGCATGCATCACATAAAACAACACAAGAGAACCAAATTTTACATGAAAAACCCAAAAAGGGAAAAACCACGGTGAGGATTAACTCAATATATTGTAACTAGTTATAAGATATTACAAAATGGCTCACATCTAGGTGGACTCACTATCTAGAGAAAATAAGACATGGCCCATTGGAAGAATAGAGAAGATAATGAATCACTACCAAAATGAACTACTAACAATGCATCTAACTTATGTTGAAGATATAGTTCCATTGAAGCTTAAAAAATTGACTTAACACACTTCATACTTCACCTCAACCCCAATTCAAACTTCTTTGTATTAGATCTTGCACACACTTGTATCACATTCATCATATCACAAAAGGAATTAACCTTGCATATATACCTCATCCAACCAAAACATGAATTAGGTCGACCTAACTAGATGTATCATGGGGTGATCCCACAATATTGGTTTACAATTTTTGGACAAACTGCACATTGAAATAATTTTTTCTAACTAAATATTCACTTTTGGATACCTATAGCGGCTAAACCGTGAGGAATTTGAAGATGATAAAAACTAGTGATTTGTGTCATTTTTTCTGTAGATTCTAAATATAGTTTTTTCAAAGTTTTTGGAATCAAATTGTACTTCTTTTTTCATTTCCTTCGAAAACTAGTTTTTTCAATAAACAACATTTTTAAGGAATGATGCTCACCATATAACGCATAAATTTTATTCCATGAAGGATAAAATTATAATTCTTTTGAGTTTAGATTTGTAACTTTGATATCTAGTGCTTCAAATTGGTTAGATAGTGTTTTATTCTAACCCCAATTTTTTTTTTCTTCCATGGGGTCATTTTTTCAACTTTTCCTTCCTCACTTCAATTGTAAACCACTTTTGTGGGTTCACCCTTTGCAACACCACAACCTGTCGGCTCAAAACACAACCACACATTCCTTGCAAAAGGAACCAAAGTGTATGAAAAATTTAGATAGGTTGAAATGACTTATAGTAACTCCCATAATTTACCTCCATACATAACTCAATTCTGCATGACCCTAAAATATTTAGGCCTACCACACATAGCACAACTGGTGAAGTAAAACTGAATGAACCAACTGTTAATCCACACCCTGACATGTGGACCACCAAAACACTTACCACTTGGAATGTACACACCTTGAACACTTGTAAACACTGAGAAAAATCCACATAAAAAAAAATTCATCCATGGTGGAATGTAGAGCATTCTAACATACACTCTGTTCCACTAACATTGTCATTGCAAGGATATATACTCTCAACACTATCTTAAACTATGAAAGAAATCAAGTCATGAAAATTTAGATTTAGTGTCTATTAGAACCTCTAAAATTTTCATAATTTTACCACCTTAGCAAACCTTAAAACCTAAAACCAAATAGGAGGAGCCTTGATCCTTATGTTGTTCCCTTACTTTCCTGAACTTAGTCATTATAAAAGAAAATAACTCTTTTGGTATGACACTGAAAAGCTAAAATAAAAGATTTAAAGAGCTTCAAATTTGTCCAATCTTCCAAACAAATTGGTATCTAAACTATTGTGTCCTTGATATTGTATAGGAGAAAATTTGCACCCCATGTGAAAATCCCCTTTTTTCCTTTATCCACCTTAGAAAACCAAGTTTGGAGGCTTAATTCCACCTAAGCCTACTACTTGCATCCCACTTGGAACTTGTTTTGAACATCAGTGGAGGTGTTTCTATTGGATTCTCGCACAGTGTGTAGATGTCCACATGGTGCACTTACGACCCTAGAAGATTCTTGTGGCTGAACCTACAAAGGCGTTACACTTCTCATTAGGAGTTAATGCCGCCTTCGGCCGACTGGCCCGAATATGGTTGTTTCTTTCATTCCTTCTTCAAATTCATCCCTTCAACATACATCCTAACTTCTTCTGATCTTCTCCACTCACCCCAAAAGCTTCAACACACTCTTTTACATCCACTTCAAGCATTCAAGCAACATTCTTGCACCTCATTGCAGCCAAATCAACACTCCATCACTTTGGTAGAGCAATTTTGGGACCACGCCATTGCAACAGAGGCTTGAGTACTCTCATATTCTCCCCCAAGCAGCCTTGAGTGCTCTTGGTGGAGGTGGTAAGCTTCCCTGTCCTCTCCTCTATTACTTGGTTCAGTTAGAACTTAACTATTTTTTAGTGCTTTAGTGCTCTTTACTATGTTTTTTTCTTCATATCATTCTCCTTGTTGTCCATGGAGGTGGAAACACCTAAACAAGGGTCTGAATGAGGTAGGCCCCTATACAACCATCCAACATTTTTTCTCTCTTGTTGCGTGTGGAGTACGTGCTCTTCGAGGAATCAGCTAGCAAACAAATTCCTTGGTGAGATCCTTCTTACTCTCTTCACCCTTGCATTCTTGCTTTACAATATTAAAGAATATTTCACTAACTTAATCACATCATTCTGGCCCTTTAGCTAGTTAGTTGGGCTGTTAGCTATTTTTTCTTGGTTTGACGTCGCCCTCACTATTGTTTAGTCATACAGACACCAATGCACTTTATAGATGCCAGCATGTTGCGCTGTCATCCAGAAACCACACTTTCATCCTTGGATAGAGAGCTTCTTGAGGCATAGTGTTGGACCTAAAAACTGACTCGCCTAGCCCCTTCCTTCATTTTAGGTCTACAGAGTGATTGATAGGCCTGACGGTCCTCGTTACTCTCGCCTTGTATTTCCTAACACTATACTTAGTTGAGGTAAGTTAGGCTAACCTATCGCATCTTGGCCCTTAGTGACCTGGGGCCTTGCACGCAATGGTCCCCCTCTCTTACATTTTGGTGAACCTGACGTGAACCATCTTGGTTCCCTTTTTGCAATACTGAAAATTCCTTTCCTCATACTCTAGGAGTGTTGTAGGTGTGAGTGTTGTGAGGTTGTTATCTTACAACCCAACTTGCAACCCCTAGTTGGTGTAGTTGGAAGGTTCCAAAGGTATTGTGTGATGAAACCTTGGTTGGGTCACTGTCTTATCCTTTTACCTTTAGGGCCTCTACGAAAGTGTTGTATAGTGTGCATAATGGCATCCTTCTTACACCAACCCATCCCCTCTACATAACATGTGGATAGTGATACTGGTATAACTTTCATGTCACAAGATCTGTCAATGGGTTTTAATGGAGAACCATCTGCTCTTTACATTCCTATGTGGATCAATGGAAACATCATAGCAGTTGTTCTCATAGATTTGAAATCACAAGTGAGCATAATAATAAAGGAGATTATGTTGATAAATTTCTTACAAAGGATGGGTATGATGCTCCAGTGAGTACCAACCACATACATGATGGAATTTCAGTACCCCCTTTGGGTAGTATAGCCTTATCGGTCTTAGTTGGACCTAAGTCTGTGAAACTCTTGTTTGACATCATCCTTGGGTCTAAACACTTTAGGGTGAAATTAGGTATTTCTTGGTTGGTGGCGATGAACTTGGTACCCTCCATCGTGCATAAATGTCTAAAATTTATCCATGGAGGTTTTGTGCGTGTAATCCACAACATCGGTTATAAACCACTAGTTGCACATGACAACTACTCCTTAGACCACTCTTGGCCTGTGCCCATTGGCCCTCTTCCGCCTAGGATAGACCTTTTGCACTGAACATATTAGAACTATAAGAAAGGGCATCTAAGGCCAAAAATTAGATACCCTCCCTCGCCTTATGCTATTTCACATAAGGCTCAAGCTTAAAAAACTAATAGCGATGTTGCTAAGGCATGAAAGAAGGAAGAAGAGAAGCAATCTCGTGATCCTCCTTCTTCCTCTTCTACTAGTCAATCTAGTATTTCCTCTTGCTTTACTGAGGTACCATTGGGTTTTGCTCCTCATCTACAAGAGAATCCTATGGTGCCCACTTGGCGAAAGCCTAAGAGTTCTTCTTTTGAACTTCCTATTCTATGGATGGAACCTAGACCCATTTGGTATAACAAGAAGAAGGTATCCCAAGGAGATTCCTCTTTGTCTTGACCTCCATGGCCTCCTACCACTCCTACTCCCAAAGTGGCAAGTGGGAAGAGGCCCACTATCAAGGCCAGGCCCTTGAGCCAACTCCTCTTGCTGGTACTCAACCTATCCCTCCTGCTCCCGTTCAAGAATTTGTTCCTCTGCCAGAGACAATCATAGTGGATGTTCCTATGGTTGAGCAGGAGTCTTCTGCTCCTTCGTAGCCTCTAACCTCCAACTCTAAGAGCCAAAGAAATCACCTTGTGCATGAGCGTAAGCGTCAGAAAAATGATCTCTTAGCTAAGCAAGTCACCTCCCAAAGGAGGGAAGAAATGACTGCTCCTACTTCAGGGCCTCCTGCAGTGTCACCCTCTTCCCTTCCTTTTGCTTCTCTTCAGTCTAGTCCCATACTGATCTTAGTTTCTATTGTGAGTACGAATGCGCCTAACCCTAAACGGGTATAGGTGTTCATCACTCCCTTAGTGGAGCCACCTTTTCTGATATCCATTTTAGATATCCAGCCTTTCTCGAAGCCCGTGGATATGGTTAATACCTCGGTTGTATCTGCTATAGTTATTTCCTCCTCTTCCTCTATGACTCTAGCCTTGTCCGTGGGGAGTTCATCTCCTCTAACAAAATAAGAGGCAGAGGGTGGTCATTCTGACAATGAAGGATGTAAGAGGATTCAACCTTCCTCGTAAGGTGACCTCACATTGACTTGTTCTATCTTGGTGACAAAACTAGTCTCAGCTTCCCCTGAGTTTTTCACTACTCCTGAGTCATTTGGCGAGCTTAGTGATGAACCTTAGGCACAACCCATCCCATCCACCAAAGCTAGACATGGAACTACTGTGGGGTGCATGTTTAATTTCATGGATGAAGTCCTAGCCTTGTTAGAAATATTCATGAAATCACTAACCTTAGCTCCACAAGAGCTTGGTGGAGAGGACCTTGAGGGGCCTTCTTCCTTATCACTTGTTGCGAGAGGGCTAGATGCTCCTCCTCCTAACATCCCACCATTGCAGGATTGTCCTCTTTCCCCTTATGAAGATTTAGATTGGGAAGCAGATGACCTCTTTGTCGATCAATGTTAGGAGGAAGCCCTTTCTTGATCTCATGTGTGTGTGTTTTGTGATGTGCTCCCCCATACTCGTGCTATGTGTGCCTAGATAACCCTCATCACCCCTATTGGTGCTTGGATACAGGTGTGTTTTTTGTGTCATAAACCTTCTTCTATTTGTGCCATCATTCTTCCATGTTTGAGCTTGACTTTCGATAAATTAAGGACAATGCAAAGCGTTGGGAGTGTTTAGGCTTCCCTTCCATGTTGACCCAATTTTTTATTTTTACTTTTCCTTCTCGTGCATTATTCACATGGTTTGATATAGTAGGGGGTTGATGATAGTTCATTTATTTACTATTAGTATACATATCTATTTATATTCATGAGTCGTTCTACCCCTGAAATTTTAGGCTACCCCTGTGCCCTTTGTTTTCTTTTCTTTTTCTTTTGCTTTCTCTTTACCTTTCTTTTTTCTTTGCTTGAGTTGCCCATCCTATGTGTGACAATTTTTTTTCTTAAACATTTCAATTTTTAGAAAACACATTCATTTCCAATGAATCTTTTCTTGAAAATCCTAGCAAACCTTTCTTCAAAATTTCATTCTCAGCTTGGAACCCTAACAAAATGTGTTTCCTTCATCATGGGTTTGTAAAGAAAGGACTTAAACTCCCCCCTAAAGTGAGAATAGATTTGATCTTCCCCTCACATGGGGGTATACCCTTCCTTTCAGATTCCTTGATGAAGTGAACATCTTTCAAAAAGATTCATTAATGAAGGATCGATTCAAGAAGGAGAACATCTACTTTTGAATTGTGTGTCCCTTGAGTTGACCCTCTCTTCACAGCGGGTTCCCGAGGGAGCCCTTTGAAATTTTTCCAAATTATTGACAATCTACATGATTGTCTACTTACTTTCCTACATGGTCGCTTCCTGACTCTACGAAGTTGGCTTTCTTAGGTTTCCTCCATGTGAGAGATCTTGAGGGACACCTCCCTATTGGACTGAGAGCCTATGGGGTGCTTTCCTTTGAGCTTCTTCCATGAGAGAGATCTTGGGGTTGGCTCCCTTGTAGAATTGAGAGCCTGTACAGAGCTTTCTTGGGTTTCCTCCATGTGAGAGATCTTGGGGGTTACCTTCCCTATAGGACTAAGAGCCTATGGGGAGCTTCTTCGAGTGTTATTCATGCTTGAGTTTGTGGAGAATACCTTCCCTATGGGACTGAGAGCTTGTAGGATTCTTACTTAGGTGTTCTTCATGCTTTATTTCATGGATAATACCTTCCCTATGGGACTGAGAGCCTATAGGGAACTTCCTTTGGGTATCCTCCATGCTAGAGTTTTTGGGGGACACCTTCCTTATAGGACTGAGCACCTATAAGGTGCTTTCTCTTCTCAACTTCATATTTTTGAGTAGCTATGAAGTCCTTCACCTACCCACCTTTAGGTATGCCAAATCGAGTACTACTTCCTTGATGGTTGAGGTATACATTTCCAACACTACTCTTTCTTGATCTACTTTATCGAGCTCTCATTAGTATTTGTGCTCACTAAAGTGGGGGGAAAATGTATAGGAGAAAATTTGAACCCCATGTGCAAATCCCCTTTTTTCCTTTATCCACCTTAGACAACCAAGTTCAGAGGCTTAATTCCACCTAAGCTCATTGCTTGCATCCCACTTGGCACCTTTTTTGAGCATCAATGGAGGCGTTTCTGTCAGGGATTCCTACATGGTGTGTAGACGTCTGGTGCACTTACATCCCTAGCAAATTTCTACAGTTGAACCTATAGAGGCATGACACTTCTCATTGGGAGTCAAGTTGTAATGCCCCCTTCTGTCGTTCGACCCGAATATGGCCATTTCTTTCATTCCTTCTTCAAATTCATCTCTTCAAAAAACATCCTAACTTCTTCTGATCTTCTACACTCACCCTACAACCTTCAACTCACTCTTTTGCATCCACTTCAAGCATTCAAGCAACATTCTTGCACCTCATTATGTCCAAAGCAACACTCCATCACTTCTTTAGAGCAATTTTGGGACCAAACCATTGCAACAGAGGCTCGAATACTCTCATATTCTCCCCCAAGCAACGTTGAGTTCTCTTGGTGGAGGTGGTAAGCTTCCCTCTCCTCTCCTCTATCACTTGGTTGAGTTAGCACTTTACTATTTTGTGCTTTAGTGCTCTTTACTACATTAATTTCTTGATCTCATTCTCTTGGTTGTCTATGGAGGTGGAAACACCTAAATGGGGGTCTGACTGAGGTAGGCCCCTATACAGCCACCCAACCTTTTTCCTCTCTTGTTGTGTGTAGGAGTATGTGCTCTTTGAGGAATTAGCTAGCAAATGAATTCCTATTGAGATCCTTCTTACTCTCTTCACCCTTGCATTCTTGCTTTACAATATTAAAGAATATTTCATTAACTTACTCACATCATTTTGGCCCTTTAGCTAGTTAGTTGGGCTATTAGCTAGTTTTTCTTGGTTTGACCTCGCCTTCACTATTTTCTGGTCGTACGGATGCCAACACACTTTAGAGATGTTAGCGTGCCACGCTATTTTCTAGAGACCGTGCTTTATTCCTTAGACAAAGAGCTTCGTGAGGTGTAGTTTTGGACCCGAAAACCAGCTCACCCTACCCCTTCCTTCATTTCAAGTCTACATTTCCTAACACTGTACTTAGCTAAGGTAAGTTAGGGTAGCTTCTCGTATCTTGGCCCTTCGTGAACTGGGGCCTTGCACGTGGTGGTTCCCATCTCTTACAAATATATCCCCATATATTTACCTAAACATGCATTAAAATCTATTACTACACTCTTGCAATGGTGTTTGTTTAGTTCTAGAGGTTCTCAGTGGGCCTGCAGGGCATAAAATACAAACCTACTAACAAAAAAAAAATCCTACCAAGGAAATATGTAAGAAAAACTAGTTGAATTATGCTTAGCCTTTGTACACTTTAAGAATGGTTGCAACAAGTACATAAAATTTCCTTTCTCCTAATAAAATAATTTATCTTAGGTTCATGAATTTTTTTATTCATGCAATCAACCCCACAATAAAAATTCATGCAAAATGGGGTCTTCATCCAAGATGTGATGGTTCAAAATATGTTAACACTCCCAAAATAACAAGTTGTATTAGGGAATGAGAAAATATGAGGTGAATCAAATATGATGAATTGGGATAAGGAAACATTTGTGATTCCAATTCGTAGGTGTTTTAGTTCTTTGATTATACAAATGATGATTTTCATCCTAATGAGGTAAAATATATCCTTGTTGGGCATTTCAACACAATGAACAATGAAGAGTGTGTATGTAGCATAAAAATTACATGAATCATCTCATGTAATTAATTATTTAGAAGATCATACACCTAGTCATGTTAACAGTGATGAATAGCTAAAACTCTTTTTTTTATGTCTTTCTTTCCTTTTTCCCCTTTTCTAACCTTTAGGTTGCCAAAAATGATAATTTTATGGATAAAAATGACATATACAATGTTGTACCTAAAAAAATGAAACCAACAAATTTAACATAATTACATTGGTGTATGTGGATGGTATTTCATGCCACGGGTATAAAGGTGTCACATTTAGTTTCCATGAAGAAATCAAAATAGAGAGACAATTTGAAGAATTTAGTTCTTCACTCGAAGTGTCTCATGGATCTAATTTTTGTGTTTATTAAATGTCCATCAATACATATAATAATAAGTTTTGTTGGTTTCTTAGATCATCCTTAAGATTGGAAAGGTGAAGTACAAAGTCTTAATTCAAGATGATGATGTTTCTAAATTTGAGTGTTTTACTTAGGACCGACATACCAATATTAAATATGTTGTGTAACAATACATGAGAAAATAAGAACAAGATATTTCTCAACTTGACAATAATTTTAGCTTGACATTTTTAATTGATGTGCATGAGAGAGAGGCTTCTTGTGTAGATCAAAAAATGAGTATGATATATTTTGTATTACTGTGTGAGATGGAAAAAGTCTCCTTTTTCTTTATATCACATCATAAATGGGTCAACTATTGTGATAAAACTATGCACTTGTGTGAAGGAAGTTCATTTTCTTCCATTGGTTCCAATAATTTGGATATTGAACTATTTCAAAAAAATCTCATTTTGTTGGGTACACACTTGATGCATCATCATATGAGTTTGACACTCATATTTTATGGTTTCCTTGTAATAATTAGGTTTATGGTGGAGAAAAAATTAATTATAAAGTCAATATTTATGTTTTATTATATGTAGGAAGAGGGATTTAATGGTTGTAGCTAGGTATTGAATGCAATTGTGGTTTGAGGGAGATCAACTCCTTTAAGAGACTTGTATTTGAAAGAGGCAAGTTGTGACATTTTGGCATTTAATTTTTAATTATTTACATATTAATTTAGTTGTTATTGTTTTGCAAGAAGTGTTGTTGTACACTCTAAATTCTCATTAGGGGAATGTATGATTTAGTTTTATGTTTCCCAATTGTAATCTACACATTATTGTTATTGTTTTTTTGTGTTTTGAGACACTTTCTAGTTTTTTGTAAGGTCATCATGACTCCATTACAATGGATTGATAAGGCTTTTAGATCCTTGTATTTGGTAGGAAAACACTCTTGAGAGGTCACCAATTTTTTTTCCATTTTATGTCCTTAATTTCACATCAATCATAAATGATCTGATAAATTTTAAATGGGAAATCTTTCTTAAAATTGTTCCTCTGGATGTTGCATTAACTCCACCCTTTCATGTTTTAGTTAGATTCCCAAGTTTTAAAACCAAAAATTGCCTAGGTGTGGAAGTTATTAGAATTTCAGAGTTTTGAAGTTCATCTCTTCATGCCTTCCCTATCCACCTCAACTTCATGCTCTAATCCTTCTTAAATTGGCTAAGTGTTATATTTACTAGTGGTTTAGACTATTGTGGTTTCCCTTGCATCTATACCATTCTTAAGAATCCTTGATCACCAAATATTGAAGGGTAAAATGTTGCCTAAGTGTCATTTTCTTGGCATTCCCCAACCTTGAAGCCCAAAATTATATTCTAAAATTTTAAGTACCTTTCATCCACTAGAATTTTAACTTTCCTCATCCATCCACCGCTTGGTACCTCTTCCCATGGCTCCTCTATTCACTAATGTTGTGATCCTTGGCTTGTTATATTTCATTATCCCTTCATTTCTATCATACATTTTATCTTGACCTAGCATTCCTTGAAAGTACAACATCCCAAAATTTCACTTAGTCCTCCAAATTCCTTTATCTTTGGAATTTCATGATTGCTTGTCCATTAATGCTTTCCCTTACAATATTGATACAACAAAGGTTTTCATTTCCTATAATTACATCATGTTAACATAATCATCCCTTTAAGTTTCAGAGTGTCTCATAGTTGTTTCCATGATATGTATTTCAATGGAGACTCAATGGCTTGATGTTTGATGGATTAGTGCTTTCTTGGGATATTAAAGGTGGACAACCTATGTCCTAAGCCTTATAGGTGTGCTAATAAAGGGGATTCTAATGGCCCAATACCACAACCAAAAATGATTTTTAAAGGTTTATGTAGGGATATCAAAATATTTTATGCTACTCTCCCATCAGTATGAAGGAAAGTATATGCTTGGTAGTCTGTTGATATCAATAAAGTTGCTTCAAAAGATGTGTTTTCTTCCACCTACCACTTTGCAATACCATTAATGTTCATACAACACTCACCAATCACTATATTTGTTTCTGATAAAATAAGCAGCATTTACAAGGTGTTGTACCCTACAGACTGAGCCACAAGGGCTAGAAAGTCCTAGAATAAAAAAGCATTAAACAACCCAAAACACCAAAAAACACTAAACCAAAACCAGTCGTAGATTAACAACACCCAAGGATCAACAACAAACCAACAACATATTAGTTGGCATTTTCCTAGTTCTTAGACAATAGCTTAACCATATCATCCCCAACCTACTCAGTGAGGTCCTCAGTCTTTTTCATCTCCATCTCTTCCTTCATAGCAGCTGACAGGGTACTAGTGACACAGTGGATCATCTTGACCATGAAGCGTGTCAACCCACGGAATTTTTTTCCAAGATTTCCAATATCTCTTTCAACACACCAATCTCCTCCCCACCACTCATAGTGTAATCAGGAACATTCTACTCACACTCTAGAGGCTCCGAAGAGTGGGAGGCCAAAACCTCTTGCGGATCATGTCCCAAGGCAAGAACAAAAGAGGGACCTCTGGCTTTTTCACCTTGCTCATCCTCTAACACCACTTTAACACAACTATCCTTGCTATCTGACAACTTCAGTGTCCAAGTCTCTAACTTGCACTTTCTTTTTGTTCTTAGCAAGCCTACCCGAATGTCTTATGATTGTATCACTGCCAGTAACCACAGTTTCTGCCACCACTCTATAACCTAAGGAATCCTTGTTCACAAAATGGTTCCCGTGTCACTATATTTGTTAAATTCCCCAAGATTAATTATTTTATTCTTGACCATGCTTCATTTAATGTTGGAGATATAACTTCTTCGAAACACCATTCCCTAGGTTTTCTTAACAAACTTCCTAGGTAGATTTGATCTTGTAACTATTCATTATCAAAAGAATTTTCTTCCTCACATCAATCAATAGAATCATTGTACACATGTTTATATTTCAATAGTTGAGTTTATGACTTTGATTTCTTCTTATATCATAATTTTAGATAGTTTTGACACATCTTCCAAAATATAAGGCTTTTCATCCTCATTCAAATGGGTTCCTTCATAGTTCTCTTTAGATACTTGCATCCTCTACAACTCTATTATTGTAAACTATTTGATTGAGAAAAGGATTTAAGACCATATTCCCAATTGTTTTGGATTAGATTAAAGATGAGCTAAAGGACCACTTAGTTTCAAGCCTATTTGGGAAATCCAAAATAATGGAACAAAAAATTAATCCAATGTTTTGTGTTTTAATGATGTGTGATGATCTAATTTATAAAATGCAATGATCTAATTATGAAAACTATAAAAATACAACAATATGTCATAAATTCTAAGAAACTCTTTATAGAAAGACAAAATTCAATTCCAAAAATATAGAGGGTTGACATAGAGGAACTTAGGATTTAAATTTGGTGTAGATTTGGTTGGTCTAGGGAACAGTGCACCCTAGACTATCTTCCTCTTTTTCAAAAAATAAAATCATAGGTCTGAGTTCCCTAGTTTGTAGCTTATATCTTCTAGGATTTTTTACTGGAACTTCATCTATTGATAAGAAAATTTAGATTATATTTCTTTACAACTGTAGGAAATCTTAGGGTGTATAAATGATCAAGTATCCTTCAACCTTACATCAACTCACTTTAGATCTACAACTTAAAAACATGAGAAGAGGGAAAGGGTTGTGCCTTAGAGGGGATTGCTTAAGTCAAACCCTATGTTATTATTTCTACCTCCACAATGGAAAATTATGATTGAAAGAGAGTGTATCCTTTGTTGTATAGAGGATAATGATAAAAAAGTAATGAATTGACAACCTTGCTACAAATCATCACTCATATCTAATCTCCTTGATGGATTGAATTCACACTCATCATCTTCAAGGATCAATAGTTGCTTGATTGGATTTGATTTGATCACCTACAAGTGCTAGTACACATGAACAAAATATATGTAAGCATGAACCCAAACTTATATAACATATGAAAATATGCTTCAATGATGAAATGCTACAATAATATTGATAATTCTTCTCTTGAATTATCTTGAATTATTTTTAGGATCTTCACTTTCTCAATTAAAAATTAATTTTCCTTTTGTTAGCCTTAAAATGATGAAAATACTTTGTATTTGTATGTAATTATTCTAATTTCTAAAAATCAAATACAGATAGTTGATATTTGAAATTAGAAATTAAAATAATAAATTACGAACACCAACATATTTTAATATACAGAGAAATTAGCTGGTCTATGGCATAGTATGCCCTAGACTAGATCCACCTTTTCTAGGTATTAAAAGTGTCAAGGAAAAAATATTAAATGCATTGTTTTGAATTTCAATATTTGATTTTTTGATAATTCTATAAAAGTGGGGAATTAATGCATAATAGGTCTACACACATAGGGGGAGCAAAACCTAGTGTAAAATTATCAAGGGTTGTAATTTTTAATGCTACATTTAGCCCCTACTTTAGTGAGAATTTGAACTTATGCTCAAACTCAAAATAAATAATATGCCAAGTGGGGTTCAAATATCCAAATATTGAGGATATAGGATGACATTGAATCTAGGGGAAGCACTAGCCCCCAGGATTCAAGATCATATGGCAAGACATCATAAGGAAAAGAGAACACGTATGTGAAGTGAAATGAAACATGACATCACAAAGCATGCATGATAAAGACACTGCCATAAAATAATACAAAAGCAACACACAACAAAACTTAATACAAAAACAAAAATACAAACAAAAAACAAGGTTAGTACTAAAAGGGATTCGAGTTGGTAAGTGAACGAGACCTCAAACTTAAGTTTGTCTCAAATACCAAACACCATCTCCTAAATATAGTGTTAGAAAAGTGATTTCTCTCATGAGGACTAGTAACTTGTGTTATTCTAAGTCACTCATGAACTACATAGATCCACTACCTAGCAAGTTGCATTATGCTAGGTGTCCATGCAATGTGATGGGTTTCACAAGGATAGCGAGTTGTGTTATGCTAGGTATCTCATGAATTACATGGACCCACTTGCAAGAAAGTTTTGTTATGTTAGGTGGCCATGTTAAAAGGTGCTCAAGCTCATGAACCAATAAGCTGCATTATGCCAAATACATGGGCTATTTTTCAAATTACACCTTAAGGAGCACACAAATTTTAACGTCATGAGAGACTATTTAACATCATAGGGGACGAGAGTCACCTTAGGGGATGTATAAAGTTTTAACATAATGGGGGAATTTTAAACATCACATGAGATGAAAATCAACTCAGTGGATGTTTAAAGTTTAAGGTCATTGGGATGAATATCAAAAGGTCATTCCTTGGGGGTTTTATGAATAAAACCCCCACCAATGTTGTATATCAATAGAGAACCATATGTCAAAGGACACTACATCATACATGGGAGGTAACATCTTAGGGAGTATCACATATGGAACCATTGCTAAAAGGGGAAACATCATAGAATGAGGGTCACACCTTAGGGAGTATCAAGCATAGTACTACAACAAAAGGGTCCGACATAGAATGTAATGAAAAGTCATGATTTTAGGGGATATCAAGAATAATACCACCACAAAGGAGAAACAAAATCCATCAAGTGATCCACACTTTAGTGAACATTTGTATGATATTATAGCTAAATAAGATATTATACAAGAAACAAGGCCATACCTTTAGAGGATGGATAATATCATGACTAAAAAAATTTGTTTTAATTGATAATAATAATATGGTGGGTAATATGCCCCCCTTAAATGTTAGTGTACTTTCCACACTAATATTTTAAGAAAATAAAGATCCCTTGTTTAAAGGAATACATTTTATATAAGGATAAGTACTCTTTCCCCCAAGTGCAAGGGTGAAAGTGAGCCTATATGAATTGTATTTCTCCTCAATGAAAAAATATGATTGCAAAAAAAAATATTCCCATGCACTGTAATAAGTATCTAATGATACTATTACTACCACATAACAAGGTGCAAAGCCATAGCCATTTAGTCTATCATCTTATCATTCTCATCTTTGCAAGGGTCCAAATTATCTAATTTATGGGTAAGTGTAGAAAGATATGACACAAAAAGGTTCTAGTTTTGTTCTTACCCAAAATTACCAGTCAGTTTTAGGATGTTTGAGATTATTTTTGGATCTCTTGGAGTTATAATGCATATTATAGTTTTTGGAAGATCTTATAAATTTTTAGATAGTCAATTTGGTAAGTCCATTCCATGTCCTTATCCATCTTTCTTTCTCTTCTCTGTCTCCATTCCTCCATTCCTCCACTGTCCTTCCCCCTCTATCTCTCCTTCCCTCTATCTGTCCATCCCCCTTCCTCCTCCATCCCTTCTCCTTCCTATTCCTTCCTTCCACTATGACTCCATCTTTCTCCATCTCCTCCTTCCCCTCTTCTTTTATCCTCTATCTCACCTCCCTCTACCTACCTCCCCCTCCCTCCCTCTCTCTATCACTCTCTCCTTTTTCTCTCCTTCCATCTATAGCTATCTCTATCTTTCCATTCTCTCTCTACTTATCTCTATCTCACTTCTCTCTCTCTCTCTCCCTCCCTCCCTCCTTACCTATATAATTTTCTATATATCCCCCCACTATCTTTCTTTGTTTCTCTTTGTCTCTCTATGCATCTCTCTTCCTTCCTCCCACACACCTTCCCTCTCTAATCTCTATCTTGCCATTCTCTCTCTAGTTTTCTCTATAACCCTCGCCCTTTCTCTACCTCTCTCTACCTATTTCTCTCTCCCTTCCTTCCTCCCAACCACCTTCCCTCTCTACCTCTCTCTATCCCACCTTTCTCTCACCTCTCTCTCCAACCCTCCCTACCTCTCCATCCCTCTCTCCTTCCCTCTACTTCTCTCTATATCCCCCTCCCTCTCTCTACCTACCTCTTTATCCATCCCTACCTCTCCATCTATCTCTCCACCTACCTATCTATCTATAACTCTTTCTTTCTCCCTTCTTCCGAGAGAGTGGTAGGGTTTTATAGACAAATAGGTAGGTAGAGAGATGGATATGGGAGATAGAGAAGTAGATAGGGAAAGATAGATTGAGAAAAAGGTGAGAGAGAAATAGAGAGGTAGGTAGAGAGAGAGAGGGAGTGATAGAAGCAGAGAGGGAAGGAGAGGGAGCTGCGAATCAGGCAAGATCGTCGCGTCACGCGTCCGCAGATCGACAATCCGTCAGATATCAATCCGCGAGATCGGATCCGCATCCGCTGGCGACAAATCTTTTCGTCAGGACATCAAATCCATCAAGATCCGATCAAAGATCCGTCAGGATCAGGATCAATCGTCGATCAACCATCAAAGAGAGGAGGTGATAATGAAAATTAGAGAGGGATGGAAGGAGAGAGAGAGGTGAGATAAAGAGAAGTAGAGAGGGAAGGAGAGAGAGAGAGAGAGATCTCAAACTCTTTCTGCATCTTTTTTGGAAACTTCTTGCACATAGCTTCATTGCCTCCAAAAATTATGTCATCAAAATACAAAACTACAATCAAGATTTAATCTTTTTCAACTTTAAAGTAAAGGTTACTATCTGTGGTACCTTTATTGAATCCTTTCCATATGAGATACTTATCCAACCTTGCATACCAAGCTCTGGGAGCTTGCTTCAATCCATGTAGTGCTTTCTTCAATCTATAGATCATATTAGGTTTATCTGATAACTAAAATCCTTCCAATTGTTCCATGTATACTTCTTCCAACTCTCCATTCAAGAAAGTAGACTTCACATCCATCTGATAGACTTTGAAATCCTTATGTGCTACAAAAGACAAAAACATTTTGATAGCTTCCATTCTTGTCACTAGGTTAAATGTCTCTTCAAAATCTATTCCTTCAGCTTGTGAATAGCCTTTACACACAAGCCTTGATTTATTTTGTACCACATCTCCATTCTCATTTAGTTTTTTTTTTAACACCTACTTAGATTCAACTATATTCTTGTTTGGAGGTCTTGGGACAAGTTCCCAAGTCTGATTTTTCTCAATCTACAACATTTCTTCTTCCATAGCTTTCATCCAATACTCATCTTTGCATGCCTCGATCACTATTTTAGGTTCAACTTTAGAAAGTAAACACATATTTATCTATTCTTCATCAAATTTCCTTCTTGTCAGTGCACCTTTTCTCTTGTTTCCAATGCTATGTTCTTCAGAATGATTCCTCTACACATACTTAGGGGTTCTAGGAGTCTTTTCCAAAGCTTCTTCCTCTTCTTCAAATTGTACTTCCTTTTCCTTAGGTTTTTATTTTTCTCTACAATCTAGTTCATTTGATTCATACCCATCTATCACCACTGAGTTTTGAAAATATTCATCAACCCTAACACTTGCACTCTTAACAATATTTCTCAGTATTTTATTGTAGCACCAAAAGGATTTTCTTTTAGTAGAATGTCCAAGGAAGATTCCTTCATCAGACCTTGCATCAAAATTTCCCAAATTTTCTTCATGTCTCTTCTAATAAATATTTTTCTTCAAAACACATTGAAGTATTTAATAATAGGTATCCTCCCATACCATATCTCATAGGGAGTGTTTGTGCTATTTGATTTTTCTCGAAATTTGTTAATTATGTAAACAATAGTATGGATTTCTTCTCTCCATTAGACTTCCAGTAGGTTTTCTTCTTTCATCATAGTCCTTGAAGCTTCTTGAATAGTTTTACTTTTCCTTTCAACCACTCCATTTTGTTGAGGATTTTTGGGGTAGAAAGGTGCCTCTTTATGCCATGATTCTCACAAACATGTTAAATTCATTGGATGTGAACTCTCCACCTCTGTCAAACCTCAAACATTTGATCTTCAAACCCATTTCATTCTCAACCATGACTTTAAATAATTTGAATCTATCTAGGGCTTTAGATTTTTCTCTAAGAAAGGTAACCCATGTCATTCTTGAATAATCATCAATAAAAAGAATGAAATACCCATCATCTTGAATACTTCTTGTTCTTGTAGGAAAACAAAGATCTATATGCACCAATTCTAGTAATCTAGTAGAAGATTATTATTTTCCTTTGAAACTTCTTCTTGTTTGTTTTCCAATCTGACACTCCTTGCAGAGAGCATTGATAGTCTTTGTAATCTTTAGTAGATCTCTCACTTCTTGAACTGAATTGATTCTTACCAAGTTAACAAAATTAATGTGATACATCCTCTTGTGCCATAACCAAATTTCATTAATCTTACCTTTGTTCTTGTTTTTATCATTCACAAATCTTTTGGAAATCTTAAAGCATAGTGACCTATCTTTCCACAATTGAAACATTTGAAAAGTAATTTACCTCTGTACTTACCAATACCTCTTCTCATCCTTCTCACAAAGTTATCCTTCACATCATCACTATCTTCCTGATTTGTTTCTTTAGTCTCATCTATTTTTGCAGCCTTAAAATTAGTCTCAACTTTTGTACCATTGTTACTACCAAACTATCTCATTTCAAATGTAGTTAAAGAGCCATACAATTTATCTCTAGAATACTAATCAAGATTTTGAGATTCCTCAATAACAACTTTGTAACTATAAGCTTTAATAAGGGTTCTAAGAATTTTCTTTACCGTTCTTTTGGTTCTTTGACTTTTCCTCCAAGACCTTTGATGGAGTTCACAACTTCATCTACCCTTTGCATATAGCTTGTAATTTTTTCATCTTCAAGCACTCGTAAGTTCTCAAATGTGGTTTTTAAGTTCTGCATCTTAGCTTGTTTGAACATATCATCTCCTTCATAAATACTTTACAACTTATCCAAAATATATTTAGCATTTTTCAGATCCATAACTTTCACTAATTCAAAATTTGTAAGACTACTCAAGAGAGCATACCTTTACTATTTCTTTCATGAGCCTTAAGTTCAGCTTTAGTTCTTGGACCATTTGTAGGAATAATGTATCTAATCTAAACTGATTTCTAGATATCATATCCCAGGTATTCTAGAAAGCACAAGACAACTAAGAGGGGGAGTGAATCAGTTGTACCATAAAACTTCAAAATCCTCATTTACATTCAGATCCATATTCATTCATTAAACCCTTAAATCTACTATGATGAATTTAGCATGAAAAGAAAATAAAAAAAACTTAGAAAACACAACACCAAACATAAGAGAACACTAGATTTACATAGAAAACCCAAGAAGGGGAAAACAATAGAGAGTATTAGCTCACAATATAAGTAATATCAACATTGAATACAATAGGCCTCACTATCGAAAGGGCTCACTACCCAAAGAAGAAAGGCTCACTACCAAGAGGATCACTTCCATAATAGAAAAAGAAGATAGAGAAGGAATGTTACACAAAGAAAATCATCTCAATGAAACAAGGAATCCACCACAATGACTTATACACCTTCACAATCTGATTGAAGAATTGTAGCCACCATTTGCTCACTGAATCCAGTAAACTAACACTTGAAAGCTCACACTACACAACTCATTTTCACACACTAACACACTATTTTTCACATTATTTTTCATCTAACACATCTATATTTCATCTATCTTATCCTCTTTCAACAAATTAACTCATTCTTATACCATCGTCAACCTTGAAACTCTCTCCAAGTTCGTCTATGCACCTCAAACGTGCAAATTCAAATTAGGTATACCAAAACACTTCTATGGTGGATAGAATTTAATGTGGACCACATAAAAACATAATTGGGACCTAAATAAACAATACCACTCAGCGAAATGCTACCACAAAAAATATTTATCCTTCGTATATAGTGTAAATACCAAGTCAGTTGTTACCCAAGAAAACACCATTAAACTCTAAAGTACACAAGTCTCAAATCCAAAGATGACTTGAAAACCACACTCCATTCTTGAACATGATCTAGAATATTCCTCAAAGACCCTAAAATCTAACAAAATCCTTTGCAATAACTTTCACTTGAAGAATGTACAAATGTGTACACTCAAACAACTCTTCCATACACTGTTACTTGAAAAAATATCTTCTAAAGCACCAAAACTCAAATCCTCTTGACTAAGGTAAACTACCAACACCATCAAGTTACACATGTTCAAAATTGCAAGACATAGAACACAACTATGAAGAAATGTGGAGTAGAAACATTTCTCCCAAACACCTATGCAATGCACAGCCAGACACTAGTGAACACAACTTCTACTGTATGATGATCCAACACACCATATTTGGAGTATATCACATTTGAACACCTCTCACCAACATTTTTGAATTGCAAAGGCATATCTTCAACCTAGAAGAAATGTGGAGAAATACCAAAACACAACTCTATCACTCAGAATATCACTGCAACACACTGTTTCCTCTTTTTATCAAATTTTCTCAAAAGCACATGGAAACCAAGCATCAAAGATACATACTCATCATCTCCATTACTTCCACAACCATAGACAAAATCTTCTCAAAGAAACATTAGAGGTTGACACTGGAGTAGCTTTACTAATGACAACATAATGCAACTAATCAAAGCATCAACTACACTTTTGCAATCACCTCACTCAACTATAGGCATTAATGACAACACAAGATCATTGACATCAATGATAACACCAACTTCTCATACTTGTAACACATGAACATAAATTCACATAACATATGAAATTATTCTTGAACGATGAAATATTGTAATAATCTTGACAATTATACTCTTGAATTATCTTGAATTATTTTTAGGATCTTCACTTGGTTAGTTAAATATGACTTTCCCTTCTTTTTAGCCTTAAAATCATGAAAATACTTTGTAATTATATGCAATTCTTCTAATTTCCTAAAAATCAAATATTGATAACCAATATTTAAAATTGGAAATTAAAATAATAAATTACCAACACTCACACTTGAATTTATAACCAAATTAGCTTGTCTAGGGAGCAATATTCCCAAAACCAAATCCACATTTTTTGAGGATTAAAAGTGTTGGGAAGGGATATTAAATGCATGAAATTTGATTTCCCATATTTTTTTTTTTATAGTTTCTATAAAAGTGGGAAATTAATGCATAATAGGTCCACACACATGTATAGAGGGAGATAAACCTAGTGTGAAATTATCAAGTGTGATAATTTTCAATGCTACACAAACAAGATCCATGCCTTTGAACCAATAAAATCACTTGGTTTCAACTTTTATCCATTCTAATATATTACAGTGTAAATTATATTTTCCTTCATGTTTGAATGGGTTTTGCTAATTTTTATAGATATATGTTTTCTAACAATGGATTTTAGGAACTATCTTGGATTCCCTCTTCCCTCCTAGTGACAGTAAAATCCCTTACCTCCATATCTATCTATAGAAGTTTTTATATGAAGAACTATTTGATTTTAGGAAAATTTTCTATTCCTTTGTGCTATCATGAGAAAGGAGGAAACTCACTTAAATCTTGGTACATGCCACCTTATTTTTCTTTTCTTCATTCTTTCTATCCCCTTTCCCTCAAAAATCAATAGAATACTCCATAATTTTGTAGGTTTAATCTGCATTGAGCCAGATCAACACATGCATCTAAGTTTAGTGAAGGAACCATCCTTCTTTAGAGGTTTGATCTCAACTGTAAGGGTCCCATGCCTTGAGATCATTCCCATTGTCTCACTAGATTATCTAACATGTTAAAGAAAGGGTGTAAGTCCAAGTGTAACATGTTCTTCCATCATGGAGGGCCTTCCAAAAACCCTATAGTGTGCTTGTATTTAAATACTAATACTAGATTTAAAGTTGATTATATATTTCGTATATAAAAATGTATTTATCTATACATCTATTAAATTATCTTATGTTTTTATTATTTCTATATGTGTTATTATGTGTTTCCTTCTCCTCCCCATTGTTGTTAGTGTTCCCTACCTCAAAAGTGAAAGACTTGTCAACTCATTGTGATGGTTCCACTATTATCATTGACTTAAAAAATTGTGTTTGGCCTATTTGACTTGTTCTCTCTAAGGTGTATCATTATAAAAATAGTAGAAATAAGGTTCCAAAATTGTTAGCTCCATTTCCTAGAACAAAATTTCACTCATAAGGCTAGGATTATCAACATTCAAGTGATCAATAAAATATGGAGGGTTAAAGGTCAACTCTATGAGAGGGTTATCTCTCCTACAATTTGAGATTGGATAATAATTAGGAAGATATTACTAGGGCTATACCTTAAAAGGTATTTGAATTAAACCAAATATATAGTAAAAAATAACCACAACCAAACCGAATTACACTCCTAACTCCAAATATTGCCACTAGGTCAAGGAATGTTGGCTATATATAACCCCTATATAAATGATAAAGTGATGCAAGCATAACCAACATAAAATAGATTCATTTAATATTTCTCAAGATTACTTGCTATTTGTATTGATGGTTAGGATGTATAGTAACTTGTCCTACTTATTACTATTTAATGATTTAATGTTTTTATTTTGGGTGATTGGGTCAAAAGATTCCTAGGCCAATGCCTATCTATGGGTAATAGAGTCAAGTTAATAAGGAGAAAAAAATGAAAGTTTAAACATTAAAATATTAATCTATCTTACATAATAATACATAAAATCAAAATATTACAAACATACCATGCTTAGTTATCCATAATTTCAAACTACAAAATTCTATATATAAATAATGAAATTTTATTACAATGATTATAACTATTTTAGAATGAAATCACGTTCTCTAAAAAAAATACATTTGCAACACTGAGCATGTTGAAAGGAACCTTTGTAGTGTTTTTAAATATCTTAATCATGTACCTATGATTCTAGAGATATTCCATCTACCACACACTCTATTATAATACCTTCAAATATTCAATGACTTTCACTACTCTCCTATAATTGACTTTCAAAGATTGGAACACTAGAAGTCTCTTACACCTCCTCTATACTAATAATAACCTTTTAACCCAAAGAATGAGTTTAAAAACACCAAATATACCCCTAGGTAAAAACCCTAATATGTGGAATTGTAGTCAATATGAAATCCATAGTTGGAGATGAATCCCACTCAAAATGTGCACTTGATATTGAAGGAGGACATTTTTATTAATCCTTTGTAGGTGGTGGGAATAAAATTTTGCTATGGGTAGTCAAGGGAGAGATACCACAAACATGGAGTAAACATAAAACCTCTTCACTTGGTGTCAAAATTATTTTGAAAAAGTTTTCTTGGAAACACCACAGGCATCCTTAACAATTATGTGCTACTATTTTGAGCAACTTTATTTTAACATGGAAAATTTGGCTAAGGAAAAATGTTCCAAAAAAATAGGCATCCATCCATGAAGATTTTAACATGGAAAAAAATTTAGATTTTTTCTTTAAGCAACTTTATTTTACTCATGTAGACTACATTGAGGACACATTTTTGATCTCACTGGTAGAGCATCTATAAGTGTTGAATTTGTGTCCTCAAACAAATCATATTGTTGATTTGGAGAGTGAGGATGAAGAAAAATTTATTGTTGGTTTTCTTGGAAGCCATATTTTTGTAGCATATTACACTCAAGGACATGGAATAGAAGGGTAATTTGAAGGTTAGATGTCTTCACAAGAAGTGTCCCAAATTTTAGAATTATGTGTTGAGGATGATGAATTGGAATTGAGTCAAGTTTTTTATTCAATTGTGGAGGAGTACATCAACATTTGTAGTGCATCTATGTTGCACAAATTAGAGAAATCATATGGAATGGACAACGTTAAGGTTCTATTTGATCAAATCATACTCTAGGTTGGTGCTCAAGAAAATCATTATCTCTTCATATGTATTTATATGTAAATATGAACATACATTATTCTCTAAGGGAGTTTGAAATTGATTTCTTCCATGTGGGAAAGGGTGGTGGTGGATTTTACTACTTATGGATCATGCCTTATTTGAATGATCATCAATTCCATTCCCAAATATCAATACCAAAATTACCAAATTACAGGTGTATTAATAGAAAAGGTATCATCTTGCTTTGCTGATGGGTAATTGATGCAACTTAAATGTGATGGAAATTACTTCTTTTTTCAAAAAAAATTAATAGAGGTAAGTAAGCTCCATCCACTTTATAAAGGGAGGGCTAAAATATATTAAATTTTTATTTCACAACCATATTTTTCTTATCCATATATTTTCATGCCAATTGGCTATAAGATTTTATCATTTGTACATATAATTTTTTGTCCATCTACTATTGGTCACATTCCTTTTTTTTCGTTTTAGAGATTTAGATTCTCATGATACCTACAGGAGAAATCTATTCCCAACCAAAACCACTATTAGAGACTCATTTTTTATATATATATGTTTAATTGGTTTTCCCCAAGTTTTAGTTTCCTAAGTATTTATACGAGGTTTCTTTTGCTTGGAGATATTTAACATTTTATTTAAAACCTTTTGTCTTCGCTGATTTTTCATATTATTTATTTTCATATTTTTTTTGAGCTTTTAGAACCTCCATTAGAGATCAACAAGGTTCTCAAAACCCTGTTAGATTCAAAAAAAGGATCTGAAACATCAACAAAGGGCCAACAAAGAGAAAAATATAAAAATTTGGCTAAGAAAAAAGGTTTCAAATAAAATGAAAAATTTCAACAAGAAAAATAAGCCCCTTATAAAAACTTAGGTAACTAGAACTTGGGTAAAACCACTTAAAAATATATTCCAAAAAATTTGAGGCTCTAATAGAAACCATGAATGGGGTCCATGGACCCTTATCATGTTAATGATTGATTAGATTCCTGCACCAAGGTGAAATTCATATCCTATGACCACATCATCTTGAATAACACTAACCCCTCTTTGCTACCTCAAATTGATTAAATATTTTTCTCTAGTCCTTATTAATTCCTTGGTTTCCAAAATTTTAAGAAATTTCATAAGAAAAAATAACAAAATATCAATGTTAATACCATAATTTTGAGTCATTGAGACAAAAGGTTTTCCTAGAGTAGCCTAAATGACATGTAACATATGGTCATAGTTTTTTCTTTGACCTAAGGTTAGAAATATTTTTGTAAAAGCTACCTATCATTTCTTTCCAACAAGATGCACTATGATATCCATGTTTATTTGTCTTCACCCTCACTCATAGAAGAATGATCTCTTACACTTAATATTTTTGCACTTTTTTCCATAATATTTTTATGACCTTTCACTCTTGGAAATATTTCTAAATCATCTTGTTTATACCTTCTACAAACTCATCAACTTCTAATGATGGTTTCTCATTAATTTTTCTAGGGTGATTTCTCATTAATTTTGCTAGGGCGATTTCTCATTAATTGTGCTGGGGTTGTTAGGGTTCCAAATTGCACCCTAATGCTAAGCTTTGAATGAACTCAACATATTTGGATGTAACATGGGACCGCTTTGAGGTTGTGGGTATCCTATTTGAAAGAAAACCTCTAGTGATAAGTGTTGGCTTCCCCTTTTGATGTCACATAACTATTAATCTTTGAGGCAAGGGTAAGAGTTGCATGAAAATGAACCTAATACTAAAAAACCTAAGGTGATGCACCAAAAAAACCTAGACCTATTAACAACCTATCACATTTAAATTAATATCATAAAGACTGACTCACACAACTTATTTTCCAATGCAATTTACATAAATAATTCATTAGGAGGTCTATAAATAGTGATTTTAAAAGGAAAATAGGGGTTTCACAATTAACAACACTACTAAACAACATAGCTTATAACCTATAAACATACATTTTCTACTAACTAGATGCATGAACATGAGATGAGCTTGTAAGGAAAAGATAGATTTTCACAAGACAAACTGATCAATCATTAACAACATACATGAGAAACATGAAATGAGAAGGTAAAAATGCTCTACTTTATTAATCCAAAGTGCTTACTATATAATAGGCCCATCTGAGTTACAATACTACTCCATGAAAATAGCTCTAGGAAACAAAGCTATCCTATTGCTGGAAAGAAAGAACTAGCTCAAAATTTTCAAAATGAACATACTTAAGCAAAAACCCACCAAAAACCCCTCACACATGTCCTTCCAGAAGGTTCTGGTCAGATGCCATAGAAAAGGCCAAAATGAACCTTCTATAAACTCTCCAAACTATCCTCCACATGAAGAAAAGTTAAGCCAAGTAAATAGTCACACTAAAAATGTGACAAAAATGTCTCCAAACAGCCTCGTTTTCTATAAAAATAGTCAAAACAACCTCTCACACACCCCTCATGTCTACAAGTCATCATTGGTCTTCACACAAGTGTTGACCCACACTCTTCTTATGCAATATGTGTGTTTTGAAAACACAAGACTCCAAAAATCATTAAAGATAATAATCTTGATTAAGTGATTCATAAAAAATCACTTAATCAATTCATTTACATTTCAAGCACAAAATAAGGGGCCCACCATCTCCTTGAATTACATTACATTTGCATTAAAAAGACATAATAAAAGTGATTTCCAAATCACTTAAATGATATCTTTAAACATTGGAATAACATGCAACATATAATGCCATATCTAAATGCTTTCAAAAGCATTAATTAAGGTTAAAAAACTTCCAAGGCACTTGACCATCTCTACTTACCCCATTCTACATATTAGTCCACACATGGTCAATACTCACTAGTTTGCAAAGGCATTATAAAGCTCCAAAATACTTGGCCAATAAGGCTGACCTCCAAATTTCTTAGAAAGCATATTCCAAGTCACATGATTATTGGTGAAAACCAAAAACAAGGCATCACATGTGTTGTATTGGCATACTCCATGTTGTATTGTTGAGGACTTAGGACTTGGAAAAGTTTTTGAAATAAAGGGAATCACTTAAGGCATAAGACATCATGCCTAAGTCAATAACAAGTTTCAGCCCCCATGCATTAACACATGTTTTCAATTTTAAAAAACATGGGAAGAAAATCCCATTCCCATCGAATAGGGTAAAACCTTAATCATCAAAACACTGAAACAATGAGGCAAGCCCATCAATTTTTCATGGAACATTCTTGAGAACATGATGTTGCCGTCGTGGGGTTTGAGGAAACACATAAAAGAATGGAGATTTTCCACATTTTTTCTGAGATTTCATGAGGGTAACACTTCAACAGCAGGTAAAGGCTCATTCTATTGCACAAAATCTGCATTTTTTCACCATTTGGAGGCCTTAAAAGAACCTACAAGTCGCAGCCATGGACAAATTGCTGACCCATTTGTATCATTTGTTCTTTTTGCTTATTGTTTCACTTGTTCATAGCCACCATAAGAACTCTAATGAAGCTTTGTTAGAAGCAAAAATCTTGAAATTTTTGTAAAAAATTGTGAGCAAAAGCTCCAAGTGAGTTAAATCGACTCCATTCTTGTTGATTCTGAGCAAAACGACCCATATTTTTGTTTCTACCTTGAGAATAAAGCATGAAATGCTCGTTTATTTTCTGCATTTGTTAATGAGGACACTCCATTGTTGCTTACATGTTGCTTTCATGAAGAAAAAACTTCTTGTCCATGGTCATGGACAAAAAAATAGTGTATTTTTATATGTGGCTTTGTTTCATTTGAAAACCCCATAATGTTTCTTCGATTCTCCTCTGTATTAGAAAATTTCTTAACAACCCAGATGGGTTTTTTATATGTAGAAGAAGAAGGATTCCCTGTGAGCTCAACCTCCATTTTTTAAACTAGGTTTCCTCTATATTCACAATTTCTCTTCCATTTTGCAATATAATTACAAAACCCCTAAGTGGGTATTTTGTAGCACATGTGTTTTTGAATCTGTAACTTTTTCCAAAAGAACCCAAGTGGGTTTCATGGTTTCTTGAAGAAACTTCAATTTTTTGTAGAAATGCAAATGGATTTTGTAAATACACTTCATTTTCTTCAGTCTGTAGAAATGTTGTTTCATATTTTCAAACCCCAGGCGAGTCTTTTCAATTTGAAAGAAACCTATGATTTTGTTGCAAAATGATTCAATGCCATTGTAAAATGTGGGTACAATTGAAAGCTCAAGTTTGTAGCAAAAAAATGGTATTTTTCTATGAGGATCCAATGCTTGTTTTGCAAATGCACTTCATTTCCTGTAGAGCACGTATTTGAAAACAAAAATCCCTAAGTGGGTTTGTTATTGTGAAGAATTTCCTGCATTTGAAATTTCCTTTTGAGAGTATCATATTATGTCCTTTATTGATACCTCCTCATTTTGCTAAACACTTGAATGGTAACCTCTTTTTATGCCTCAAACACTTTGAAAAAACACTACTATATGAAACTTTGGCATCATGATTGTCACTGTAAATATCCACCAAGGTAATTGTAATGTTCGCTAAGAGGATAATGTTCATCTTCATCTTTGAAGCACTTCTCCTGACATTCATGAAGTGGTTGCTTTCTTTTCACAAGATAATTGTGTTATACCATTGTAAATTCCATTGGTAATTTTTGTTCATGCATAAGATCACTGTGACTAGATACTCCCTGGAACATAAAGCTTCTTAAGCTTCAATGCATATTCTCCCTTGATGAAAGTACTAAATATATGCACCAAAATTTGCAGTCCCATGAAATACAATTATCATGTTTTTTCGATATGTGAATTTTATGAGCTCCTCTATTTCAATTAATAAGATTATTTCCATCTCTAATATCATTGTTCTTCTTTGAATAGTTTTGTTTGTGCTTAGAGGAATCATTTCCAAAGGAAACCATTTGGCAACTTGCTTAATCATTAACATAAGTTAATGGCCCAGTATAGAGAGTAGAAGACCCCTATTCTTTTCCTTTCCCAATTACCATTCTGCCTTATGGATAAAAAATGGCCTATAGAAATGATTCAATTCCATTACACAACATGGGTATAAGTCAAAGACCCCACACATCTTCCATTCCTTTATTCACATTACTTGGGACTTAAGTTCATGGGACTGTCCATTAGACTTTATAACATCTTTTATTTCACAATCTCTGTTATGGCATAACAATTGTATCTTGATCACATCATATAAGGTTTCCACTATTTTCATTGACTTCTTGTAATGGCATGTTCATAAAATATAACTGTCCCTTTTTCTATTATCATGATTTGCTGCTCCAATTTATGACATGAAGAGTATATTGGGCCTCATGGACTGAAATGCAACCTTCTCCTTAAGCTTGGATTGCATTCTCTATCTTTAACATTGATGCCATAGCACTGTTATTGTGCCATGCCTTTTGGTTATCTCAGAATGCATTTGTTCTTACTATATAGAATTGTCATTGTTGATTGATTCTTCCTGTTTTGTAGCACAAATCACCATACATGTGCTTATGTTGAGTGAATGATATTCATTGTTCAATGTGAACAATAGATAGCTCTACCCCCTTTGTAATATGCATTCCACCCATTGTGATGATCATCCTATCGTGTATGCTTCTTTCACTATTTATTGTTGTACTTCAATGCTCCTACTCTTCATGCCTTAAGGTCATCGTGACCGGTACATCATCATGCGGCATGTGTATTGATCATTTTGACACATAGTCTGCATTGTAGGGGTATTGTACTCTGAATTTAGATCCTTTTTTTCCTTGTAGTATACATTCATTATTGTTGTCCCTCCATGAGACCATTGTAGCATGCATTGTGTCTATCTTGATTATACCCTTAGGACTACCCCTTGTAGACTCATAAAATCTGTTGTCATATTCATTTGTATCATGACCTTGGCCTCAAAGAGGTCACCTTGTGTTGTTTCATTTTTTACTCAACCAATGCTTGTGATTGTATTGAATTGAAGATTAGTGGTTGTTCCTCATGATCATAACTCCACATTGCTTTCTCCATTGTTGTTTCTATCATTTCATTGTTTCAAAATAATAGATTGTGCAGCCAATGGTGAAAATATTTCATGTCCATTAAAAGTCACACTTTGTAAGTTGTGAAACTTGACTGCTTCTCCATTTCCATCAATAAAGTTATTGTCAATTGCATATCACTTGTGGAGGTAATCCTTGGATCTGAGAAACTTCAATAAATGTAGATGAAAGTTGATCATTATGTGACACCGAATAGGGTAGTTGAAATTTTTTACTACCCTTCCTTTCTTTTTCATCTGTAATGTAATCTCTTGTGACCATTTCTTGTTTTCCTTCAATAAAGTCAAAAGGAATTTTTCTTTGTTGTTGTCCTGCATGACATGGGAATATATGTTGTTGTCCCAACCTTAATGGCTTCCATAATAATGCTTGTTGTCCTGCATGAATCCGCTATATGATTTCCACTACATTTTCTTCGTTTTTGATCAAGTATGACACATAACTTTCTCCCCACTTTGATCCTAGTGGGCAGGCACATGTCCCCTATGTCAGTGACCTAAAAGCTCACAGTCCTATGTGATGTGTGGTTGTCCAATAGGGTTAAGGTGAGAGGGACCTGACAATACTCTGGATTACTCTCTCATTATTTAGGAGATGCATAATTGATCTTGATGCATCTTTTGAATTTTCTAATGAAATTTGATCAACTGGTGTGATTCCATATTGATTTAATGCATTAATAATAGGTAAATCTTTGATCAAGTTGCTCAATTTCCTTTTTATTTCAAAGAATGTTGAGCTCTACCCTCGTGGGAGCCACATTTACCCCACATGGTGTATTGAATCTAAATCAGTATAGTAACCAAACTTTTCCTAAATCTGCACATGAAGCAAACAAGTTAGAAAAATAGATGCATATTTTGGATGTGTTTGATGACTTTGTTGTTTTCTAGGACATCCAAGGTTTGCATGCTTATTTAATACACTTATGGATCAGTTTATACATGCATAAGTAGGTCTGTATGTAAGGATTGAGATCTTTCATTGCTTAGAGCCTCACTCTAATATCATTTTTTTTCCATATGTAGGAGCTAGGAGCACTATGGAGCTGGGGAGGACACAAGTAGCTTGGGGTGGTAGTAGTAGGGCAAGAGGGAAACTTTGCAATTAGTCATTCTTAGGAAATGGTTGGTCTCCATTCTTATATGCACATTTTTTATTTTTTTTACTTATTCATGTATAAATTGTTTCATATTTCCATTGAATAAGAAAAGTTAGTCCCTTGGCTTGTGAGGGACATGCACACTTCATGATTATCAATAAAAGATTACATTCATATACATATGATTCTCCTTTCTCATTTGTTGTAACTGCAACATTGGAATGAAAAAATGTAATCTGTTTCATTTGAAAATCCTTTTCCATACATATTAAACCTAGCATACTTATGGTTTATCTTTTAAATGTTTAAATGAACAACACAAAATAATAAACGCTAAACCTGATTTTAGTTGAAAGCTAAAAATTAGGTAACATTTTTGGCGACGTCTGCTATATTTTTGCCTGCTAAACATGAGACCAGCTGCCAAATCTTATCCATTGGGCATGGGGTCACTCAAAAGGCTAACACCACTTGAAAACAACATTGCAAATTATTGTAACTCATTAAACCATCAAGCGATAGTTTGAAAACCAAGAAAAATCAACAATACAAAATAAAAACTACCACCTAACTATGCAAAACAATGTACTTAGGGAAAACTAGAAAGCATCTAACTAATGAAACTACACTAACCTACTCTAACCAACAAAGAAGCTGGTGAAACAAAACCATTGAAAGGTTTTGCAAAATAACACCCCTTTTTAATCAACAATTGATGCATTACATGATTATGCACTACTGAAAGAACATGAAACACATGTAGATATTCAAAAGACTGTTGCAATGTTTCATAAAAAATGAAAATAAACTTACTTGAACCTTGAAAATGATCATGCATATTGTTGTCTTGAACTCGATAGGTGAGCTAAATTTGATCACCTTCAGCTGCAACTCCAAAATCAGCTTCTTCTTGAATTGCATCCTCATACTTGGGTGGAAGCATGATCTATAGTACTTCAGTGGCCTTTGAACTAGTTAAGTATATGATGGGACAACCTCTTGACATGACAAAGGTTAAACTTTTATTATTGACTTCCTGATTGGGATCTTGAAGAGTAGTATCAAGCCTTTGTTTTTGTTCAACCTAAACAAAAATTGCACATAGCTCAACCTCCTAAATACTTGAATCAAAATTTTCCTTTTCAAAGGAGGAAGGAAAATGTATGAACAATGAGACAACCTCCTCCAACACACTTTCAATCAATGCAACAACCTCAAGCTCCTTTGTACACCAAAAAGGAGGATGCTCACTAAGATTATGCAAATCAACTCCATGGGAGATTTTTTGATTTGAGGGAATGAACTCATCCCCACTAAGACCACATTCTTCCTTTGGCTCCATGTTTGATTCTATTGATTTATTGATACAAAAGGGGTTGAACATGGTTACCTCCACTTCCTTTTCTGGTTGTTCTTGATAATTTTCCTCCAAAGATGTTGGCATAGCAACTATACATGAGCAAAGAAAACAATTTCATCTTGAAATAGATCCTCTTCATGCTTTTCATTACATTTTTGTGTAGGAGGACTGATACTAAGCTCATGGCAACCTTCTTGAGGAAAAAAACCTTCAAGGCCTTCAACCTCATGTTGCTGACTTATGACCATATTTATGCCCTCCTCATTATGCTCAATGAAGCATGCAAGATCATCAAAAGAAGCTATGAAATCATGGCCTACATAACCCTTTTCAACCTCTTCTGGCTATTGTCCTGATTCTTGAACCTGTAGTTCTCACCATATTGCTTGAGGTCTTCTTGTTGTTCTAAAATTGCATTTGGAATGGGAAAACTCACACCTTCTTCATTCCAAATTGTACATTGCTCTTCTTGTTCAGCCTTTTCCACCAATTCACCTTGTTGTCCTATTGGAACATTTTCACCATCATCGAGAACAACAAGAGGATCATTAGCCAAAACATTGCAAAAAACATTTTGAGAAATCTTATCATGTTCAACCTTTTGTAGTTGTAGCATGTATTCCTCTATGGCTAAATGCAACAATTTCACACTCCTCATCTCCTCTATGTTGAGTGAGGTATGTAGGCCAAGGGTTTTCTCTTCTTTTACTTTTTGGATGTTAGAGCATGGTTCCAATTGCATGATAGATGGAGGAACCTAATAGGACAGAGTAGATGACTCTTTCCAACTTGGAAACCTGTGAATAGAAGGATCATTGGTAGGCTCACTAATGGTCTCAAAAGGCTTCTCTTGTTTAAAACTGGGGGAATTGTACTTGGAAACCTCCTCATTAACAAGGTGATTCAAAATTGCAGAAGGAATTGAGCTAAAAATAGGGAAGGAAGGGGTTTCCTGAGTTTCATACCTTAGATGGCATTCCTCTACAACCATCTTCTTTTCCCGACATTCCTCATCTTGTCTTCTTTGAATCTTCATCTCCTGCTCTTGAGTGTATGCCTAGAAGGATAACTCCTCCTGATGCATGGCAGCCTCTTATTGCTGCATTTGATACTCTTGTTCTTTATTGATCTCATCCAACTGCCTATGAAAATCTAGCAATATATTATCAATATTGCTAATCCCCTTATCATTAGCATTTTGGGGCTACAAATGAGAATAAGACTGTCGTTTTGGAACAAAATATCCTTCTTGAGGTTGGTTCTGGGCATATATTGGTTGATAATACATGCATGATTTTCATGGAATGGTGGGTAATATGACATATTTCCATGAAATGTAGACATATTTGTTCATTCAGAAGTTGGAGCAAGGGACAAAATCAAATTTAATTGAAACTAACTAGCACTTGGTCATACTAAAACCAGTAAAATTTCTTAGAGTCGCCAAATATGTATTAAAAACTTGCCTCCAAAGGTAGAAACTACTGCTGGACACACCAAACAATAGTAAAAAAATGCATAAAAATGAACTAAAAAGCAGTTCACTTATCCCACCAGGTATGCCAAAACTATTAGGGTTCCAAATCTATGCTCTAATGCTAAGCTTTGAATGAACTCAACAGATTTGGATGTAACATGGGACTACTTTCAGGTTGTGGGTATCCTATTCAAAATCAGACCTCTAGTGATAAGGGCTATCTTTCCCTTTTGATGTCACCTAACTATTAATCTTTGAGGTAAGGGTAAGAGTTGCATGAAAATAAACCTAATACCAAAAAAACCTAGACCTGTTAACAACCTATCACATTCAAATTAATATCATAAAGCTTGGCTCACACAACTCACTTTCCAATGCAGTTTATATGAATAATTCATAAGGAGGTCTATAAACAGTTCTTTTAAAAGGAAAACAAGGGTTTCACAATTAACAACACTACTAAAAAACATAACTTATAACCTATAAACATACATTTTTTGCTAACTAGATGCATAAACATGAGACAAGCTTGCAAGGAAAAGATATATTTTCACAAGAAAAATTGATCAATCATTAACAACATACATGAGAAACATGAAATGAGAAGGTAAAAATGCTCTACTTTATTAATCCAAAGTGCTTACTATATAATAGGCCCATCTAAGTTACAATACTACTCCATGAAAATAGCTCCAAGAAACAAAGCTATCTTGCTGCTGGAAAGAAAGAACTAGCTCAAAATGTTCAAAATGAACATACTTAAGCTAAAACCCACCAAAAACCCCTCACACAAGTTCATCAAGAAAGTTCTAGTCGGATGCCACAGAAAAGGCCGAAAAGAACCTTCTAGAAACCCTCCAAACTTTCCTCCACATGAAGAAGAGTTAATCCAAGTCAATAGTCACACTAAAAATGTGACAAAAATGCCTCCAAACAACCCCTTTTCGTCTAAAAATAGTAAAAAAAAACCTCTCACACACCCCTCATGTCTACACGTCATTATTGTTCTTCACACAAGTGTTGACTCACACTCTCCTCATGCAATATGTGTGTTTTGAAAACACAAGACTCCAAAAAGCATTAAAGATAATAATCTTGATTAAGTGATTCATAAAACATCACTTAATCAAGTCATTTTACATTTCAAGCACAAAATAAGGGGCCCACCATCTCCTTGAATTACATTACATTTGCATTAAAAATGCATAATAAAAGTGATTTTCAAATCACATAAATGATATCTTTATACATTGGAATAACATGCAACATATAATGTCATATCTAAATGCTTTCAAAAGCATTAAACAAGGTTAAAAAACTTTCAAGGAACTCGACCATCTCTACTTACCTCATTTTGCATTTTAGTCCACACATGGTCAATACTCACTGGTTTGCAAAGGCATTATAAAGCTCTAAAATACTTGGCCAATATGGCCGACCTCCAAATTTCTTGGACATCATATTCCAAGTCACATGATTATTGGTCAAAACCAAAAACAAGGCATCACATGTGTTGGATTGGCACAATGCATGTTGTATTGTTGAGGACTTAGGACTTGACAAATTTTTGAAACAAAGGGAATCACTTAAGGCATAACATAACATGCCGAAGTCAACAATAAGTTTCGGCCCCCATGCATTAACACATGTTTTCAATTTTAAAAAACATGGGCAGAAAATCCCATTCCCATCAAATAGAGTCAAACCCTAATCATCAAAACACTGAAACAATGAGGAAAGCCCATCATTTTTTCGTGGAGCCTTCTTGAGAACATGATTTTTCTGCCATGGGGTTTGAGCAAACACAAAAGAAAAAAAAGGAGATTTTCCACAGTTTTGTTGATATTTCATGAGGTAAACACTTCTATAGCAGGTAAAGGCTCATTCTATTGCACAAAAACTGCATTTTTCACCATTTGGAGGCCATAAAAGAACCTACAGGCTGTGGCCATGGACAAATTGTTGACCCATTTGTATCTTTTGTTCTTTTTGTTTGTTGTTTCACTTGTTGACAACTGCCATGAGAACTCTAATGAAGCTTTGTTAGAAGAAAAAAACTTGAAAGTTTGGTAAGAAATTTGTGAGAAAAAGCTCCAGGTGAGTTAAACCAACTCCATTCTTGTTGATTTTGAGCAAAACAACTCATATTTTTGTTTCTACCTTGAGAATAAAGCATGAAATGCTTGTTTCTTTTCTGCATTTGTTAATGAGGACACTCCATTATTGTTTACCTATTGCTTTCATGAAGAAAAAACTGATTGGCCACGACCATGGACATAAAATAGTGTATTTTTATATGTGACTTTGTTTCATTTGAAAACCCCATAATGTTTCTTTGATTCTCCTCTGTACTAGAAAATTTCTTAACAACCTAGATGGGTTTTTGATATGTAGAAGAAGAAATATGGCGTGTGAGCTCAGCCTCCATTTTTTAAACTGGGTTTCCTTTGTATTCACATTTTTTGTTCCATTTTGCAATATAATTGCAAAACCCCTAAGTGGGTTTTTTGTAGCACATGTATTTCTAAATCAGCAACTTTTTTCCAAAAGAACCCAAGTGGGTTTCATGGTTTCATGAAGAAACTTATATTTTTTGTAGAATTGCAAATGGGTTTTGTAAATACACTCCATTTTCTTCAATCTATAACAATGTTGTTTCATGTTTTGAAACCCCAGGTGGGTCTTTTCAATTTGAAAGGAAACTTCAATTTTTTTGCAAAATGATTCAATGTCATTGTATAGTGTGGGTACAATTAAAAGCTCCAATTTGTAGCAAAAAATGTGTTTTTCTGTGAGTATCAAATACTTGTTTTGCAAATGCACTTCATCTCCTGTAGAATGTCTCTGAAAACAAAAACCCCAAAGTGGGTTTTTCATTGTGAATAATTTCCTGCACATGACATTTCCTTTTGAGAGTATCATATTTTTTCCTTTATTGATACCTCCTCATGTTGCTAAAAACTCATGGCAACCTCTTTTTATGCCTCAAACACTTTGACAAAACACCACTATATGAAAATTTGGCACCATGATTTCCACTATACATATCTAACAAGGTGATTATAATGTTTTCTAAGAGGATAATGTTTATCTTCATCTTTGAAACGCTGCTCTTGACATTCATGAAGTGGTTGCTTTCTTTTCACAAGATAATTGTGCTATACCACTATATTCCATTGGTCATTTATGTTCATGCATTAAGATCACTGTGATTGGATACTCCCTAGAACATAAAGCTTCTTAAGCTTCAATACATATTCTCCCTTGATGAAAGAACTATATATATGCACCAAACTTTGCATTCCCATGAAACACAATTATCATGTTTTTTCAATATGTGAATTTTATGAGCTCCTCTATTTCAATCATTAAGATTATTGTCATCTTTAATATTATTGTTCTTCTTTGAATCTTTTTGTCTATGCTTAGAGGAATCATTTCTAGAGGCAACCATTTGGCAACCTGCTCAATCATTAACATAAGTTAATGGCTGAGTATAGAGAGTAGAAGACCCATGTTATTTGCCTTCCCCAATAACCATTCTACCTTATGGATAAATAATGGTCTATAGAAATGATTCAATGCCATTGCATAGCATGGGTATAAGTCAAAGACCCCACTTATCTTCTATTCCTTTATGCACATTATTCAGGACTTAAGTTCTTGGGACTGTACATTAGAATTTATAACTTCTTTTATTTCATAATCTCTATTATGGCATAGCAATTATATCTTGATCACATCATATGAGGGTCCCAATGTTGTCATTGACTTCTTATATTGGCATGTTCATAAAATATGTATGTCCTTATTTCTATTATCATGATTTGCTACTCCTATTTATGACATGAAGAGTATATTGGGCCTCATGGATTGAAATGCAACCTTCTCCTTAAGCTTGGAACGCATTCTCTATCTTTGACATTAATGCCATAGCACTATTATTGTGCCATGCCTTTTTCTTATCTTAGAATGCATTTGTTCTTGCCATACAAAATTTTCATTATTCATTGATTCTTGTTGTCTTGTAGCACAAATGGCCATACCTATGCTTTTTTTGAGTGAATGATATTCATTGTTCAATGTGAACAGTAGATAGCTCTGCCCCCTTTGTAATAAGCATTCCACCCATTGTGATGATCATGCTGCCTTGTATGATTCTTTCACAATTTATTGTTGTACTTCAATACTGCTACTCTTCATGCCTTAAGGTCATTGTGACCTACCCATCATCATGGGGCATGCGTTTTGATCATTTTGACACACAGTCTGCATTGTAGGGTTATTGTACTATGAGTTTAGAGCCTTTGCTTCCCTGTAGTATACATTCATTATTTTTGTACCTCCATGAGACCATTGTAGCATGCATTGTGACTGTCCTAGTTATCCCCTTAGGACTGCTCCTTGTAGACTCATAAAAGTTGTCATATTGATTTGTATCATGACCTTGGCCTCAAAGGGGTCACCTTGTGCTATTTCATGATTGACTTAACCATTGCTTGTGATTGTATTGATTTGAAGCTTAGTGGTTGTTCCTCATGATCATAACTCCACATTGCTTTATCCATTGTTGTTTCTATCATTTCATTGTTTCAAAACAACAAATTGTGCAGCCAATGGTGACAATATTTCATGTCCATTAAAAGTAACACTTTGTAAGTTGTGAAACTTGACTACTTCTCCATTTTCATCAATAAATTTATTGTCAACTGCATATTACTTGTGGAGGTAATCCTTGGGTCTTAGCAACTTCAAGAAATGTAGATGAAAGTTGATCATTATGTGACACCAAACATGGCAGTTGAAAACTTTTACTACCCTTCTTTTCTTTTTCATGTGTAATGTAATCTCTTGTGACCATTTCTTGTTTTCCTTCAGTAAAGTCAAAAGACATTTATCTTTGTTGCTATCCTACATGACATGAGAATACATGTTACTATCCCAACCTTCATGGCTTCCACAATAATTCTTGTTGTCCTACATGAATCTACTACTTGATTTCCACTATAGTTGCTTCCTTTTTTAATCAAGTGTGATACATAACTATCTCCCCACTTTGATCCTAGTGGGCAAACACATGTCCTCTATGTCGGTGACCTAAAAGCTCACCATCCTATGTGATGTGTGGTTGTCCAATAGGGTCAAGGTGAGAGGGACCTGCCAATACTCTAGATTACTCTCTCATTATTTATGAGATGCATAATTCAACTTGACACATCTTTTGAATCTGATAAAGAAAGTTGATCAACTGGTGTGATTCCATATTGATTTAATGCACTAATAACAAGTAAATCTTTGATCAAATTGCTCAATTTCCTTTTTCTTTCAGAGCATGCTGATCTCTACCCTCGTGGGAGCCACATTTACCCCACATGCTGTATTTAATTTGAATCATATCAGTAACCAAACTTGTCCTAAATTTGCACATGAAGCAAACAAGTTAGAAACATAGATGCATATTTTGGATGATTGAGATCTTTCATTGCTTAGATCCTTGCTCTAATATCATTTTTTTCTAGATGTAGGAGCTAGGAGCACTACAGAGCTGGGGAGGACACAAGTAGCTTGGGGCAACATCACTGGGCAAGAGGGAAACATTGCAACCAGTCTATTCTTATATGCACATTTTTTATTGTTTACTTATTCATGTATAAATTGTTTCATATTTCCATTGAATAAGTAAAGTTATTCCCTTGGCTTGTGAGGGACATGCACACTTCATGATTATCAATAAAAGATTACATTCGTATGTACATATGATTCTCTTTTCTCATTTATTGTAATTGCAACATTGAAATGAAAAAAATGTAATGATCTGTTTCATTTGACAATCCTTTTCCATGCATATTAAACCTAGCAAACTTATGGTTTATCTTTTAAATGTTTAAATGAAGAACACAAAAGAATAAACACTAAACTTGATTTCAGCTGAAAGCTAAAAATTAGGTAACAGGGGTGATGGTAACAATCTTTTGTCTGGTCTTAATAAAATAATAAAATATTGATTTGTTTATTTAATTTATTTATAAAGTATCATGATATCAAAATTACCTTCATTGAATAATTTAATATATTAAATTCCATTTTATAAGCTATGAATCATATCATTTCTTCATTCATATGTCTAATTTGGAGTATTTTGAAATGAAGAATTTAAGGATTGAGACAAATCTCTAAGGAAAAGTAAGGGTTAGATTAGGATATAGTAATGTCATAAGATAAATGCACACACAAATATCACTTATGAAGTAGTCATTATATTAAGAATATAGTAAAAATGGGTTAAAAGACAAAGAAAAAATATATCAAGATATAATTTTAACTAATACAATTGTAATAGTATAATGATAAACCTCACCATTTTAATCCCAATACACCTTCTAAATTTATTTATTTTAAACTAAAAATATCAAAACATGAGAGAAGAGGCATTTTTAACTCACCATGTTAAAGTTTGCATTTATTCACAACTCATTATTACATTTTTATTTGTTATAAAAACTTTTTCATGAATGAGTTGGTGATATACATATAACTCACATGAATCTACACTTTTTAGTGTTTAATTATTTGATCTTTTGTGAATGTCTCAAATTTATATCCTTTTTATAAATGAATGATAGTGATAAGTATTCTCTTTAATTTATACTTACGAGATTTTTTGAAATGTATATAAACAAGTATTGCATATTGGTCGGTTCTTACTATTAAAACATAGGTGAAAGTATAGTGGATTGTAACTAGTTAAAATGACTAACAAAATATTGATTAGATTGGTAGTTTGTTTGTTTCAAAAAATTAACACAAACTCAAAAAATAACATTTAAGAATTGACCTCAATCAAACAATTTAAATCTTCCATCGATAAATTTAAAATTATGTGAAAGAAATCAAACCATCATATAACATTATTTATTATCTATACAACATTCTTTAATATAATTTTTTTTTTTATACAAACTAAACTTAACAATACCTTCAACCTTACTTAAATATAAAGTATATGACGTTTTTAATTACAAATAAAAAAAAAAAAATTTAAAATATTAAAATAATAATATATAAATTTTATTATATATTTATACAAATATTGAATGTTTTAACCTCTACACTAGCCTAACTTAATAAATTTTATTATGAAGTACTAAAATAAAAGATCGATCGTCTCCGTCCGTCTCTTGGTAAAACGAACATGGCACTTATCAGGTTTTTAAACGTTGCCATGGTTTTTAAACTTTAACCATCTTTAGAAATGTCGAAGTTCACTTTTCTTCAGAGTTATCATAACCTACATTTAATTTTGTACGTCCATACACTCAATCAAGATCAAATCTCTTTAAAACTCTTAAATACAACATAATTACCATTAATAGCATATCTTTGAGAAAAAAAACTCTTATTTACTTGATGTGACTAAAAAATCTACGAATATTTATTGATAGCATACAAGGTACAAAATATTTTCAAGTTTTGAAAACAAAAAAAAAAATCGTATCAATCAATGGCACAGCAGTTGATTAGACAGATAAATGCAATGGAATTGATTTCGGCCTGGTGGTATGGCTATATATAGTTTGACAGTGAGTTTGGAAACCATATCGTTTTGTAGCCCTGAATATTCTGAGAATTGCAGGAAAATGTGCATCATCAAAGAGTGCCCAAAGCCCACAACAGGAGGAGTGTGGTGGAGGGACGATGCACAATGGGTTTTATACCAGGATGCAAATGCTAACTCTATCAAGGAAAGCATAGCCTCTGGAGCTCAAAATGTGGATCTTGGGATTATTAAGTCTGCTGTTCATCCAGATGGTGACCGTTTACATGGCAGACTTAACTGCAATGCAACAATACAATGTAAGGTCAGGCTATAGGAGAGAGATTCATGTGGTTCAAATAGACGAAAAATCATCTTCAGAAAAAGACATGACAGAGACTGCCTTTGAAAGCTTTGGGGTACATTTCATTTTTTGTCAACTTTCTCTTTGATTTTTATTATGTATAGAAAATTCACTGATGGGTTGTGTGTGTATATTGAATAGGAGGAAGAAGATTCAGTTGAACTGCGGGTGCATTACGGTGAGAAAAGGAAACTTGCAGCAGTATTCTACCTGAATGGCCAGACAAATCATTGGAGCCTTGCGCAGCTGAACGGAAAATTGGTTGGCGACATTGATAGCAAACTTACTGTAGATCTTGGAAAAATGAAACACATGGATAAGCAGTCTGGTGAAAGTACGGATATAATTCTGAGGTTCCAATGCCTTGGGCTCATTTTGTTCCAAAGTTCTTTACATCATAAGGAGGTCAGCAGCCATTACTGCTAACTTTCTTGTTCAAAATTGGTTAAGAATAAAAATAAGTTAGATATATGTTTTCTTCCTTAAGGGATATCTCTTTTCAAAATACCCAACGGGCAAATTTTGTTTGCAGGTTTTATCAGTCTTACTGGAAGAACTCAGCATCCTTGACCGCTGTTCTACAATCTTAGAAAAAAGATGCTCACCTCACCGAATCGTTTCTGAAGAAAAATGAACCAAATGCTTCCCAAATGCAAAAGCAGGAAGCAAGCTGTTCACCACTTTTCTGAAGATAAGTGATGCGAAGATCCTGTTTTTCCAACATGGCAAAGTCATCCACTATTTTTAGCCAGCATCTTGTTTTTAAAGTAGTTTTTTCTTTAAAGTTTCTTTTTGCTTTGCTTTCATCGAATAAAGCATGCCTTTTGACATGCATTGGTTGATGTTTGTTTTTTCCTAAATCTGTCGCTTCTGTTGCAAGGCTGTTAAGTCTTTTTATTCCCTGCGTCTTTGTAATTTGCAAGTTAAGGCTGCAATAACAGAGAACTCTGTTTTTCAAAACAGAGCAGATTATTATGTCTATTGAAAGGTTTTGAATAGAATAGCGTATGATCTAGTTTATAACTATATTTCTCTTGTATCTTTCTGCTGTTTAATTTATTGTATCAGCTGGTTTTAGAGGAGAGGCATTTACTTTTCAAATCTACATTCATAAAAAACAGAGTGCTCTGTTTTTATCAGAAATATAATAATGCGTTCTGTTTTAAAAACATAACAACTTTTCTAGATACACTTCTGGAGCTGGAACCAGCCATAGTTGAAGATATTATAAGTAATTAATTTTTTTATTTGTTCTAAATTATATTCCAGCTTTATTCATTCTTAAGAGAATCATTTTATTGGATGTTCCATTCACGGTTTGTATGTGCTTTTCATGAGCAGATCAGATTTGGAAAATATTGTCAACAAAGCAAAATGATGAATCGGACTACCTGCAATATGTTTTTCAGAAGGCAACAACTGACAGGAAGAGAAAGAGGGAGATCAGTAATAGAGATGATGGTGGTGGTGGGTATGCAAGATTTCCCATGCTGTTACACAACGCCTGTTCTTCAGAGAAAATGAAGTTTGTGGTAAGTATAGCAGCCGTAGTATATGATGATCATCACCTGCAGAAAGACCTGGAAGGTTACATACCCACGAAAGAAATCAAGTGTGCAATTCCTATGCTGACAATCGAGATTATTCTTATAGCCTAGTAAGTTTAAGAATATCATATGTCCTACGAACTCACTATTACACTTGTTTTTTTGGGCTAAATCTCGTTGTATTGCTCGCCAGGAGCCTATCTTAAGCTGACAATGATCTTATTCAGCTATATCAAAACAAAACTACCGACTCGTTACTATTACTATTGTACCGTTTTTTGGTATATATATATAAACCTTTAACGACAACATGTTTCGTAATATGTCTGAATTTATGCATGCAATCTTTTCTGTTTTGTAAAATGGATGTTAGTCTCACTATGTCCTCTGTCTTTCTGTTTTGAATTTACTGTGCTGTTACAATCTGTGTTACAGATTTGAATTAATTACTTGAATCAATTTGCTGCTCAATTTCTTGTCTTCAAAGAGAACGTTGACATGTTTAGTTTTAATACTTTCTTAAACCATACGAATAAGAACAATCAGCCTGAGTTAGTGTTTTTCTTTAATTACACAAAATTGTATGATATTCTGTATATAATTTTTAATAATACATCATTTTGTTACTTATCCTTTTATTCATCCAACAAAATGGTAAGACAATATTTGTAATATAGAACCGTTCGGAGGAGGCCCCATCCTATATATCATCTTATTTGGTTGCATATAGATATAAAGATTGGCAGGGTGGTCTGTTTGGGAAACTTTGATGAAAGGACACAACGTAGAACCTTTGAAGATGTATGTATTGGCTTCTTGGTTGTGTGAGTTAATGATGATTTTAACTATTTTTAAATTTTAAAAAAATATTATGTGGAGGAAATGAGGTAAATAAGAATAAACAAGAAATTGTCATTATTTGTGATGTAATGAGAATGATTATTGTTTTGTGTATTTGATTATGTGCAACATGTAAATATGCAATAGATGTTTGGATGCTCACAAGCTACATAATATGTTTCCTCCAAAAGTAATATGGAATATAGAATGTGGACCGGGTGTGTTGTAATGTTCTTTTTGTTAAGAAAGACACGTATTTAAGGGTGGTATTTTTAATTAAATTATTGTGTCATTAAATATATTAAAAAAGTTGTAGTATAAAGTTTTGTGAAGAAATGACATGTATTTAAGGGTGATATTTTTAATTAAATTATTGTGTCATTAAATATATTAAAAAAGTTGTAGTATAAAGTAAAGAATTGGATGAGTTTATATTTGGTGCATTATTAAGGTGGTTATTGCTAAGTGTTTGTCTTGTTTAATGTTTATAATGTTTTGATTATTAGATGTTTATAGTTTTTGAGGTATTGTATGAAACCCACTAAGTTTTATTAACTAGTAAGTTTGATTTGGTTGATTTGTAATGAATTATTTGAAGATTAGTAATGAATTGGAATTGATTGGGGGTGTATTTACACATGAGAAAAAGGTAATAAGAATTTAGAATAATTGTTTAAAGAAGCATAGTTCAGACAACTTTATTGATGCTTAGTGTATGATATACAATGTTAAGATACGACATTGTATAAATGCTCAAGTTTTTTCCAATGATTAATGGTAAAAATGGGAAACATTGTATCTAAAAGGAAATGAAATATTAGAAGAAATGTTACAATAGATTCAAATATTGTTAAGAGGACATTATTCACTCCAACATGTATTTTTGTAATGTGATAATAATTGATGGGAGCTGAAATAATCATACCTTTGTTTATTACTATAAGATTTTAACAAGAGAAACATATAAAATGAAAATGATTATATATGTGACTAATAAAATATCATATGGAAAACCCACACAAGGGCATCACAAGCATGAATAAATTACATGAATAATACATAAGTAAGCTAAGAAATAAAATTTAGAAGAACACTCATCTCCATTTCAATTAGTGTAGAACAAAACCCCACAATGTCTAGAACATAAAGATAAAAAAGACATGTCCATGTCACAAAATATCCTTGTCACTACCCATTATATTTTGAGAATTAATATTACTAAAAGAATACACTATAGAAAAATCAATGTGGTCAATGTGCACATTCACTTTTGAAATCCACAAGTCACATAAAAATCAAGCACCATAGAAACCCTATAAAATATCTATTAGAAAAATGATGAAATAATCAATAGAAAACAATATTTTTACATGTTAGAAGAATACTAAACATGAAATTAAAAAATTCAACTCACAATTTTGAAAAGATAAATCATTTACAATATTAATGACATTATGAATTATAATTTGAATTTGTTTCTTATTATTAATGGGAACACTTCACCCTCATAGTCTATGACCTTAGAGGTCAATAAAGGAATTAAATTAAAACCTCTTAGCAAGTGCATTTTCCACCCCATTACTTTTGTAATAGCTATCATGAAAATTAATAGTTTCAAAGTTTGCAGTTGAAAACTTCTTAGAAAAACCCATGTAATTTTCAGCATAGAGAATACCGTTCATGTAAACCTATGATGACATTTATCAAATACCGTTCCCCCAATAACTTTCTAAAGAAAGTCCAACTGCCATCTCCTTCAATCTAACTTTATTATTTCTTTTTTCGACACAATAACAAGGAAACTCCTAAAAATATCCTCAAATAATAAAAAATAGTGACACCTACCCTCACTTAACTAAGAATACATAAAGGCACCTTTTCAAATTTTAACTTTTAAAACTCAAATCAAAGGAGCGCTCCATTTTTCTTTCCATGAAATATTTTTAATATACAATCCCACTGGTAGGATATTCGTCTCTTTATTGTTTCCATATAAATAATTTATTTATTTACAATTATTTTTAAATAATAAATTATAGTTAATATTCACCAATAGATGTTAAATTGTATCATTGATGATGTCTGCTTAGTATACATAGATAGACTTAGAAATCCCTACTCACATCCAATAAATTCTAATTCTAAAACATATCTAAAAGGTCTATTATGTATTTAATATATAATGTGATTCAAAAGTATGTTTGAGTTGTATATATTTATATTTACTTAAAAATTACATATTTATTTAAAAAAATTTAAGTAGAGAGAATGCTTAGTATGTCCACCTTATTTCTTTTAGAAATAACATGGTTAATGAAATATTTATAAAAATAATGATAGTATTAGACATGAAATCAAATATACTTAAATATTCTAAACAAATTTTGAGAACTATATATAAAAAAATTAAATACTTAACTAAATATTTTATGTTTGTAAATTGAGTATCAATTAGGCAGTATCCTCACAATTTTCATTCTTAATATTTTCATTTTTCAAAAATATTGAATTGCTACTCGGTATTTCTATTGTGTACTATTTGAGATACACATCTTAAGTACATCATGTCTTGGTCATTCATCTCTACTAATTTTATTTTTTAAGTTTAAACTAAGAAATTATACTTCTTTCAATCAAGCACATGCACTAGTTTTTCTAGCATAATTATGAAATTAGGAGCTAAAACCCCTCATACAAGACACCATTCCCTTTCAATTCTATCATGTTAACTAGCTAATGCAATTAGTTAAAATCAACCTCATAATTCATCATTTTATGGCAATAGAATTAATAAAGCTCCATTTTCCATTTATTATTCAAATTTTCTTAAGAACTATGTACTTATCTTGAAATTAAAAAATCAAGGGATTGTAGATTCTAACATTATTTAGTGAGGAAAAATTTGCATAATTCATTTATTTCATGTATAGGTTCAAAGAGAAATAGTTTTACTACATATGTTTTGAAACTAATTTCTCTGTCATATATAATTATCATAAATTTTCTTAGTCTTTTTTTCCACTAAGTTGTACCAAATCAATACTTAACCAATTTCATGTATTTATTTTTGAAAATAGTGAAATAAATTTGTTATTAAAATTATGTTTATAGAATATAACAAGAAATAGAATGGAAATTTTTCCTAATTTAAATTTGTGATGGATAATATGACATAGAATTAAATAATATGAACCCAAGCTCAAAATTTTGTAAAACAAGGAAGCCTTCAACACAATCTTTAGACATGGTTTAGAAAGAGAAACTAGAAAATTTTCTAGCTATGATAACTAACTTGATTCAATACAATGAACATATAAGTTAACATTTCTTATATAGGATATTTAGAGAATACTAAAAATAAAAATTTGTAGGTGAAGAACCTAATAATAGATTTTGGATAAATATACATTATGACACAAGGTATGATCACATGACAATGTGAAAAAAAGTTTAATCATAAATCCCATTACTCACTACCTAAGTATACTCAATTAAAATTTATGTGAATAGAAAAATAGGAGGCTCTTGAGAAAAATATAAGACAACTAGCCTAATGTGAAAAAACCTACACCCCACCATATGTGCAACTTAGGGAGTGACAAAAATGAGGCAAACAGTAAAATATGGGTGTTAAATGAAGTGTTCAAGGACTTTAGTATTATTTCTTCTTTTATGTTAAAAAATATTATTGCCAAGGTAAATAATATGTTGACTATCATGCAATAAACTAGAACTATTATTGGTACCCATATGGATCTCACCCAATTATCTCTTTAGCAACATTGATTGCTCAAATACTATTGTACTTTTATAATCATCTTTTTAGATGAAACAACCATAACAAGTTTCTTGTTTTACTAATCCATGTGATAGTTGTTGTATCATATTCACATATATAACTCAGGGTGGATTTATTATCAATAGAATAACCAACATAGCTAATGTCATAATAAAAAAAAAAAATCCATTTTAGGTATAAGAATAATAAAGGCCATAATTAGTTATACTTTTAAAATGCCCTAATAGTTTTTTTATATTCTAGTGATCCACATATACATCTTCCATAAATCTATATGAAATATAACTATTATATAGGTAATAATAGTCTTAAAAATAGTAATATTTAAATCAATTTCCAATTAGTTATTTATACATAGTAGTTTTGGTCTTTCCACATGATTGTTTAGGATGTAATTTTTTACCTACTTTACTAGGTATAGTAGTAGGTATCCAGTTCATCATATTAATTTTTTTAGAAAATAATGTATGTATTTAGCTAAGCATTCTATAATAGAGTGGCAATCCTTAAATATATACATTCCTAGGGAATGATAAAAAAATAATAAGTGTTCATGTAAATAAAGTCTTATACCTGGTTAATTCATTACTAGGGGACTTATTTACATGTTAAAGTTTACGTAGGTCCTAGGAAGGAATCTTTCTAGAAGGTGTTAGTTCTCATTAGTTGTTATGTTATCTTTTGAATTGTAACACATGTGAACCTAGGTAGTTGTGATTAGTTGTCTCATGTCATATGATTAAGACACTTGTCATAATCCTATGACATCTTGTATCTCACCTTGGCTATATAACCAAGGGGTTTCTACTACATTGTACATCACATATCAATTGAATCCTATTTGTATATGCATGTTCTTTCTCCTGTGCTTTACATTTGGCCTCAAGATCTTGGAAGCCATGGCCAATTCTAACATGGTATTAGAGCAAGTTGGGTTCCATTGGATAGTCTTTTTCTCAAGAGAGATGGTAAATCTTGAAAAATTGAGTATGCTCTTATCATCCATCATATGATGATCTGGAGAATATAAAAAGCTTGAAAGAAATAATTTTTTTTTGGGGTTTCCATTTGTTTCTCTTTATTACAAGTTCAAATAAGAGCTTGCTAGTAAAAAATTGAGCTCACTATTACATCTGAATGGTTTGAGAAAGTCAATTTTTCCTTTTGTTTCATCCAAATTGGACATATGAGGCCAAATCTATGAGGGTTTGAAGCTAAAGAGTAGTTTTCAAATCTAGAAAGTAGCTACATTTTTGGATCATTTTGGGTCAAATTCAACCCTTCCATCGCATCCAAAAGGGCCAAAAATCCTAAGATCAACTGTCAATTTGTCCAAGTCGGAGCAGTTGTTTGGTGAAGCAAAAGAAAATTGTCTAGGGAGTCATACGGTCCCTAAGTCGTCATTATGACACTGGCATGATTTTGAAAAATCAATATTTCATTTAAAAAATTTTGAATTTTTTTTGGAAAAATTGATTTGGGCTAATTAAATTTTGTAAGGAATATTTTATTGAAAAATTATAAAAAAAATCAAAAGGAACAAATGATTTTCTATGGAATTATTTAAGCCTACATAGGGTACTCTGTACAATGGTACCTACAAAATGGTACACCATAGATTACAACCACACAAGCCTCCACTAGGCCATGTGTCCTACTCAAAAGTCGTCAATAGTTCAACAAAAATTCAGTCAGCTCCATTAAAAAATTAGCCCCCATTTTCATACACCGACAATCTTAAATATAACTAGCGGTTGGTAACAAGCACATGTAAAATTTGGAAAATTAAAGGAAAATCTAGATGGCGGCATTGAAGATTCCTTCAAATATTCTTTCAACTCAAGGTGATCGATAATGTCTTGATGAATGCCAAAATTATACCAGTAAATCTAGTGAGTATTCCATTTAGAGGATTATATTTTTTTTTCTATGCTCCAAGCTATTAGTTTTAATCTTGTCACCTATTGACATTAGCATGCATTAGCACTAAAGTTAGTGCCCTTAAAAAAAAATTTGCCCCTCATCATTGGGCTTTTTGATTTTGTAGTTCAATTTTGGAGGCTCATAACTTGATCATTTTGGCTCCTTTTTTTGAGCATTTTTTTATTTGAGCTAGTTTTCATGCTCTTCACAATGTTGCAATCATTTTTTGGATTTAGTTCTTGGTTTTTCTAGAATTTGCATATTCTCATAAGTTTTGTTGCTTTGTCCTAATTTTGGGAACTTCAAGAGTTCATATCTTGCTCCTATGGTAACATTTTTGGGTGCAATTTGTTTTGAAAGTGCATAATTTTTTCGTGTACTTTTTAGTTGTATGATAAGATTGATCTCATTTTTTACCAAAAAATTAGCTTGATTTTGTGGCTTATTTTGACATCTGTAAGCACTAAGATCATGTCTAGCTTGCTATTTTTGGCATCTATTAGCTATAAACGCACTAAATATAAAGTTCAAAATCATATATTGCTTAGGGGGATTTATTGATTAAGTGATTGGGGGGTCTCGTGGTGCATTCTTTTGATATTTTTTTTCTTGTTCTCTCTTGTTTTCATGGATCATTCTAAGTTTCCTTTGCTCACATCATATAATTATTCAACATGGCATCAAGATGCATGGAGTATTCTAATGAAAGAAGGTCACTCTCTATATGTTGAAAATAAGGTACCCGAACCTATAGATATAGATAAAAAGATAAAATGGATGATTAAACATACCAAATCTCTTGGATGTCTTTGTAGACTGGTTTCTTGATATTTTTTTTTCAAATTGAATCATGCAAAAATTCTCATGAAGATTGGGAAAAATTGAAAACATTGTATGGAACTATAGATGAAGTAAGAGGATATCAAATTGATAAAGAATTGATTTGATCCTAAGAACTTTGATAACATCCAAGACTCCATCACTAAGGCCAATAATCTAAGAGAGCAATGCAAAGCATGTGGAATTGATAAGGACATTGAGTTGGTCTACAACACAATGAACAAACTTGGTCCTGATTATGCTTCTTTTGTTTCTAGATTTCATACTCATAGATTGACTATGGGGTCTACATATACTACACCTTCATTTGCATAATTTTCTGAGATGTTGATAGATGAGCAACAAAAGCTTATCTCAATGGGTCTCATCAAAACTTCTGAATCTCAAGCGTTGTTGGTTAGTCAAGTGAAAGAATTAGAATTGGATAAGAAACAAAAGAAAGCAAAGAATAGTCAACATTCAGATTGAAAGAAAAGAAAAAATCCTCTTCTAAAGGGGAATCATCTAAGAAGGAGAGGCCTCCTTGTGCTTATTGCAAGAAGGATGGACATGAAGAACATTATTTTTATAAGAAGGATATTGATGAGTTGAAAAATATTCTCAAAAGGAATTAGATGGTTTTCATTATAGAATGTTTGAATCTTCTTCTCCTTCTGCAAAACAATCTAAAAAGGACAAAGGTCAAGCATCTACATTAGAAAATAAAGGTCAAACTCTTTGTGCTTTTTCAAGTCTAGGATCAAGGAGATGGCTTCTAGATTTAGGAGCATCTCATCATATGGCATCTTTGTAGTCTATCTTCTCTTCATTTCATCCTTGCACTATGTCTTTTATCTTGATAGGAAACAATACATACATGAGTGTAATTGGGAAGGGATCTATTAGTTTTGGGGACAACACTTTCCAAGATGTTTTGTGTTTTCCTAATTTGATGAACAATCTTCTTTCCATATATCAAATTATACATGGTGGATATGGGAGAACTATGGAGTTCACACCTGATTTAGTCATCATTCGAGACTTGGAGAGCAAAGAGATCATTGCTAATGGGGTGGTTGATCATTCATCTAGGTTATATACCTTTGCAGATTTTAGTTTTGATGGTGACAATGTTCCTTCGGTTGTTGATCATACTTCTAGTCATAAACAATTTGAATATTGTCATAAACTTATTCAATGTACCTATTGCACACCAAGTTGTGCAATTGCTAGTTTAATATATTTTATACATATTAAATTTAACAATGAAAAGGAATAATATAGCCTCAAATTTATTTAAATAAAATTTATACGACTTCTTTTATATAAATAAAATATAAAAAAATTAAATTTAATATATTAAAATAATAATATGTATTTTTTTTATGCTTATATACAATGATTTAAGGCATACATTAAATTAATAGATTTTTCTATACATAATTGAATTACAAAATTAAATCCTCTTATCCATCTTGTAAAAGAAAAGCAGGCGTTTAACTTTCCTTCTTCAAAGTCATCATAAGCTACCTTTAATGTGCATGATCTTACATTAAACAAGATCTAATCAATTAAAAAATCTTTAATTCAATATTAATTATCATTACTAATTTTTTTGTACACATAACACTTATTTATTTGATGTGATTGCAAAAATTTGAGAATATTTATTTGATAGCATAAAAGGTACAAGATATTCTCAAGTTTCGAAAAGCATAAAAAATATATATCATATCAATCAAGGGTACTACATAAGTTGATAAAATACTTAAAGGCAATGGAATTGATTTCTTTGTGGTATCTTTCAATATAAAGGCAGACAATGAGCTTCACCACTATTTCGCTTTGTAGCTTTGAACATTCTAAGAATTGCAGGGGATTAAATTAGAAAGAAAAAAATGTGCATAGTCAAATAGTTCCCAAAGCCCACCACAAGAGGAGTGTGGTGGAGGGATGATGCACAATGGATTTTATACCAGGATGCAAATGCTCAATCTATTAAGGAAAGTATAGCCTGTGGAGCTCAAACTGTGGATATTGGGATTATTAAGTCTATTGTTTATCAAAATGGTTAACGCTAAATGGTAGACTTAACTGCAATACAAAAATACAATGTAAGGTCAAGCTATAGGAGAGAGATTCATGTGGTTTAAATAGACAAAAAATCATCTTCAGAAGAAGACATGACAAAAACTACCTATGAAAGCTTGGAGGCACAATTATTTTTTGTCAACTTCTTTCTCTTTGATTGTTATTATGTATAGAAAAATCCAGTGATGGATTTTGTGTGTACATTGAATAGGAGGAAGAAGGGTTTGAAGTTGAACTGCGGGTACATTACCATGACAAAAAAGGAAACTTGCAGTAATACTCTACTTGAATGGCTAGACAAATCATTGGAGCTCTTGTGTAGCTAAAAGGAAAATTGGTTGGTGACATTGATAGCAAATTTATTGTGGATCTTGAAAAAATTAAACACATGGATAAGGATTATGGTGAAAGTATGGATATAATTCTGGAGGTTCCAATGCCTTGGGCTCATTTTGTTCCAATTTCTTTACATCATAAGGAGGTTAGCAGCCATTACTGCTAGTTTTTGGATGAGCTTAACCAACACACTCTAAGGGTACACTTCTTAGTTGGTTGGGCCCACAGTCACTTTAAACTAGAGTTTTCCCTGTGACCTTTCCCGTTTCCATTTTCACATTTTCTTGCATTGTTTTTATTTCTATTTTCATGTACATCTGCAAGCAAGTGGTTGGAATCTTTTTCTCCCAATATGCTGCTCAAAAGTGTATGCATTTGATATTTTAATCCCACATCCTTTGCGTGAGAAAAAAAAAGGAAAAGAGGATTATAAAATATATAATGTGTTCGACATTATTACTAATGTGATACAGTGTATAACATAGCTAATTGAAACATTTAGAAATATATTTTTTTATATTTACTAGCAATCGCACCTTCTTGTGCAATGGGTACACTGAAGAAATATTAGTAAATTTTTTGTGTTAAATCTATTCATTTAATGGAGGTTCAATCAACATTTATTTTGGTGTCTCCATTATTAGACCATTGTGAACTCAAAACTTTACAGAGCGATCAAATTAATAGAGGGTCAATCCATTTGGATTTTGGGAAAAGGGTACATCATAAGACCATTGCAATTCCAAAACTTAATAGAATCATCAGATTTCCAAACAAATGAGACTCAATTATTTTGGGTTTGGGATAGTTATATATTCTTTATTAATCAAAGTTAAAGAGGAAATGTAACACTAACATAGGCTTAAAAAATGGTTTTTGAGTATGTTCTCCATTATTAGATCATTGTACCATATGAAAACCTCACAACTATGAATATCATTGACTCAGTTGATCTGAATTTCTAGTTAAACTCTTCAAGCACTGTATTAAGTAATAGAAAGTTAATCATTTTATATTAAGGTAGCCCAAAAAAAAATCATGGGAACTTATAGATGGGACTGATCTTCCATTTATGATTCTTCTTCTTGTTCCATTTGAACAGAGCAATCACTGCCCCTTCCTGGAGTCCATGTTGATGTTTATCATCTATATTGGAGAGCCCCTATCATTTTCTAATTAAGAACGAGAGGACTTTAGGTTTCTTTCCTATTTTAGTAACTTAGTACATGACTCTGTAGAGTTGAAAACCTTGAGACCTTTGAGCATGCCCTCTATAGTACCAGTTTCCTAGAATTATAGAAGGGCCATATTTGTCACAATTTAATTGTACCAATTGTACCAACAAAAAATTAGTTGATTTTGAACCTTGACAATGAATATCTAGGGGACTAAATGCAATAGGTGCTCTGGAATCTGGCCAAATAATGCTCTTTATATGTAGATGTAAATACACATTGCTTTCTTCATGCTTGATTCACATATATAGAGTTGTTTGTGACCACTTTTCAAGAAACTATTGCTATTTTGTCCTTTCAATAGTCATGGCCCTGGACCTCACACTATACAACTTATAATTGTGGTGGTTGAACTATAGGATTACCACACCTTATATTTGTAGGTTTTTACTTTGATGCTATCTAACAAAACTTTTCAATGAACAAAACATCATCATCATTGCAATTTACTACTTGTAGAATTTGATGAACTTTATTTATGGTATCTAATGAATCAAAGCTGCATATCTAGAAAAAAGAAGTGAAAGGGGATATAGTTAATATTGTGTATCTCTTCATTTATGGAATATTGTTAATTAACCCCTCATCAACAAGCTTTTTCCTAGTAAAATGACACAAAACTATGAAGAAATATGTACTGCACAATTTATAATCTTCACAAAGAAGAATGTATTAAGTTTAATATATGAAGATGATTCGATCTTTTCTATTCACTTTATGTGAAAATAGCTTTGGAAAAAATTGCATTTACAACTTCAGCAGTAGCTACTATACATTCAATACTAAATAATTATGTATGGAAATTTGTCACAAAAATAACCTCAAGAGCAAGGAAAAAAATTAAACCACCAAATGACCATAAAATCAATTTTATAGTTCAAAATATCTCCATGTGAAGAAACAAATAAGGATCTAACATTAGGAATTACAATAATATTATATATGAAAACAACCACAGATAAAACCACAAAACCAATGCCTTCATTTACTAGATAACAACATAATTGTTTTAGAATGAAATAAAACACAACAAAAAGTGATTTGGTCTTGTATAGATTTCAAAAAAATAAATTCATTGAAATCATGGTGACTTACCTCAAGATTTTACATAAATTGTGGCCTCATAATACAACAACTATCTTAATTTGTATAGTAAATAAGTTGCAAACCAATTATGTGAAATGGTACCCATTAAGTTATTATAACATAGAAACAAATAAATGTCTATTTTTTTTGCTTCAACCACTACATGTTGTGAATCATCACTTCGTTCTAAGCTAATAGGAACTCAATTTCAACAAGGACCAAAAATCATGAATTCTGAGGTTAATGTCAATGAAAAGTATCATACATGAAAAATCCCAAAAAACTTTCATTTTTAAATTGAATTTGAAACTAAATAATTATCTCAATGTCATAGTGGAGTCATTTTTTTATGAACTTCACTATTTCAACAACATTAACATTCTAATCAAAACAAAAGGAAACACATGACCTTGGTCACAAGTACAAATGATCAAATTTTGAAAACCAAATATACCCATTGAAACTTTCAAAAATCATTAAAAATTACATTCCTGGTGTTGTTTAATGTTAATTTTTTGGAGAACAACACTCATTCATTTATATGCATTTTAGCAGTGACCCAAAAAGGTAAGAGTAAAGTGATAGAAAAAGCCTATTGTGCTTTGCTACTATAGTTACCAGCACCAAACAGACCAAGAAAATAAATAAATCCAAACTGCATGGCATCCATTTGGATATAGGAAGACTGTCAAAAGTGGAACATTGGTATGAACTTTTGTTATTTGATATTGGATTTTTATTTTGAAAAATAAAAACAAATATGTTATACTAAATTTATTTTGCAGCCACTGCTAGAAGTTATTGAGGATTTTGAGCCCCCATTTGCAAATTCCACCATTTCTACACAGCTTCAAACCTTGAGAACATGTCAAAGGTATAAGAGGGATAAATGTGGTATAGTAGTGAGAATTGTAAAACATATAACTTTATGTATTTTGAAAATTGCTACTAAATTGAATGCATAATATTTGTATATAAAAGGAAATGGAAAAAATTGTAATATTGATTTTTTTTTGGAAATAACAAAAGTATGAAAATTCTTGTACAAATTGGTTTTGGCAACCCTAGTAATTGGTGCCCTTGTACATAAATTTCTTGTTTCCAGCTGAAACTTTTGTGGCATAATTTTGAGACAGAAAATTTACCTGCATATAAAGAGAGAATTCCAATTAGAAATGACCAAGGTTTAACACAAATGTATAGGTAAGTTGATCTACAAAAATTAATAATGTGGCACAAATAGAGAATGAGTTTTTTCAGTTGAATAGATATAAAGCCCTAAATCTTGTCAACAGATACTTGGAAATGGGAAAGTGCACCAATCTATGACACAATTTAGGTGTCAAGTTATAAAAATTTGTAAAAAAAGGAAAAAATTGGCCATTTGGCAAATGCCAAATTTGGTGAGCACGAAATTGAAAAGAAAAATAAAATAAAAAAATGCATTTCAAACCCTCATTTCTCTTCACCTGATGGCTTGGCTTAGAGGATTGGATGTTTACAACTTGCGCTCACCAAATATCATTCATTACTTACATCGTTAGCTTGCTACCTTTCACGAGGATGTGGCCAAATATCATTTAGCTTGTTATCTTTGATGAGGATGCCACCAAAATTGGAGTCATTTAGCGTGTGCCAAATTGAAAATAAAAATAAAATAAAATAAACACATTTCAAACCCTCATTTCTCTTCAACCTGTGGCTTGGCTTGGAGGATTGGAGGTCTGCAACTTGCGCTCACCAAATATCATCCATTATTTGCATCATTAGCTTGCTATCTTTCATGACGATGTCACCAACATGTTAGAGACATCAAAGATTATGAAGAGGTATGTGTTTTTATTCAATTTATTTTGAATTTGATTTAGAATGCAAATTGAAATTTAGGTTTTTATAATAAAATTTTGTTCTAATTACTAGGGAATGAATCTCCACCTCAAACTTTGAGAATTCATAGTCACCCCCTCAGGAAGAGCCTCTTATTCAAGAACAACCTGAAACCCCTCCATCAATTCATAAGAATCCTCAAGGAACACAAGAAACATTCTAAATTAAATTGAAAACAATTAAAGAGACATTGAACAATTAATTGGAAGATTAATCGAGCATATCAAAACCCACCCTTATAGGACAGGGATTGTTAAATCATTGAAGTCAATTGTATCTCATGTAGGAGAAATGAGTGAGAAAATAAATTTTTGGTCAAATAAAAGGCATGAGATGAGAGAATATTATGCTAGAGGTTTGTCATATACAGATGCTAAAAAACAAAAAATTAGCAAAGTTGACTTGTGTGCCCTATTTATAGACCTAAAAACATACACACCTTTGTCTCATACACGCAAGAGGTTCCCCATCCATTGGTACCACCATGAGTTAATTAAAAATAAATTTTGGGAGTGGTGGTGGATGGTATTTGACCAACCTCCATGCAATAACCATGAGGTAGCACTTTTTGAGGAAACTCTATTGTGAGTTTATCCTTAATAAGATGCCAAATTATTTTGACATCTTAGAATTTCAAGGTAGAGGTGGGGGATCCACACATGATATACCTACTGCACGACATAATCCACAGTTGGCATCGAGACCCTTGGCCAGACCCATGGTGGAGCATGTCATCGTTGCTTCCATTGTTAAGGATAGTGTAGAGGTGGGCATGCTGGAGTTGATTAGATCACTCACCTAGACCAGTTTATAGTGTACAAGGCATCTAGTAGAGCCTAGCGTGGAGGAGACGTGTAGGCCATGAGATCCACCCCACCATTGTGGCATTTGTGGTGCAGTTTTCATGTATAATTATTAGAGTGCTCAAGATCCAACTACATAACCTACATTAGTTGTAGAGGCGATGGCTTTCATAGATGATTTGTTGAATGATACATTCAACATTGACAATTAGGTAAAATTTAGCAAGTTCATTTAATGTTGTTTATTATGGGTATGTGTAGGATCATCATGGAAAAAGCAAGCCTTAAGTGGCAAAAAATTCAGAAAAATCAGAGTTAGGCAACTTGATATAAAAAATTGAATAAGTTATCTATATTATTTCAAAAATATGTAAGAATAGAATTTGTAGAAAATTGAATGTAGTTTCTAAATTACATTTGGTGAAAATTTGAAATTTCAATGCAATAGTACTTAAATTTTGAGGAAAAAATAAGAAGTAGGTGTTTGTTTGACCACCCTAACCACATTCAAATGATAATAATTTTTTATAATATTTTATATATGAGTAGAGGACTCATGTTACAATGTGATGCATATTTTTTTGTAATTTTTTTCCAAGTAAATAATTAATTATGATTTTTTTATTACAACTTTTAAAAAATATAAAAAACTTGTATGCCTGACCACCTTAACTTGGTCAAAACTTCATGAAATTAATTTTTTTCTATAATCTTATATTATGTGAAGCATAGAATGTGATGCATGTTTCAAATTAAAAAAATGTGATACCGTTTGAAACCTATAGATGTTTTTCAATTAGCCTATCAATCAGGACTTTAGTCATAACTCAAATAGAAAATGAGTAATAATTATTTATTAAATTCAAAGTACACCATAATTTATATTGGTGGAAATATGAGAATTTCCTTTAAAAATCCTTTTCAATTCATTAATTTTGGTTAAAAAAAAGTTGTTAGCCACATACCCATCATATCACCACTTTTTGACCCATCATGATCTTGCACATACCCTTATATTATATTTTGAAATTTAAGAATAAGTAAATTAGTAGAATTTCAATTTGATAAAATTTCAAGGTCAGAGTGTTCATGAGACATGCCCCATTCTTATAGACCCTTATTCGTTCTCGACATTGAGTCCACAGGTATACAACTACTATTAAATATATTATTATTACATTTGAATAGTTGAATTTTATATGACTCATAACATGTTTTGGATTTCAAACATTTTCCTAGTGGACCTTCAACCTCCACACCTCACAGTTCATTTCCTCAAAGACCTTACACTCAGGTAGCCTTTATTCAATAATGGTGTTGTAAAAGAATGTTAGCTAGTTTTCATAAATTTTCATATACAAATCTAAAAAATTGATGAGAAACACAAACATTGCATTTGTATTCCTTGATCATGTCACATTATCTTCTCCTAATTCACTTTGTGTTCCCTTATTCCTTCCTAATCACATCCCATTAATATTTAATATTTCACCCTACCATTTACTCTTTCATTTACCATTTGCAAATGTTGACATCAGACAAACTTGATGATGTTGGTGGCACGATGGATCATGGAGTTGCTGCAACAATAACTTGTTCTAATCCATTGAGAGAGGTATGCAATAGATTAGTCAATTTGACATTATATTTTCTCTTTTATGGTCTATTATAGAAAATTTTCACAATCCTTTTGTGTAGCTTAATTTCTATCTTGATGGTTTCTATAAGTGGTTGTCACTCCAGATTGTGGATGTGGTAATGATGTAAATGTGAATGATGACTATCTGTATGTGGCAAGTTACTATATTTTGTTATATGTCATTCAATAATTCAATTTATGTGTATTAACATCTTTACATTTTATTGTATTAGTTGAAGGTCTAGAGTGAAGAGAGGAGGACTAGCGAGCATGTTTGAAAGACTAGAGAAGGTCAATAGTCACTCCATCCAGCCAAATTTTGAAGGCAACATGGGATCTATTTCCTTCCCCTAGAGGGTAATGACTGTATTAGGGTCATTTGTTGTATGCCTATGTGTCATTTTGGAACATATGTTTTGTACAAGCAATATATATGTGACATTTTATGTCCATAATATGGCTCCTTTGTACTAAGCCTGCACCGCTTTTTTAGATATATTGTATATAGTTTTATCAATATATATCATTGTATACCTTACGACTTTTTGATTATTTTTTTTTATTTTGCTACTACCATTCTTGAATGATGTTATCATGCGTATTGTGTAAATCGTATGCTTGAATGTTGTAGGCATGCATTTTGTTTAAATCTAATGCTTAATTAATTATTGTTGACTGCTCAATAAGCTCCATCTAAAGCGTATTGTGTAAATAAGCTTCATTCCTGGTGGTTTGTATCCTTTGGAATGCTTCAATTACCTATTCCTCACTTATCGCATGTATGCTTCACTTATTCACATGTATACTTCATGTAATATAGTGTTTGTATTCACATGTATGCTTCATGCTTCCAATGCATAACAAAAAAATATTTTGGCAAAAATTTTGA